>CM065599.1:39471092-39987249 GCA_033119425.1 Bufotes viridis
GGAGTTAAGAAATCAAAGAAGCAATGCGGGAGAAAACAGGGCTAGTGTGGTGCAGAAACCAATTACAAGCAACGGTGGCCAGAAGTTGTCTGTTTTAAATAGGCAGCACTCCCGATCAAGTGATACGTCTGGCGTAATGTGGCCAATGGCTTGATTATCTCATTGGCCGGGGCTCCTGCTTTCACAGGCCTGGCCTGATCATCATGGGAACCCAACGCTGGTGGCATTGCCTGTAGGGAAGCACACACGTTGGCTCTGGTATATATGCTACAGCCAGACTGTGTAGGACACACCCTATTAACAAGTGAAATGGTATCACCTATTTGTTAATTTATTCATACACTTTCAAGATGAATAACAAAAGAACAACACAATGTGGCTTTTAAGCCATTGGTCTGAGAACACTGGTATATAGGGAAACAAGTAAAACTATTGTATATACTGTTGTGGCAGGCAGCCCCCAGGGTTGACAGAGCCCGAGTGTTTTGGAATTCCGAGTGCTATTTTGTGGCCCTAATAGTTTGTATCATGGTGCTCCTACCTGGATTCTGTCGCTCCCCAGGGTTAGGCTCCATAGCAACAAAGGAGTTGTAGTTGGTGGAGTTAGTACAGTCCAGACTTGGTAAAGTTCAAATGTTTTTACTTGAATACTTGAACTTGTGATAAACTTGCGTCATCCAACCAATATTTGATCTTTCTCTTGGCTCCAGCAGGCTAAGGATAAACTGTCAGGTAAAATTTAATACTTTTCTTTCTCTCATTGCTGCACTAATCTCTGGCTTCAGTCTGGTTACTGTACTTTCTAGAGGTCCTGGTACCGTTGAGTGGGGTGCCTTTGGCTGTTGACCCCCTTTGGCCGAGATGGGAATAACCTGAGTTAGCATGACCAGGAGTGGCCAGAGTTACGGAAATATGGGAGCTGGCGACACCCTGCTGCTTACATAACTCTTATATGAGTGAATGACACCAACAGCATACCACAACAAGATACTGTACACTGTTTCCAGGAACTCAGGATTTTTGGAAACAGGTTAGCTCACTGTGTTACTCTGTGGATGGCTTCTTTCACACTAGAGTTAGACTTAACAGACTCACTATAATAGGAACGCGCAGGAGATGTGGCCGCAGCATGGCAAACATGTCGAGAGGCAGCCGGACTTGAAACCGAACCCGAGTTTGGGAAATAGTTTTTTACAGCACAAATTAATTTATGAAGTTATTACCCAAAGTCTCACAAGACTTCATGAAGCAATAACTCCAGCTCATCTGAGCCAATAAATTCTAATACTGTATGGAGCTCCTGCTCCGTACAGTATTAGAACAAAGTTTTATGTGAATCGACTTCGGATGTTTCCGAAAAGGGGTGTCTCCAGGCAGCTGTCTGTGGAAGGATAACCGGCTTAGGTTTTCCCTGTCACATCCTTAAAGCTTGTAAAAAAGAGGAACTTGACATAGGGGCCAATTATTATGGGGGATTTGGTGATCTCTGTAAAGGAGACACCCCTTTGCTCAGTTTTCCTTCCTTTGAGGGATATCTGGCTTTCATTGTGTTGTAGACCCAATACTAGGGCTCCACATTTATTTTTCACTTCTGGTTACAGCAGCTCAGCTTACATTCAAATGAACAATTCCCAAACAACCCCTTTCATTGGCCATAATTTTTTTCTTCAAGGAGATAAAGTACATGCCTTTAAATGCTGGGCGACTTGAAAAAAAAACTCTCAAGACAAATTCTTTACAACGAATTACAGAGCTAAAATTTCACTTAATGCCATCAAGTAAAGGCTAGTGTACACATCAGAGCCCAGTTTCCACTGCCGTGCATCAGTGCATGGAGCTAATATGTGTCCTTAGTATTTACAGTGGTGCTTGAAAGTTTGTGAACATTTCAGAATGTTTAATATATCTGCATAAATTTAACATAAAACGACATTGGATTTTCACGTCATAAAAGTAGATACAGATAACCAAATTAAACAAATGAGTCAAAAATATTATATTCCTGGTATATCATGTCTGTTAGTGGCAAAAGTACGTGAACCTTTGCTTTCAGTATCTGGTGTGACCCTCTTGTGCACCAATTTCTGCAACTAAACGCTTTCGGTAATTGTTCTTTAGTCCTGCAAATCAGCTTAGAGGAATTTTACCCTATTCCTTTGCACAAAACAGCTGTTATTTTGGTGGGTTTCCTTCCATGCACTGCTCACTTTATGCCCTTCCACAACATTTTTATTAGATTAAGGTTAAGATTGGACTGTGACTTGGTTATTTAAAAAAAAATAATATTCTTATATTTATTCTTTAACCATTCATTGTTAGAACAGCTTGTGTGCTTAGGATCATTGGTTTCTTGCATGACCCACATTCTCTTGAGATTCAGCTCATGGACAGATGTCCTGAAATTTTCCTTTAGAATTTGCTGGCTTAATTCAGAATTTAATGTTCTTTAAACAAAACAGGCCACCTACTCACACCTGATTGTCATCCCATTGATTGAAACTCCTGACTTTTCACCTTCAATTTCATCCTTAAATTATCTGTTAAAGATGTTGTTCGCTTTTTACTATTGATGACCTATCCTCAGGATGTCATCAATATCAGATCAGCGGGGGTCTGACTCCCGGCACCACCACTGTTCATTTATTTGAAGAGCTCTGCCTTCTCTGCTCTGTTTACCTGCTTGCCACAGCAATTGTAGTGATGAGTAGGTGTAAATACAAGTATGGCATCCACATCCACTTCTATGGGATGACTCTGTAGTATTCACTTGAACAGATGGAGCCATCCCACAGTGAATGGGGATGCTATACTAGTACTTACACCCGCTCACCACTGCAATTGCTGCGGCAAACAGGCAAACAGAGCAAAGAAGGCAGCACATGTCCTGGATGCTACAGATTTACCGTGGCGAAGGATCGCAGTGTAGCAGGGCATTCACAGGAGTGAATGGGGTTTCAGTGCAGCTTGTAACAGGCAATGCATTACAATACAGATATACAGGGAGTGCAGAATTATTAGGCAAGTTGTATTTTTGAGGATTAATTTTATTATTGAACAACAACCATGTTCTCAATGAACCCAAAAAACTCATTAATATCAAAGCTGAATATTTTTGGAAGTAGTTTTTAGTTTGTTTTTAGTTTTAGCTATTTTAGGGGGATATCTGTGTGTGCAGGTGACTATTACTGTGCATAATTATTAGGCAACTTAACAAAAAACAAATATATACCCATTTCGATTATTTAGTTTTACCAGTGAAACCAATATAACATCTCAACATTCACAAATATACATTTCTGACATTCAAAAACAAAACAAAAACAAATCAGTGACCAATATAGCCACCTTTCTTTGCAAGGACACTCAAATGCCTGCCATCCATGGATTCTGTCAGTGTTTTGATCTGTTCACCATCAACATTGCGTGCAGCAGCAACCACAGCCTCCCAGACACTGTTCAGAGAGGTGTACTGTTTTCCCTCCTTGTAAATCTCACATTTGATGATGGACCACAGGTTCTCAATGGGGTTCAGATCAGGTGAACAAGGAGGCCATGTCATTAGATTTTCTTCTTTTATACCCTTTCTTGCAAGCCACGCTGTGGAGTACTTGGACGCGTGTGATGGAGCATTGTGCTGCATGAAAATCATGTTTTTCTTGAAGGATGCAGACTTCTTCCTGTACCACTGCTTGAAGAAGGTGTCTTCCAGAAACTGGCAGTAGGACTGGGAGTTGAGCTTGACTCCATCCTCAACCTGAAAAGGCCCCACAAGCTCATCTTTGATGATACCAGCCCAAACCAGTACTCCACCTCCACCTTGCTGGCGTCTGAGTCGGACTGGAGCTCTCTGCCCTTTACCAATCCAGCCACGGGCCCATCCATCTGGCCCATCAAGACTCACTCTCATTTCATCAGTCCATAAAACCTTAGAAAAATCAGTCTTGAGATATTTCTTGGCCCAGTCTTGACGTTTCAGCTTGTGTGTCTTGTTCAGTGGTGGTCGTCTTTCAGCCTTTCTTACCTTGGCCATGTCTCTGAGTATTGCACACCTTGTGCTTTTGGGCACTCCAGTGATGTTGCAGCTCTGAAATATGGCCAAACTGGTGGCAAGTGGCATCTTGGCAGCTGCACGCTTGACTTTTCTCAGTTCATGGGCAGTTATTTTGTGCCTTGGTTTTCCACACGCTTCTTGCGACCCTGTTGACTATTTTGAATGAAACGCTTGATTGTTCGATGATCACGCTTCAGAAGCTTTGCAATTTTAAGAGTGCTGCATCCCTCTGCAAGATATCTCACTATTTTTGACTTTTCTGAGCCTGTCAAGTCCTTCTTTTGACCCATTTTGCCAAAGGAAAGGAAGTTGCCTAATAATTATGCACACCTGATATAGGGTGTTGATGTCATTAGACCACACCCCTTCTCATTACAGAGATGCACATCACCTAATATGCTTAATTGGTAGTAGGCTTTCGAGCCTATACAGCTTGGAGTAAGACAACATGCATAAAGAGGATGATGTGGTCAAAATACTAATTTGCCTAATAATTCTGCACTCCCTGTACTGTAATGCATTGCAGAGGGGATCAGACCCCAAACAGTTAAGGTCCCAGAGTGGGACAGAAATAAAGTTAAAAAAAAAAAGTGTTTAAAAAAAAAGTGTAAAGTAAAAATAGAAAAAAACACTTCCCCTGATTTTATAATAAAAAATAGAAAAAAAGGCAAAACACATATATTGGGTATCACCACATCCATAATGAACATCTGTATAAATATATCACATGATCCACACCGTCCGATAAACTCCATAAAAATTTTTAATAAAAATGGTTTTAAAAAAAGCTATTTTGTCACCTTACATCACAAAAAGTGCAACATCAAGTGGTCAAAAAGGCGTATGTCCGACAAAATGGTACCAATAAAACCATCACCTCATCCTGCAAAAAATGAGCCCCTACAAAAGGAAATCACTCAAAAAATAAAAAAAAACTATAGCTCTCGGAACATAGAGACACTAAAACATCATTTTTTGTTTAAAATATGCTATTATTGGGTTACATTGAAATAAATAAAAAAAAGTAGGTAATGCAGCGTCCGTAACAACCTGCTCTATAAAAACCCTTAGCTGAACACTGTAAAAAAAAAAACTGTGCCAAAAAAGCAATTTTTTTGTCACCTAACATCACATACAGTGCAACACCAAGCGATCAAAAAGACATATGCCCCCCAAAATAGTACCAATCAAACCTTCACCTCATCCTGCAAAAAATAAGACCCTACCTAAGACAATCAGTCAAAAAATAAAAAAGCTATGGCTCTCTGACTATGGAGACACTAAAACATCATTTTTTTTGTTTCAAAATGCTAATATTGTGTAAAACTGATATAAATAAGAAAAGGTATACATATTATGTATTGCCGCATCTGTAACAACCTGCTCTATAAAAATATCACATGACCTAAACCCTCAGCTGAATACCGTAAAAAAAAAAAAACTGTGCCAAAACAACCAATTTTTTGGTCACAAAGAAAGTAGACATATTTGATATCCTTGCGTCCGTAACAACCTGCTCTATAGAAACAGCACATGATCTACCCTGTCAGATGAATGTTGTAAAAAATAAAAACGGTGCCAAAACAGCCATTTGTTTGTAACCTTGCCTCACAAAAAAAGGAATATAGACCAATTAAAAATCATATGTACCCCAAAATAGTACCAATAAAACTGTCTTCCTATCCCCTAGTTTCCAAAATGGGGTCACTTTTTGGAAGTTTCTACTGTAAGGGTGCATCAGGGGGGCTTCAAATGGGACATGGCATCTAAAAACCAGTCCAGCAAAATCTGCCTTCCAAAAACCATATGGCGCTCCTTTTCTTCTGCGCCCTGCCATGTGCCCCAACATCAGTTTACGACCACATGTGGGTATTTTCTGTAAACCTCAGAATTAGGGTAATCAATATTACTTTGTATATTATTTTGTTTGGCTGTTAACACTCGATGTGTTAAAGGAAAAAATCCTTTTTTTTCAATTTTCCTTTAATTCTTGTGGAACACCTAAAGTGTTAACAAATTTTGTAAAATCAGTTTTGAGTAACTTGAGGGGTGTAGTTTCTACAATGGAGTCATTTATGGGGGTTTCCACTATCTAAGCTCCACAAAGTGACTTCAGACCTGAAGTGGTCCTTAAAAAGTGGGTTTTGGAAATTTTCTTAAAAATGTTAAGAAAATGCTTCTAAAATTCTAAGCCTTCTAACGTCTTAAAAAAAATTATGATATAAAGTAGACATATGGGGAATGTTAAGTAATGAATATTCTATAAGGTATAACTTTCTGTTTTAAAAGCAGAGAAATAGAAATTTTGAAAATTGGGAATTTTTCTAACTTTTTTGGTAAATTTGTTTTTTCTTTTATAAATAAAGGTGAAATATTGACTCAGATTTATGACTATCATGAAGTACAATGTGTCACGAGAAAACATTCTCAGAATGGCTTGGATAAATCAAAGTATTCCAAAGCTATTACCAGATAAAGTGACACGTCAGATTTACTAAAAATGGCCTGGGCAGAATAGCGAAAACTGGCCCGGGGTAGAAGGGGATAAGGTGCACATAGTTTTGCCACTTAGGTCAAATTTATGCAGAAAGAAATAGAAAATTATGAAAGGTTCACAAACTTTTAAGCACCACTGTAGCTTCTCTGTAGCTTCTTTTCCTCCATGTACTGCCATATATCAGGTGAACTTCAGAAATCACTTTAGAAAGAGTTAATTATCTGCATTCTGTCTTTAATGTTAACTGGCTTAGTGTTGTTTATATGTTTGCGCTGCCATGAAAGATGTTCTAATGGGTATCTATTCATTGTCACACAGCATAGATTGTAATTTAAGGTTAGCAGCCTTTATTCATGGAGATTAAGAATTCATGTTGCCATGGAGATCCTATTATCCATCCCAGAGTTCTGAGTTCACATTTAGTACATGAAGTTATGATGCAGTCGGCGTACTGAGTTCCATGTATCAGCACACACACACAGAAGGAGGGGGAGAATTGCAGCGGCCAGGACGGGAGGAGGAGAGGATGAGAATGGTGATAGTAGCACTAATGGGAAATGTAGTGCTCACAGTGGCTGTCCTTCTCAGCGCTGTGCAATGAAGGGAAGAGCGCACCTTTTCTTCCCTCCAGGTTACTTCCTGGCTTTAGCATTCTCCTTAGGGTGGCCACTGGCCTCACCCAAAAAAGCTGGACCTCACCGGCCACGCCTCAAAACTATGACTGCCTCCGTAAAACCACCCCCCCACCTCTGTGAAGCCATGCCTCCATCGCCGGCCGGGAAAAAAACGGGAGGAGGAGATCAGGAGAGGGAAAAAGTTTCTGAGGGGAAGGTGAACTGGGGTCATGCAGGGTGCTTCTCTCCCCCTCAGTCAGCCACAAGGAGCCATGTCTGTGTGTCTAGTGACTGATAGTGATGAGCGGCA
This sequence comes from Bufotes viridis, assembly GCA_033119425.1. Taxonomy (NCBI): domain Eukaryota; kingdom Metazoa; phylum Chordata; class Amphibia; order Anura; family Bufonidae; genus Bufotes; species Bufotes viridis. The sequence continues at coordinate 39,478,565 of CM065599.1, forward strand.
GGTGCCATATTCGATTTCGACGAAATTCGCGAATATTCGAATGAATATTCGTTTCATATTCGTCGAAATCGAATATTCGTCATTTTTTCTAGTTATCGCGATTAACATGCGATTTAAATAATCGCATATTGCGATTTGTACTTAAGGCTACTTTCCTATTGGTTTCATATCTAGAATTAGCGAGGATGACGAATATGACGAATGTATTCGTCTATTCCTCAAAACGAAGATAACGAAGTATTCTACATCTTCGTTTTAGCTACCTATTCGTCAACTTCGCTAATTCTAGCAATCAAATAGGAAGGTTGACTGACTATAGAGACAGCTGTGTTAAATTCGCTATGCGATTTTTTTATTATTTTTTTTTAATAAATAGAATACTTGTAATAATTTTATCAAGTAATATAATTATTGTATTAAAAAAAAAAAATCGCATAGCGAATTTAACACAGCTGTCTCTATAGTCAGTCAACCTTCCTATTTGATTGCTAGAATTAGCGAAGTTGACGAATAGGTAGCTAAAACGAAGATGTAGAATACTTCGTTATCTTCGTTTTGAGGAATATGATGAATACATTCGTCATATTCGCTATTCGCTAATTCTACCAAGCCAACCATAACTTCTGTGCTCATGGAGCGTCCCCATCACCATGGGAACGTCTCCATATACTAAAATGTACTGTCGGATTTGAGGAATTACGTTAAAATCGCAATGCGATTAATTCAAGTTATATTAATCGCATTGCGATTTCAACTTAGAGCTGGGTTTATAATGGGTCAGCTTGCTAGAATTAACGAAGTTAACGAATATGGAATATAGCAGCAGTGCTAAGTTGAAATCGCAATGCGATTAATTTAACTTAAAGTATTCGCATTGCGATTTCAACTTAGCACTGCTAGTGCATAGCTATATTCCATATTCGTTAATTCTAGCCTATGTAAGATAGCAGTGCTAAGTTGTAATCGCAATGCGATTAATATAGCTTGAATTAATCGCATTGCGATTTCAACGTAATTCCTCAAATCCGACAGTACATTTTAGTATATGGAGATTCTCCCATGGATGGGGACGCTCCACATGAGCACGGAAGTCGGCAGAAGCGGCAACGGGCACTGACTAGAGCAGCCAGGAAGCCAGGAATCCTCAGGACAGGTAAGAACTACTTTTGGGAAATAGCGAATTAGCGAAGTGCCGATATTCGCTAAAAAAATTCGCTTTTCAAATATTCGCGCTCAACACTAGTGACTGACTGGGGGTGAGAGAAGCCTCAGTCAGTTGCTGCAGCTCACACTCAGACAGCGCAGTGCTGTTCTCTGAGTGTGAGCTACTGCAAGGGTGGACATCCCTGTGTCCGTCCAGGCCCTGCGCCGGACAGAGAGCCAGAAAACCAGACTGTTCAGCCTAAAACCAGATGTCTGGCCACCCTAGCTCTCCTGCTTGGTGTTAGTTGGGGAGATCTTGGTGTAGATAGGTTTGGAGATGCAAGGCAGAGTCCCCTGATGTGCGAAGCAATGATAAGGTCGGGTTTAATGAAACAAGTCCACTGTACTTTACTGATGCAACTCAATATATGGTCACACTGGAAGTAGTCACATTAAGTGCAGTCTTTAAAGTTGATATATGTAATTTCCCAAGGTGGGAAGACAGGTAGTTTTTTTTTTTCAACTCGTTTTATTAAGAATAACAGATGCAAGTACAAGATAGTGCACAATCACAATAAGGATACAGCATAATGTATAAAATAAGGCATGTATACATACGCAGCCAATAACTGTGAAGACAATATAATACACAATAATACACAATATACACAATATACCCCGCCCTAAGCCGAGTGCATATGAGAGGAGATCACCGTAAGCGGGGAGGAGCACCAGGGTCCCCAAACCTTCTCAAATTTCTGAGGACATTTTCTGTTGGTGTACAAAATTTTTACAAAAGGAAGCATCTGATTGACCAAAGCCTTCCATTGACTCAACGTCGGTGGTCTATCCGCCATCCATCGCAGGGCCACGGCTTTCCTAGCTAAAAAGAGGCTTTCTCTTAGAAGAGTACAGGTATATATGGTGCGAGAATCATCCTCAAGCACACCCAGAATGCAAACTTTGGGGCAATAGGCCACCCCCCCCTCAACTATAGAAGAAAGCAGGTCCACCACCCCCTTCCAAAATGACTGCAAAAAAGAACAGTCCCACATAAGATGCCAAAAATCCGCGTTGGCTTGAGCGCATCTGTGACATCTACTGTGGTCTAACCTACCCATCTTGTTCAGCCTCGTAGGCGTTAAGTAGCTCCTATGAAGTATGAACAGCTGGGTCAGCCTATTATTGAGAGAAGGGGAAACCGTAGATGGAGCAGATAGTGCCTCCGTCCATTCCTCAGCTGAAAGCTGTGGGATGCGTTCCCTCCATCTTGCCTCCACTAAAAGTGGTTTATGCCTGGTTTTTAAATCAAGAAGGTGAGTGTACAATGATGATATTATGCCCCTCGGTCCCTGAGTTTTGAGAATTCCTATCAGAGGGTATCTGGAGATGGGTCTTGCCTCAGCAGTGAACTGTGCATTTAGAGCATGTCTCAGTTGTAAGAATCTATAAAAGTGGGAACGTAGGACACCCGCTTTCTCCTGCAACTGCGAGAAGGAAAACAGAGTCCCCCCTTCATACAAATCCCTTAAGGTGAGTATGCCATAGTTTTTCCACACGGATCTACCCTCACACTGAACCAGATGTGGGAGCATGGGGTTATCCCAGAGAACTACTTCGTCGGGAAGGTCATTATATTGCTGGAGTTTTGCAGCCCGCCAGACCTGATTAGCCAACCTGTGTACTGGCAGTAATTGCCCTGTGAGGACTCGGGTGTTTTCAAGGACCGGCCATAAGGTGGAGAGCTGCAAATATTGTTGCAAAAAGAATTCCGAATTTGGCAAAGGTGAGTTCGATACCCAAGCGGTTAAGAATCGTAGTTGTCCCGCCAGGAAGTATAAAAATATGTCAGGTAAAGCTGCCCCTCCCTGCTGCCAACTCCTCTGCAGAGTAGTCAAGGCAAGCTTCCTCCTATCTCTGCCCCACACAAAGGTCCCGATAATGGAGTGGAGACGATCAAAAAAACCTCTCGGAACTGGGGCGCAAGCATGTTCTAGCAAATATAAAGCCTTGGGTAGGAGAATCATCTTAATAAGATTTAGTCTTCCCATAACTGATATGGGCAGTGTCGACCAGTTTTTAAATTTTTCCAACGCATAAGATTCAATGGGGATAATATTCAGCTGATGAGAAAAAGCGGGATCCTTTGTGATAATAATACCTAAGTACTTGAAATTATCAACTACCATTAAATTATGGTGTACTGAAGGCCAATTTGGAGACCATAAGGGCATGAGGGCAGATTTAGACCAGTTGATGCGCAGGCCTGAGAAATGACCAAATTGATCAATGAGCTCAATGGCCCTTGGCAAGGAGGTATCTACATTGGATAGGAAAAGGATGAGATCATCCGCATAAAGTCCCAGCCTGTCCTCCCTGCCTCCCAGAGATATCCCCTCGTAGATGGTATCCTGACGTATCCTGATCGCCAGGTGTTCTATCGCTACTGCGAACAACAGGGGAGATAGTGGACAACCCTGGCGGGTACCGCGAGCTAGCGGGAAAGTAGTAGACAGAGAGCCATTGATCATTATATTGGCAGTGGGGTGATGATACAATATACTAATCCATTTAATGAAAACGGGACCAAAGCCAAAACACTCCAATATTTGTAGCAAGAAGGGCCATTCGAGTGAATCGAATGCCTTGGCAGTATCTAGCGAGGCCAAGGCCCATTGTCTACCACGGCCGTATCCCACCTGAGCAATCACCTGCGCTCTCCTGATATTACTAGAAGTAGAACGCCCCGGTATGAATCCAGACTGATCCTCATGCACTATGGAGGTGATCACCCTGTTTAGTCTATTAGCTAGAATTTTGGTTAATATTTTGTAGTCTAAGTTTAACAAAGAAACAGGGCGATACGAACCACAGTCCAGTGGATTTTTACCTGGCTTCAAAAGTACAACTATGGAGGCACCATACAATGAATCGGGTAATTGACCGCGTGTCAGGGAAGTCTCATACACCCGGAGCAGTTGAGGTCCCAGGATGTCAGAATATTTAGAATATACCTCAAGAGGTATGCCATCAGGGCCTGGGGACTTCCCCAATGTCAGCCCTTTAATGGCTACTGAGATTTCTTCAAGTGTGATCCCCTCCTCCAGAATACCTCGATCCAATGGAGATAGTTTAGGATGGGTAACCTCCCCGAGATACATCTGCAATTCAGGGATGCTACACCGAGATCTAGATGTGTAAAGCTCACAATAAAACTCTTTAAATCTGTTTAGAATCCTCTCAGGGTCATCCACCTCTGAACCCCCCGCATCCCATATACGAAGCACCGGGGGGGCCATGGTGTTGCGCCTCACCACCTGAGCTAGGAGCCTTCCCGCCTTATTACCTTGCTCAAACGTTTGCTGTCTAAGGAAGAAGAGTCTACGATCACTCTTTTCCTGTAGGTGCATCATATATTGCCTCCCCCTGAGCATCCACTCCAGTCGATATGCCTCTGTAGGATCTGAGGTATATCTGTGCTCGGCCTCTTTGCACAACATGCACAGTTCCTCCTCCTTAAGTCTTGCGGCCCTTTTGAGGTACGAAATAGAGGATTTAATACATCCCCGCAAATATGCTTTCAAGGTATCCCATATCAGAAGGGCATCCTCATTCCCATCAATATTTAGGGCCAAAAACTCATGTAATTGATCAGGTATTCGGTCATTCGCTGAAAGCAGTGAAAGCCAGAATGGGTGTATGCGTAGGCTGGGAGCACGCGACAACCCAACTGACGCAGCCAGTGTGCTCACAATAGGCGCATGGTCCGACGGGCCTTGTGGCCCATACACCACAGATGTGATCATCGAATAGGCCTGCGCATCACTGAGTACATAATCAATTCGGGACAATGCACCCCTGGAGGGAGTAAAACAGGAGAACTCCCTAGCCGTACGATTCTTCTCCCGCCACACATCTATCCACCCCAGTTCCGAGATAAAACGGCTAAGCCGCGAAATCCCCGTGCGACCAGATACTCCACGCGGGGCGGTCTGAAATCTATCTAAGGAGTCGTCTACTACTAGATTGAAGTCACCCACACATAAAACCCCAGCCGACGGGTACTGGGCAGCAAAACCCGCCGCTGCTTGAAGGGCAGAGAGGTTGGCAGGGGGAGGAATATACAAGTTTAGCAAAACGTAGGGGATACCATTCATGTGTGCATAAACAAAAATATATTTGCCCTCAGGATCCAGTATTTCCCTGTGGGGCTCCCATCTGACAGATCTATGGATTAACAGCGACACCCCTCTGGAATAGGATGTACCGTATGCACTGACCGACCATTGTACCCACGGCTTGTGTAGCCGCACCTCTGTCTCGGCCGTGAGATGGGTCTCCTGGAGGCAGAGCACCTGTGGATTGAATCTGCGAATATGCGCAAATACTGCCATGCGCTTTCTAGGCCCACCCAAACCGCGCACATTCCAGGACATCAGTGTTAATGCTGACATAGTGTATGCGGAGCTATATATGATAGGATGACTCCAGGAGACCCATGCAACCAGGGCCGCTTATCAATAAAGTACTGAGATATATTGTAGTGATTACTGCACCATAACATAGATACATAAAAACGTACAGAACAGAACTGAGAGGCCCGTAACACAGGGCAACAAACAATGGTTAAACATAGAATCATAGTGGCCAGAGAATTTGGGGGACCCGCACCGCGTAGAGGTGGAACAGGCTAGTGCAGGTAAGAGAGCTGACCCCCAAGAATCAACATATATAGGCTGGTACATAAGGGCTACACAAAAAATAAACTGAGAGTGCCACCAAGGACCACTCGGGTCTCTCACCCCCGGTAACCCCTCAGTAAGCCCACTCCCCAGCAGAGTATCTAGTAATGTGTAGTCCCGAAAAAGACTGAAGAAACTTAGTAAACCCAAGTACAAACAGCAGCCAGGGAGTCATTAGACGCCATTATCACCTCATCGTTGCGGAGAATTCCGAGGTCTCATAGAAAGCCATTCCTCAGCCTCTCTGGGATTGTTGAAGAAGTGAGACCGTCCTCCATCTACCACTCTCAGGCGAGCTGGGTAGGACATCGAATACTGTAGATCAAGGTCCCTCAGGCGCTTCTTGATCGAGGTAAAGGTGGCTCTTTTCTTCTGTAATTCCGCGGAGAAATCCGGGTACAGGGATATGTTGGCAGATCCGACGGTGATGGTCTGCTTCACCCTTGCTTTGGATAATATGAGGTCGCGGTCCCGCCAATTCAGCATGTGGGCTAAGAGCGGTCTCGGTGGAGCCCCGGGCGGGGGCATCCGCGATGGGACACGGTGGGCCCTCTCCACAGTGAAGGCCGAAGAAAATGTCGCGTCTGGAAACGTTGACCGGAACCATCCCTCCAGGAATGCCGCAGGGTCGGAGCCTTCGGTCCTTTCAGGCATGCCGAGGATCCTTACATTATTCCTCCTTGAGCGGTTCTCAAGGTCATCACACTTCTGACGCCATAGCTCAACCGCACTTTCTACAGCGGCCAGTCGAGATGCCAATGGTCTAGTCGAGTCCTCTAACTCCGACACTCTTTCCTCAGCATGGCGGACCCGCTCTCTCAACTGCTGGACGTCGTGGCGTAGAAGCCCTAGATCAACTCGGACCTCCTCAATCTTGCCCGTGAGAGACGACTGGCAGCCCAATATAGCTGCCATCAGTTGGCTGTGGGAGGACTGCAAGGTAAGTTCTGTCTCACCCTCCGTATCCGTGGAAGGAGCTTGGGAGGATTGTCCTCTGGTCTGGGGAGCTCGCGGGGATGAAGTAGCCGCGGCGCCATGTTGCGATTCCTGGCGGGCAAACTCCTTTAGGCGTTCTGCCGCTTGCTGCGCTTTGCTAGGACCCATAATTCAGATGTCTGGGCTGTCTGGATCTTCGGGTACAAGTTTTGAGCAGAGATGGTGCGGTACCAGCGACAGGATTAAGCAGGATCAGAGATGGGAGCCGGAGCTGCTCTCAAACACGTTCGGCCATGCCGGTAGTTGGCCACGCCCCCGAAGACAGGTAGTTTACTAGTCCCCATTTGGGTCTCCTCTCTTCGTTTATTTGTTTGTTATATTTCCCCAAGATTCCTCTCCTATGTGTAGTAGCAGGTGGAAGACTCTCACCTGTGAGATAATTAATGAAGCAGCACTGAGTGTGGGGATATAACAGGGGGGACACAAAGTCTGTCTGTGTGCGTGAGCCAAACGCGAGTAAAAGATTGCTGAAAGTCTTGTTTTTGTGAGATGACAGGGAGAAGCCCTCTGGGAGATAGACAGGGATATTTTATGTATAGTAAGTGCTGGACAGGCTAGGTTTTCTTTTGCTGTTTTGTTATTTTATCTGCAACCTTATAAATAAATCTGGCTACAAGTCATCTTAAAACTTATACCTCTGTGTTTGATCTGAATTGGATGGAACAGACAAGTGTCCTTTGACCCCAGCAAAGGTGATCCCGAGCATAACCCCTCATAAGTGGTGGAGGATGCGGACAAAATGTTAAAAGTCTGAAAATGGATGACGTGGTAAAGGCCCTGATACAGTCTGCGGCAGCCCAGCAGGAGGCAACCAGAGAACAACAGTGCACAAATGCAACCCAGCAAGAAGCACACCACTTACTGTCTGCACAGCTAACCACCCTGATAAAGACCGCCAAGTCTTTCAGGAAGTGGTGCAGCGTGTGGCAAGTCTTCCAGTGATACAGCCAGGAAAAGAGCAGACAACTATCCATGTGGGTCATTTTTTGCAAAAGATGACAGAAGATGATGTGGAAGCTTACCTGGCTACATTTGAGAGGACAGCAGTGCGGGAAGCATGGCCAAAGGCACAATGGGCAGGACTGCTTGCCCCATTTCTTGCAGGTAAAGCGCAAAGGGCTTATTTTGACCTGGAACCTGAGGCTGCCCAGGACTTTGATAAACTTAAGTCGGAGATGCTGGCTCAGCTAGGTGTTATGCTAGCAGTCAGAGCCCAGAGAGTACATCAGTGGACATATAAAATAGATAAACCACCACGTTCGCAGATGTTCGATCTCATCCATTTGACCAGGAAATGGCTACAACCAGAGATGTTATCAGCACCTGACGTGGTGCAGTTGGTGGTCCTTGACAAGTTCCTGAGATCGCTACCCCCAGCCCTAAGGAAGTGGGTGAGCCATGGGGACCCCAAGACATCAGACAAGCTTGTTGCCCTGGTCGAACGATACTCTGCGGGTGAGGATCTTCTAAATAACTCTCAGCCCTCAACCCCACGAATTCCAAGAGTTCCTGGTAACACTGTTCAGGGGTTTAAGGGAGCTGGGAGAAATGTGAAGACTTAAAGTGAAGAAGATAATGAGACTGTGGGCTAAAGAAAGCCCAAGGTGCATAATTTTGGACTAAACAAAGGACAAAGGGCCCATAAGATGTTTTCGGTGTAATGAGTTGGCACACATTGCATTACTACTGAACCTATGCAATGTGATGTTGCCTTTATGAAAAGACGGTTTTGTCTAGGTTTGCACAAGTGGTGTGTACTGCTGCAGGTTCAGACAGTGCGAAAAAAACATTACTATGAATGGAAAGTGAATGATCAAAGTGTGACTGCGCTGCTAGACTCAGGGAGTGCAGTAACTCTGGTGAAAGCAGGCCTTATGCGTCCCCCTGACAGTCGATCAGACACGTTCACTGTAACTTATGTGCATGGGGATATATGTAAATACCAGACCAGACTTATATTACAATTCCCTATGGGTCAGTGCTTCATAAAGTTGGATGAGTCCCAGCACTACAGCATGAGGTTATTCTTGGGAAAGATTTTCCATATTTTTGTGGAATCCTGTGGAGTCTGGTTCTAGGCTTGCTTTTGCCTACATGACTCTAGAGAATGAATTGTTGTATCAGATAGAGAAGAAGGGAGGGGATATGGTACAGCAGTTAGTGTTTCCAAAGCCCTACAGGAGAACCATTCTGGATCTGGAACATGGACACTACTGAAAGAATTTTAGAAAGATTTTTCTGGCCTGGAATGCATGGAGACATTAAAGCATATTCCAAATCCTGCCCTCAGTGTCAGATTATACAGCCCCTATGCTGCAGCCCTTTGGTGCCCTTGTCAATTATTGAAATACCCTTTGAGCACATTGCAATGGATTTGGTTGGTCCCCTAATAAAGTCAGCTCGTGGTCACCAGCACATTTTAGTCCTAATGGATTATGCTACCAAGGCCATACCTTTGCGCAATACCTCATCAACGACCATCACAAAAGAACTGGTCCATGTGTTTAGTCGGGTTGGTATTCCAAAAGAAATACTCACAGACCAAGGCATGCCCTTTATGTCTAAGGTCATTAAGGAACTTTGTAGGGTTTTTAAAGTTACCCAACTACGCACACCAGTCTATCACCCCCAAACTGACGGATTGGTTGAAAGATTTAATAAGACTCTGAAACAAATGCTGAAAAAGGTGGTAGATAAAGATAGAAAAAATTGGGACTTTTTGCTCCAATATCTGCTGTTTCCCATAAGGGAGGTACCGCAGTCATCCACAGGGTTTTCACCTTTTGAGCTTGTATACAGTAGACATCCACATGGTTTATTAGATGTGGCTAAAGAAACGTGGGAAGGACAGATCACACCATACAAAAGTGTAATAGAGCATGTGTCCTAGATACAGGACTGGATTTAAGCAGTCATGCCAATTGTTAAGGAACATATGGAACAGGCTCAAGGAGTACAGAAAATGATTTATGATAGGGGGGCCAAGATCCGAACATTTGCACCAGGGAATCGAGTACTGGTTCTTGTCCCCACAGTGGAGAGTAAATTCTTAGCTAAATGTCACGATCCGTTTGAAATTATTGAAAGAGTAGGTGAGATGAACTATAAAGTATACCAACTAGGTAAAAGAAAGCCAGAACATATTTACCATATAAATCTGTTAAAACCTTGGAAAGACCGGCAGGTCCTGGCAGCAGCACTTGCTCCACCCACCCATAAAAGGGGCAGTAATGCCTGCTGTCAGAATAGCTGAGATTATTTCTGATGTCCAAGAAGGAAGCTAAATAGTTGGTCGCCAGGAACAGAGAGTTTTTTTAAGAAAAGCCAGGGCAGACACCACTCACAGAACACAATATCATAACTGAACCTGGGGTTAGGGTCCATGTAAAACCTTATAGGATTCCTGAGGCCAGATGAGAGGCAGTCTCAAAAGAAGTGAAAGATGTGCTGGAGTTGGGAGTAATTGAGGAGTCTCATAGTGAATGGTCAAGCCCTATTGTGTTAATACTAAAGTCTGATGGTACCATAAGGTTCTGTAATGATTTTAGCAGGTTGAATGCTGTGTCTAAGTTCGACGCATACCCTATGCCACAAGTGGACGAACTTATAGACCGACTTGGTACAGCCCGTTACCTTACGACCTTAGACCTGACAAAGGGTTATTGGCAAATACCCCTGATAGACGCTGCCAAAGAGAAGACAGCATTTTCCACACCTGATGACCATTTACAATATGTAAAAATGCCTTTTGGACTACATGGGGCTTCTGCAACATTTCAGCGGCTAATGGACAGAGTTTTGAGGCCACATAGACAGTACACTTCTGTTTATCTTGATGACATAGTGATACAAAGTGCGGACTGGGAGACACACCTACTCAAAGTACAGGCAGTGATTGATGATTTGAGGAGAGTAGGGTTAACTACGAACCCCAAGAAATGTAGCATTGGTCTTGAAGAAGCCAAGTACTTGGGTTACATTATTGGGAGAGGTGTAGTCAAGCCTCAAATTACCAAGATTGAAGCCATACAGAACTCGCCCCAGCCTGTAACTAAAAAACAAGTGAAGGCATTCCTGGGGATTACTAGCTATTATAGGCGGTTCATACCCAATTTTGCAGCTATAGCAGTTCTCTTAACTGATCTCACCAATGGAAGAGGTTCAGTGATTATAAAGTGGAAGTATGAAGTAGAGGAGGCGTTTTGGACTCTAAAACAGGCTCGTTGTTCTAAACCAGTATTGATGACCCCTTCAAAAAAGAATTTGTGGTACAAACAGATGCTTCTAATTTAGGAATAGGGGCAGTGTTGTCACAGAATATTAATGGAGACGAGAATCCCATGCTTTACATGATTGGAAAACTAAATGAGCATGAGAAGAACTACGCAGTTGTAGAGAAGGAATGTTTGGCCATCAAGTGGGTTTTAGAATCACTCAAATATTACTTGTTGAGTTGGAAGTTTCGTTTAGTCACTGATCATGCCCCCCTAAAGCGGATGAACCTGAATAGAGACAAAGGAAACGCGGATGCGTTGTCATGTGTGCACTGTCTGTTGGTTTTAGTGGCTCAGTCCCACTTGCCTGAGCAAAAGGGGGGGGGGGGATTGTGACACCAATGCAGGATTAGTAGTGGAAAGGAGGTATATTTCCCCAAGATTCCTCTTTTATGTGAAGTAGCAGATGGAAGACTCTCCCCTGTGAGATAATTAATAAAGCAGCTCTGAGGGTGGGAATATAACAGAGGCAGGTGGTCAGTCAGTCTTTCTCTGCCTGGGGACACAGAAAGTCTGTCTGTGTGAGTGAGCAAAATGTGAGTAAAAGGTTGCTAAAAGTCTTGTTTTGTGATCTGACAGGGAGAAGCCTTCCAGCAGATAGACATGGACGTCTTATGTATAGTAAGTGCCGGTCAGCCTAGGTTTTCTTTTCCTGTTTTGCTATTATTTTATCTGATGCAACCTTATCAATAAATCTGGCTACAAGTCAGCTTAAAACTTATACTTCGGTGTTTGATCTAAATTGGATGGAACAGACAAATGTCATTTGACCCAAGCTAAATCCACAGTACCATCAGCAGGATACTGTCACTCCAAACATATAGCCAGTCTGTAGTTTTAATATGGTAGAGGCCCTGAGGTATATCATCCCAACCACAATGCTGGAAATTCTATAACCTCAATATAGGTGTTACCTACATTGTTTTAGTTATGTTCTGAATCCACTACTTCTGCCATTTTCATTGTTCTGCTCCTGTAACAGAACAGAACAGAACAACACAATATGATAACTCTCTTTTAAACCCAGCCTCACTGTAAAGCCTGTATTTAGGGGGGTGCCAAAAAAAAAAAAAGTTGCAAAATTTGCTGTGCACTACATCTGTTCACCTCCTGCTGTCTGTGTATATGATGCAGGTCTATAATTAAGTTATACATGTAGGTATGTATTTATAATGAAGGTATGTATGTAGAAGTTATTATATCTATAGTCCAAGTTTGTCAACTCTCCTGGAACATTTTGGAGGATCTTAGAAAAAGATTAGACCTTCTGAACTCCCAAAGGCACAGGGCCACGGGGGCATCATGAAAGGGATGGGGCATACATGGAAGTGGGTGGAGTCTCATGAAGAAGGGCATGTCCACACCTGACTACACTCTCCTTCTTACTCCAGACCAACTTATTTAAGTATGTTACAGTATGGCGCACACTGCACTGAAAATTCAGATGGTTTACTCCAAAGAATTGTACAAGCTTTACTAAGTGTCCTTCAGTATGTAGTGGAGGAGGGCTTTACTTAGTTTGGGGCCGCCAATGAATGGCCTGCTCCGTAATCCTAGAACACTTAATCTGCCCCTGCATATGCTGTTACTTTATTATATTTAATCCACAGGCAAGAGGTCTCTGCTCCTTGCTGCTTTGTGCAAAATCAATGATATGGTATATATAAGTAAAATAGTCATGCAAAAATATCAGGGGGGGGGGGTAGAGGTTATTAAGACTAGTCATTCATATATGAGTCTTTAATAAGTGAGCTAGAGTAAAATGCACCAAATTTATTTAGACCTCATAATAAATTTGGTTTATCTCCTGGCAGTCTGAGGACCAGAAAAGACATTATTCCCTGGGGGTAAAAGGCAAAGCTTAGAGATGAGCGAATTTCATATTTTGAAATTCGTTCACGCTTCGTTTACTGGTAAAAGGTGAATTGCATTATAGATTCCGTCACCACGGACCATAACGCAATTCTATAACGGAATGCATAACGGAATGCCTTTAGTGGCATTCCGATATTATTTCAGTCATAATAGAAGTCTATGGGCTGCAAAACAGATCCGTCCCATTTTTATTATGCAGGGGAGTCCTCTCCTGCATAACGGAAACGGGACAGATCAGTTTTGCAGCCCATAGACTTCTATTATGACGGAAAGAATAACGAAAGGCCTCTAAAGACATTCCATTATGCATTCCGTCATAGAATTGCGTCATGGTCCGTGTTAACGGAATCCATAACGTAATTCACCTTTTACCAGTAAACGAAGCGTGAACGAATTTCTCATAAGGCAAAATTTGCTCATCTCTAGCCAAGCTCCCTTTTGCTATGCTCTGCGCACTTTTTGAAAAGTGCTGAGAGCGATGTAAAGTTAAATAAAAATTTGAAAAAAAAGTTTTTTATTAGCAAGTCAGGAAACTGTAGTATTGCATTGGATAAATATCCCATTATTCTGTTAGCAGGGAAACCACAAACTACTGTACTGCTATCAAGTAGTCACATGGAGGTATCAAAACACACTAACTGGGTATCCCCAAATTAGAACAATTTAAAACTTCACTTTTAACCAGATATGCATCAAAATAAAACTTCAACATCTTTAAAATGTGCCGCCTAATCAGTCCAGGAATAAGCAGAAAATACCAGTGCACATATATAAACAGTCTTACTGTCTACTTGTAGACCGATCAGAAAAGTATAAAGCAGTAAGGGTGCACAGAGGTCATACCATGGATCTAATAAACTTAACCAATTAACCTATTCTTACCTACTTGTCTTGATTTCCTTCAAGACAAGTGGAGCAACTGCCCTAATATGGACAACCTCTCTGGAAAAATGCCTTAAAACTAGGAAGCCCAACAAAACTCCTATGCGTTTAAACAAAAGATAAATATACCTATGGCTCAAATGGGCTGTACACCCATTTGAGCCATAGGTACACCCACCCAAGATGTAAGTTGTTATAAATATGGATAATATTAAGTGTGCTATAATGCACCCCCAATATAAATTTTAAGCAAGCTCAGACTGACCATCTTGGGAGACGATTAAATGTCTGGTGGGCCCCCAACACAATTATGCCATAAAGGGAACTAAGCACAGCTGCAGTAACTTAGTGCTCCTCTCTCATAGGGTCTTTTATCCTCCTGGCGCCGGCGCTGTCACAGGGTCCTGATGCCATTTACAGTTGTGTTCAGAATTATTCAACCCCCAATGCTGTAAAGGGTTTTAGGGAATTTAGTCTACATTTGTAATTGTGTTCAGAATGAAATCTTACAAGGACTTTTTAACCAGTCCCCGACCGCCGTACGCAGGATTGCGTCCTGCGGGCGGCCAGGATCTTCTGTTTGGACGCGCCGGGGCGTCATCTCGCGAGACAGTGAAGCGCGTCTCGAGAGTTGGACTACAGCCTGCCAGCGATGATCAATCGCTGGCAGGCTGTAGATGCGATATAAATCGCATCAAACAGCTATATCAGACGCTGTTTTATGAACAGCGTCTGATATAGCTGCTACCTGGTCCTCTGGTGGTCCTATTTTCTGGGATCGACCACCAGAGGACCAGGTAACACAGTAAAAGTTGCACCAAACACTACACTAACCCCCCACCCCCTCACCTATTAACCCCTTGATCACCCCATCTAGACCCCCTGATCACCCCCTGTCATTGATCACACCCCTTGTAAGGCTCCATTCAGACGTCCATATGTGTTTTTGCGGATCCGTGGATTCACGGATCCGTGGATTCACGGATCCGTGGATTCACGGATCCGCGGATCCGATCCGCGGATCCTCAAAACACGGACACCGGCAATGTGCTTTCCGCATTTTGCAGATCCGCACATTGCCAGAACTATATAGAAAATGCTTTTTCTTGTCCGCAGTTGCGGACAAGAATAGGACATGTTCTATATTTTTGCGGAACGGAAGTGCAGACTCGAAGCGCGGATCCGTAATTCCGGATCCGAGCGGGACAAAGTCTGTCCCCATAGAAATGAATGGGTCCGCAATTCCGTTCCGCAAACAGAATTGCGGACGTGTGAATGGGGCATAAGGGTCCCCTATCACCGCCAGTTAGCTAGCTACTTGTTAGGTAGCTAGCGCCCAGCCCACCGCACCACACCGCAGTCACTGATTTTGGCAGAGATTTTTTCATCCACATTGATCGATGCGAATGAAAAAATCTGTGCCGTTCATTTTTTTTTTTTTTTTTCAGCGCAGAGGCTGAACGGAAAAAAAAATCTCATTACCCGTATGCTCAATATACGGAGTATCGCAGAAACTCCTAATGCTGGCCATACGTGTAATGACTGCGGAGACCCTCAAATGCCAGGGCAGTACAAACACCCCACAAGTGACCCCATTTTAGAAAGAAGACACCCCAAGGTATTCCGTGAGGGGTATGGTGAGTTCATGCAAAATTTTATTTTTGTCACAAGTTAGTGGAATATGAGACTGTAAAAAAAAACAAAAAAAAACAATTTCCGCTAACTTGTGCCAAATTTTTTTTTCTGTGAACTCGCCATACCCCTCACAGAATACCTTGGGGTGTCTTCTTTCCACAATGGGGTCACATGTGGGGTATTTATACTGCTCTGGCATTTTAGGGGTCCTAAAGCGTGAGAATCCAAATGCGTAAAAATAGCCTGTGAAATCCTAAAGGTACTCATTGGTTTTAGGGCCCCTTTGCGCATCTTGGCTGCAAAAAAGTGTCACTCATGTGGTATCGCCGTACTCAGGAGAAGTAGGGCAATGTGTTTTGGGGTGTATTTTTACATATACCCATACTGGGTGTGAGAAATATCGCTGTAAACGACAACTTTTTAAATTTTTTTATTCAAAGTTGTCAATATACAGAGATATTTCTCTCACCCAGCATGGGTATATGTAAAAATACACCCAAAACACATCGCCCTACTTCTCCTGAGTACGGCGATGCACATGTGTGACACTTTTGCAGCCAAGATCGCAAAGGGCCCAAATTCCAACGAGTACCTTTTAGGAGGGTATTTTTACGCATTTTCTTCTCACGCTTTAGGGCCCTAAATGCCAGGGCAGTATAAATACCCACATGTGACCCCATTTTGGAAAGAAGACACCCCAAGGTATTCGCTGAGGGGCATAATGAGTTCATGAAAAATTAAACTTTTTGTCAAAAGTTAGCGGAAAGGAAGACTTTGTGAGAAAAAACAATAAAAAATCAATTTCCACTAACTTGTGCCAAAAAAAAAAAATATTCTATGAACTCGCCATGCCCCTCATGGAATACCTTGGGGTGTTTTCTTTCAAAAATGGGGTCACACGAGAGGTATTTCTACTGCCCTGGCATTTTAGGGGCCCTAAAGCGTGAGAAGAAAAATGCGTAAAAATGCCCTCCTAAAAGGTACTCATTGGAATTTGGGCCCCTTTGCGCATCTTGCCTGCAAAAAAGTGTCACACATGTGGTATCGCCGTACTCAGGAGAAGTAGGGCGATGTGTTTTGGGGTGTATTTTTACATATACCCATGCTGGGTGAGAGAAATATCTCTGTATATTGACAACTTTGGATAAAAAAATGTAAAAAGTTGTCGTTTACAGCGATATTTCTCACACGCAGCATGGGTATATGTAAAAATACACCCCAAAACACATTGCCCTACTTCTCCTGAGTTCGGCGATACCACATGAGTGACACTTTTTTGCAGCCAAGATGCGCAAAGGGGCCCTAAAACCAATGAGTACCTTTAGGATTTCACAGGCCATTTTTATGCATTTGGATTCTCACACTTTAGGGGCCCCTAAAATGCCAGGTGAGTATAAATACCTCACATGTGACCCCATTTTGGAAAGAAGACACCCCAAGGTATTCCGTGAGGGTCATGGTGAGTCCACAGAATTTTTATTTTTTGGCACAAGTCAGCGGAAATTTTTTTTTTTTTTTTTTTAATTTTGTTTTTACAAAGTCTCATATTCCACTAACTTGTGACAAAAAATAAAATTTACATGAACTCACCATACCCTCACAGAATACCTTGGGGTGTCTTCTTTCCAAAATGGGGTCACATGTGGGGTATTTATACTGTCCTGGCATTTTAGGGGCCCCTAAAGGGTGAGAAGAAGTCTGGAATCCAAATACGTAAAAATGCCCTGTGAAATCCTAAAGGTACTCTTTGGTTTTAGGGCCCCTTTGCGCACCCAGGCTGCAAAAAAGTGTCACACATGTGGTATCGCCGTACTCAGGAGAAGTGAGGCAATGTGTTTTGGGGTGTATTTTTATATATACCCATACTTTGTGTGAAAAATATCTCTGTAAACGACAACTTTTAAAAATTTTTATACAAAGTTGACAATTTACAGAGATATTTCTCTCACCCAACATGGGTATATGTAAAAATACACCCCAAAACACATTGCCCTACTTCTCCTGAGTACGGCGATACCACATAAGTGCCGCTTTTTGCAGCCTGGAGTGCAAAGGCCCAAATTCCAACGAGTACCTTTAGGTTTTACATGGCGGCTCACAATTAGCCCCGCCCAAAATGCCAGAACAGTAAACACACCCCACAAATGACTCCATTTCGGAAAGTAGACACCCCAAGGTATTCACTGAGGGGCATAGTGAGTCCGTCTGAGATTTTTTTTTTTTGCCAGAAGTTATCAGAAATTGAAACTTTTTTTTTTTTTTTCTTCTCAGAAAGTGTCATTTTCCGCTAACTTGTGAAAAAAATGAAATGATACATGAACTCACCAAGCCCCTCCGCGAATACTTTGGGGTGTCTTCTTTCTAAAATGGTGTAATTTGGGGGATATTTATACTATCCTGACATTCTAGCACCTGAAGAAACATGACAGGCGCTCAGAAAGTCAGAGCTGCTTCAGAATGCCGAAATTCACTTTTTTGCACCATAGTTTGTAAACGCTATAACTTTTACCCAAACCAATAAATATACACTTATTGGATTTTTTTTTATCAAAGACATGTAGAACAATAAATTTAGAGAAAAATTTATATAGAAATGTAGTTTTTTTTTTTTAAATTTTACAACAGAAAGTGAAAAATGTCATTTTTTTGCAAAAATTTCGGTAATTTTTGATTAATAGCAAAAAAAGTAAAAATGTCAGCAGCAATGAAATACCACCAAATGAAAGCTCTATTAGTGAGAAGAAAAGGAGGTAAAATTCATTTGGGTGGTAAGTTGTAAGACGGAGCAATAAACGGTGAAAGTAGTGTAGTGCGGAATTGTAAAAAGTGGCCTGGTCATTAAGGGGGTTTAAGCTAGGGGGGGCTGAAGTGGTTAAAGAACCAAATGCAACTAAAATGACATCAATTGTTTTTGTAATACAGTATTAAATGTTTTTTTTGTGATTTCTTCATTGACACAATTATTCAACCCTTTAAAGACAACCACTCTTAAGAACAGAGGTTCATTCAAATGTTTTCGATTAGGTATTGAAAACACCTCTGGATGTCAAGGAGCAGCAATCGAGCATAATAAACACCAATTAGGCAGATGTAAAATGACTGTGATACTCAGCTCCTTCTAGAAATTTACTGGTGTGTTTACAGACATGGTGAAGTCAAGAGAATGGTCCAGGTAGACAAGAGAAGAGGTGATTTCTCTTCACAGGAAGGGCAATGGCTATAAGAATATTGCAAAGATGTTAAACATACCAAGAGACCATAGGAAGCATCATTCGTAAATTCAAGGCAAAGGGCACTGTTGAAACGCTACCTGGTCATGGCAGAAAGAAGATGCTGACTTCGACTGCTGTGCGCTACCTGAAGTGCAAAGTGGAGAAAAGTCCCCGTGTGACTGCTGAGGAACTGAAAAAAGATTTGTCAGATGCGGGTACTGAAGTTTCAGCTCAGACAATAAGGCGCACACTGCGTAATGAAGGCCTCCATGCCAGAACTCCCAGGCGCACCCCCTTACTGTCTCCAAAGAATAAGAAGAGTCGACTGCAGTATGCCAAAAGTCATGTGGACAAACCACAAAAGTTTTGGGATAGTGTGCTGTGGACTGATGAAACAAAATTAGAAGTGTTTGGGCCCATGGATCAACGCTATGTTTAGAGTAGAAAGAACAAGGCCTATGAAGAAAAGAATACCTTGCCTCCTGTGAAGCATGGCGGGGGGTCAATCATGCTTTGGGGCTGTTTTGCTTCTACAGGTACAGGGAAGCTTCAGCGTTTGCAAGGTACCATGAATTCTCTTCAGTACCAGGAGATATTGGATGAAAATGTGATGCAGTCCGTCACAAACCTGAGGCTTGGGAGACGTTGGACCTTTCAACAGGATAATGATCCCATGCATACCTCCAAGTCCACTAGAGCATGGTTGCAGATTAAAGGCTGGAACATTTTGAAGTGGCCATCGCAGTCACCAGACTTAAATCCGATTGAGAACCTCTGGTGGGACTTAAAGAAAGCAGTTGCAGAGCGCAAGCCTAAGAATGTGACTGAACTGGAGGCTTTTGCCCATGAAGAATGGGCGAAGATACCCGTAGATCGCTGCAAGACACTTGTGTCAAGCTATGCTTCACGTTTAAAAGCTGTTATAACTGGAAAAGGATGTCGTACTAAGTACTAAGATTGAATGTCACTTGGGGGTTGAATAAAACTGACAATGATGTGAGCACAGAAAATACATTTGTGGTTATTTCATTATAAATGTTATGTTATATTTGTCTGACTTACAAGTGCCTCTTTGATTTAATTGTAAACAAGATGACTGAAATGATCAAAATCAATGTCAAACTGGCCAAAACACTCAATTTCAGTGGGGGTTGAATAATTTTGAACACAACTGTAGCATCAGAATGTAGTTTTTGGTGAGGTCGGCTGCAAGGTCATATGTTAGTAAAAGAACGTCATCATTTTCGGTGCAGCTGGGACCAGGAACTACAGGGACAGAAGTTTGATTCATTTTGTGGGAGTGGTCTTGGCTTTGATTTCATTTAGGTGTCTAGGTTCTTAATTTAGAGGTTTAATCTGTGGTATAAATTTAATTAAGGGGTCTGATTAACATTGAGGGCCGCTGTCTGAAATCATTGGAATGTTTTTTCTGGGGTCTGAATTAATTTAGGTGTACTTTTTGAGACTTAAAGGGAACCTGTCACCAGGATTTTGTGTATAGAGCTGGGGACATGTGCTGCTAGATGGCCGCTAGCACATCCGCAGTACCCATTCCCCATAGCTCCCCATACCCCATGTGCTTTTATTGTGTCAAAAAAGGATTTTAGTGATATGAAAATGAACCCGATATGACTCCTGTGTCCGGAGATGAGTCAAATTTTCTGAGCGCAGCACCGCCCCGCATCCTCCGAATCTCTTCCTTGCTGGCTGACGTCACAGAGCTGGAGCGCCGAAATCTTGCGATGCGCGAGCTAGCTCATGCGCAATGTCGGCATCATTTTCCTTCCCCGTGCTGGCATCAGCACAGGGAACGAACTACGCATACGCTAGCTCGCGCATCGCGTTTCGGCGTTCCAGCTCTGTGACGTCGGCCAGCAAGGTGGAGATTCCGAGGACGCGGGGCGGTGCTGCACTCAGAAAATTTGACTCATCTCCGGACACAGGAGTCATATCAGGTTAATTTGCATATCACTAAAATCCTTTTTTGGACGCAATAAAAGCACATAGAGCTATGGGGACTGGGTACTGCGGATGTGCTAGCGGCCATCTAGCAGCACATGTCCCCAGCTCTATACACAAAATCCTGGTGACAGGTTCCCTTTAAAGGCTGTGTACACCTTTGGGGACAATTTTTCTATCATTGCATTTTACTTATTTTGGGATACAAATATATTTTAATAGATTTTTATTTACAAATATTGAGCAATTCTGTCACAAAGGGTTACCTGTTTTTCTTGCCTTGAGAATTTTACTTTCACTTTGTGCCCTTAATCTAACAACCTTTAACCCTGTAAATAACTAAAAGGTCATAAACACTTATTTAAGCCACATTCTTATCAGTAGGATAACAAATGACCTTTAATGAGTGTTTATAAGGTCAGAGATCACAGATAAAGAATAGTGATGGACGAACATAGGGCGGGACGTTTCGCGAACACTCGTTCGCGATCCGCACGTTCGTGATGGGACCCATTGACTTCAATGGCAGGGGAACCTGAAAAACCTTCAGGACATATTTGCAGCCACCAAATACTTACTAGAAGTGCACAAATAGTTCCACAACATGGACAGTGAAATACCAGAGCGGGATAATTGGCAAAAATTCCCACAAAAAGTAAGTATTTTATTAAGGGGCCATTTTTATGCGTCTTAAGGGGAAACTTTCAAAAATGTGCCCTGCTGGAGCCTAGAAAAATGTTATTTTAGGTCACGGGAGTACAGGCCCCAAAAATTAGGCATTCACCTGACAGAAAAGAACTTGTGATTATGTGGCTGAAGGTACATAAGGAGGTCACTGGATAACAATTTTACTGTAGGCCAGTACAGGCCCCAAGAATCAGTCATTCATCTGACAGAAAAGAACAACTGATTATGCGGCTGGAGGTACATTAGGTGGTCGCTGGACAACAATTTTACTGGAGGCCACAGGAGTACATGCCCCAAAAATTAGGCATTCACCTGACAGAAAAGAACAGGTGATTATGCGGCTGGAAGTACATTAGGCGGTCACTGGTTAACAATTTTACTGTAGACCACAGGAGTACTGGCCCCAAAAATTATGCATTCACCTGACATAAAAGAATTAGGCATTCACCTGACAAAAAAGAACAAGTGATTATGTTGCTGGAGGTACATTAGGTGGTCACTGGATAATAATTTTTCTTTAGGCCAGTACAGGCCCCAAAAATTAGGCATTCACCTGACAGAAAAGAAGAAGTGATTTTGTGGCTGGAGGTACAGTAGGCAGTCACAGTCTAAAAATTTTACTGTAGGGCAGTACAGACCCCAAAACTTAGGCATTCACCTGACAGAAAACAACAAGTGATTTTGCGGCTGGATACATTAGGCAGTCACCGGCTAAAAATTTTACTGTAGGCCAGTACAGGCCCCAAAAATTAGGCATTCACCTGACAGAAAAGTACTTGTGATGATGTGGCTGGAGGTACAATGGGCGGTTACCGGCTAAAAATTTTACAGGAGGCGAGTACAGGCCCCCAAATTTAGGCATTCACCTGACAGAAAAGGCCTTTAATGCTGCTATATGTACATGATAAGAGGGACCATTCTTTGTTCTGGGTGGTGGCGGATATGTGTGGGCTGGCATGAGGAAATTAATTTATACGTGGTCGGCGTCGCCACAGTTGTTGAATTCCTCCAAGATCCATGCCATCTCTGACCACAGGTCAAGTCTGCACACCCAGTAGTCCAGGGCTTCTTAGAGTGTTCACATCGGCCGTTAACCCGATGTAGTCGGACACCTGTCGGTCTAGGTGGTACCTGAGGCTGGATCCGGAGGGCGGCTGTAGATGAGTTTGCTGCAAGAATGATCTCATATCCGAAGTGACCAAAACATCTTCAAACTGCCCTCTTCTTGCAGGCACGGTAGGATTGGTACCCGCAACTAGAGATGAGCGAACTTTAAAAAAAGTCCGGCATTCGGGTTGCGGTAAGTCGCGCATCCCGTTATGGATTCCACTATAGCGGCATATGGAATCCATAAGGGGCGGCTGCCACCAACCCGAACTGTTGAACAGCCGAAGGACCTGGGGTGACGTCACTGTCATGTGATCAGTGCAGGGGGCGTGGCTCAGCACGGGATCAAATCCAGTGCTGAGCCACGCCCCCTGCACTGATCACATGACAGTGACGTCGCCCCAGGTCCTTCGGCTGTTCAATAGTTTGGGTTGGTGGCAGCCGCCCCTTATGGATTCCATATGCCGCTATAGTGGAATCCATAATGGGATGCGCAACTTACCGCAACCCGAACGCCGGACTTTTTTTTAAAGTTCGCTCATCTCTACCCGCAACTGTTTTGCTGTGTGTATAAATTCCAGCGCCCGCAACAGCAGAACACAGCATCTCTCGCAGCAAGGCCTGGAAATGCTGCATTCTGCCAGGCCTCTGTGATGCTGGTAACATGTCCGCCATTTTGTGTTTGTACCGGGGGTCTAAGTACGTTGCCACCCAGTACTAGTCCTTGCCCTTTAGGTTTTTTATATGTGGGTTCCTCTTCAAACACTCGAGCATGAAGGCCCTATGTGCATTAAATTGGGAGTGGTGGAGCGCCCTGGCTCCTGCTCATTGCCCAGGAGAATGTCGTCCTCGGTCTCCTCCCTCCAGCCACTGACAACACTAGGGATCCCCGAAAAGTTTAAAGACCCCATCAAAGCCTGCTCTTCTTGCTCCTCCTCTTCCCACCAGCCACCATCCTCCTCTGACTCCTCTTCAGACTCCTACTGGAGTAGCCCCCCCCCCCCCCTCGGAAGTCATTTAGCATTGCGACTTCCTCATCTTCCAGCTCCTGCTCCTCGATGGCTTGATCAATGACACAACGCAATGCATGCTCCAGAAAGAAGGCGTAAGGTACGATGTCAATGATGGCGCCCTGGCTGCGACTGACCAGTTTGGGGATCTCATCAAATGGCCGCAGAAGTCTGCAGGAATCGTGCATTAACAGCCACTGGCGTGGTAAAAAGAAACCAAGCTCCCCAGAACCTGTCCTGCTGCAGAGTTCGTACAGGTAGTCGTTAACGGCACATTGCTCCTGGAGCAGCCTATCAAGCATATACAAGGTGGAGTTCCAGCGCGTTGGGCTGTCACAAATTAGACGTCTGACGGGCAGGTGGTGTCACTGCTGAACTTCAGCAAGGCGAGCCATGGCCGTGCGAGATCTTCTAAAATGGCCAGAGATTTTCCTGGCCTGCCGCAAGACGTCCTGGACGTATTTGGCAACGAATCGCTGCACGACTAAGTTCAGGATGTATGGCATGCATGGCACGTGTATCATTTTGCTCTGTTTCAACTCGCTCAACAGATTGGCACCGTTGTTGCACACCACTTTACCAACTGTCAAATTGAGTGGGGTTAGCTACTGATTGGCCTGTGACCACAGAGCTGAAAGCAGTGCAGGACCAGTGTGGCTCTTGGCTTCCAGGCACAACAGCCGCAGCACGGCATGGCAGAGTCTAACCTGGCACGTCGAATAGGTTCTGGGGGGCGCAGCAGAAGAGACAGCAGCAGTGGAACAGGAGGAATCAGCCGAGTAGGAGAAGGAGGATGGAGTAAGAGAAGAAGAAGAGGCAGGCTTGCATGCAATCCATGGCGGTAACACCAAATCCACACGGGAGCCACGGGTTACATGCTTGATGGCCGTCAGAAGGTTCATCCAGTAGGCAGTAAAAGTTATGTACCTTCCTTGCCTGTGTTTGCTAGACCACGTGTCTGTGTCAGATGTTACTTGGCACCGACACTGTGTATTCAATAGCCGCTGAACGTGGCCATATAGTTCTGGGATGCTCTCCTGAGAGAAATATTTCCTTCCGTGGACCTTCCATTTTGGTGTGCCAATGGCCACAAATTTTCGAAAGGTCTCCGAGTCCACCAGTTTTTATGGAAGTAGTTGGCGGGCAAGCAGTTCCGACAAGCAAGCGGTCAGCCGTTGGGCAAGAGGGTTATCCAACGTCATCAACTTTTTACGCTCGAACATTTGGGACACGGAAGCCTGCCTTCTGCCAGATGAACACGATGACGGCACACGGTGGAAGGTGGAGTGGATTACAAATGGGAGGAGAGAGGAGAAGGAGAAGAGTCTTGACGTGGAGCACCGGGAGTGTGGCTTTGTAGGTTCTGATGGCGTTGCTCCTACTGGGCTCAATGATGGGAGGCCAGGTGCTTTCTTAAAGCGGTTGTCCCTAGTTGAGTGTTGGACTTACCGCGACTTATGCGTTGACAAAACAGGCTGCAGATGGCAACATTATTGTCAGCAGCTGACACGTTAAAAAAAGCCCACACTGCGGAGCCATGTGGCAGCGTCCTGTGAGCTCCAAATGTGACCGAGCATGGTGGATGGCTCACTCCAGATACAATTGCAGTCTGCTTTTTGACTCCTGTGCCCTGCGAGCTCTGCCTGCTTCTCCTCCTTCTCCTCCCTCTCTACTGCTCCGTCTCTCCCTCTGAACTCCCCTCCTATTCCTCTCTTGTGGGCACCCATGTGACGTCCATCGACACGTCATCATTGGTGATGAGCGAGCATGCTCGGCCGAACATCTGTTCGGCTCGAGCATTGCTATGCTCGGCACATGGCTGTACTCGACCGAGTACCGCATGTGCTCGAATGCAATGCTCGAGTCTCCTCCCTGCACGTTTTGTGGGTTTTAATTAGCCAATCAAGGTGCAGGTAAGTACTGCCCTCACTGTAATGCCAGTATGACTGGCTGGCCGGAAAACGTCATTGGGTGCTATATCGCACCCAAAGACGCATGTTCGGCTCAGACATAGAAAGGGAGAGCATTGGGTAGCAAAGGAAAGACAGATCAGGGAGTGAATTTCAGCGATTTTAGTTAGAGAAAGATTTTCAAAGATCCAAAAGTCCTTTTAAGGAGTATTGTTTGTGTGGGTGTTTTAGATCAACAATCTATTCGACAGCAGTGTCAGGGGCATCTATGCTAAGGAAAGGACAGATAGTGCAGGGAGAGAAATTTGCTGTATTTACTGTAATACCAAAAGCTTTTCAAAGAACACAAAATCCTTTTAAGGGCTAATGTATGTGTTTGACAGCAGCAAGATATTTTTATTTTATAACTATTAGTGACATATACTGTACATCATCCGCAGACTGACTCTTTAATAATCTGGGTCACATCTAGTGTCCATAATCTGCTGTGTTCTCTTTAACCAATACTGTCCTGCATCATAAAACACTGTCTGTATTACAAATTCCAATAATTTGGGCCTAATATAGTGTTCGTAATCTGAGGTGTTCTATACCCAATCTATACCCAATACTGAACTGCATCTGAAAACAGTGTGTATATTACATCTTCCATTAATCTGGGCCTAGTGTAGTGTCCAAAATCTGTTGGTTTTTGTATCCAATACTGAACTGCATCAAAAAACACTGTCTATATTACAATTTCCATGAATCTGGGCCTAGTATAGTGTCCAAAATCTGTTGATTTCTGTATCAACTACTGAACTGCATCTGAAAACAGTGAGTATATTACAACTTCCCTTAACCACATCAGCCCCCCTAGCTTAAACACCCTTAATGACCAGGCCACTTTTTACAATTCTGCACTACACTATTTTCACCGTTTATTGCTCCGTCATACAACTTACAACCCAAATGAATTTTACCTCCTTTTCTTTTCACTAATAGAGCTTTCATTTGGTGGTATTTCATTGCTGCTGACATTTTTACTTTTTTTGCTATTAATCCAAAATGACCGAAATTTTTGCAAAAAAATGACATTTTTCACTTTCTGTTGTAATTTTTTTTTTTAAAAACTACATTTCTATATAGATTTTTCGCAAAATTTATTCTTCTACATGTCTTTGATAAAAAAAAATCCAATAAGTGTATATTTATTGGTTTGGGTAAAAGTTATAGCGTTTATAAACTATGGTGCAAAAAAGTGAATTTCGGCATTTTGAAGCAGCTCTGACTTTCTGAGCACCTGTCATGTTTCTTCAGGTGCTAGAATGCCAGGAAAGTATAAATACCCCCCAAATGACACCATTTTAGAAAGAAGACACCCCAAAGTATTCGTGGAGAGGCATGGTGAGTTCGTGTATGATTTAATTTTTTTTCACAAGTTAGCGGAAAATGACACTTTCTGAGGAAAAAAATAAAAATAATAAAGTTTCCATTTCTGCTAACTTCTGGCAAAAAAAAATAAAAAATCTCCCACGGACTCACTATGCCCCTCAGTGAATACCTTGGGGTGTCTACTTTACGAAATGGGGTCATTTGTGGGGTGTGTTTACTGTTCTGGCATTTTGGGCGGGGCTAAATTGCGAGCAGCCATGTAAAAGCTAATGGTACTCGTTGGAATTTGGGCTCCTTTGCGCACCCAGGCTGCAAAAAAGTGGCACACATGTGGTATCGCCGTACTCAGGAGAAGTAGGGCAATGAGTTTTGGGGTGCATTTTTACATATACCCATGTTGGGTGAGAGATATATCTCTGTAAACTGACAACTTTGTTTAAAAAAATTTAAGAAGTTGTCGTTTACAGCTATATTTCTCACACAAAGTATGGGTATATATAAAAATACACCCCAAAACTTATTGCCCTACTTCTCCTGAGTTCGGCGATACCACATGTGTGCCACTTTTTTGCAGCCAAGATGCGCAAAGGGGCCCAAATTCCCATGAGTACCTTTAGGATTTCACAGGGCATTTTTGCGCATTTGGATTCTCACGCTTTAGGACCCCTAAAATGCCAGGGCAGTATAAATACCCCACATATGACCCCATTTTAGAAAGAAGACACCCCAAGGTATTCCGTGAGGGGTATGGTGAGTTCATGTAAAATTTTATTTTTTGTCACAAGTTAGTGAAATATGAGACTTTGTAAAAAAAAAAAATATATATATATATCAATTTCCACTAACTTGTGCCAAACAAAAAAAATTTCTGTGAACTTGCCATGCCCCTGGAGAAGTAGGGCGATGTGTTTTGGGGTGTCCATGTTTTGCGGATCAGGAGGGTGATAAGGGAGTCTATATGGGGTGATCAGGGGTTAACAAGGGGTTAATAAGTGAGGGGGGGGGGGGTTAGTGTAGTGTTTGGTGCAACTTTACATAGCTACCTGGTCCTCTGGTGGTCGATCCCAGTAAATGGGACCACCAGAGGACCAGGTAGCAGGTATATCAGACGCTGTTAACAAAACAGCGTCTGATATACCTGTTTGATTTAATTTATTTTACATCTACAGCCTGCCAGCGATTGATCATCAGGCTGTAGAATCACCGCAGAGCTGTGCTCTGCTGTGAACGCGCGCATGCGCTCGCGTTCACAGCAAATCTCGCCTCTCGCGAGATGACGCATGGATGCGTCAAGGAGGAACAAACCGGCGGTCGGCAAGCGGTTAATCTGGGCCTAGCGTAGTGTCCAAAATCTGTTGATTTTTGTATCCAATACTGAGCTGCACCTGAAAACAGTATGTATATTATAACTTTTATTTATCTAGGCCTAGTGTAGAGTCCAAAATCTGTTGGTTTTTGTATCCAATACTGAATTACATCTGAAAACTGTGTAATTACATCTGAAAACAGTGTGTATATTAGAACTTCCAATAATCTGGTACTAGTGTAGTGTCTAAAATCTGTTGTTTTTTGTATCCAATACTGAACTGCATCTAAAAACACTATCTATATTACAACTTCCATTAATCTAAGCCTAGTGTAGTGTACAAAATCTGTTGGTTTTTGCATCCAATACTGAACTGAATCTGAAAACAGTATGTATATTGCAACTTCCATTAATCTGGGCATAGCAGAGTATCCAAAATCTGTTGGTTTTTGTATCCAATACTGAACAGTATCTGAAAACAGTGTGTATATTACAACTTCTATTAATCTGGGCCTAGTATAGTGTTCCAAATCAGTTGGTTTTTGTATCAAATACTGAACTTCATCTGAAAACAGTGTGTATATTACAACTTCCATTAATCTGGGCCTAGTAGAGTGTCCAAAATCTGTTGGTTTTTGTATTCAATACTGAACTACATCTAAAAACACTGTCTATATTACAACTTCCATTAATCTGGGCCTAGTATAGTGTCCAAAATATGTGGTTTTCTATAACCAATACTGTCCTGCATCAGAAAACTGTGTCTTTAGCGGACCGTAAAACAATCTGCGCCACATCTACAGACGAAACGATTCATATGAAGAAGGCAAGAACTAAGGGACAGGGAAGTGGGTGTGATGCTGGTGGTGCAAGCAGAGGCCGTGGCCCTGGGTGCCACAAAATGTGCCTGCTGCCAGTACACCAGGAAAAACTAAATAATCCACCTTACCTAGCTTCATGTCCAACTTAGCTGGGCGACGCATCACAACACTGTCCAAGTCGGACCAGATGGATTACTGGAGATGGTCGGTTGGATTGCTAAAGATAAACAGGTGGTCAGTTGGATTGCTGAAGATAATGCTTACAGTCGGTTAAGCACCACCCTCTATTCCATTAAGTCCAGTCTGTGTAGCCAAGAGTCTGATCAACCGAATCTTCACTCTGATCATCCTTTCTCCCACCATAGAGAGGCTTGCCAAACGAGTGATTCCACACTCAAATATTTTATTCTCTTTCCAGCGCCACTATTAGATTTGGCCCTCGCGCCGCGCCCCACACGCTTGAAGAGGTACCTGAGATATTGTGCCCTGATTCCCAACCTCTTCAGCCTTCACAGTCTCAAGAAGATGACCGTGGTTAATGGCAATCATTCGTTCACAAGGTGGATGATGATGAGACACAGTTGTCAATCACTGAGGTTGTGGTTAGGTCAAGCCAGGAGGATGTGGACGATGAGGTCACTGAGCCAACATGGGAAGATGAAAAGATGGGCGAGGACAGCAATACAGAGGGGGAGGGATCCGCAGCACCGCAACAGTCTGAAAGAGGCAGTGGGGTTGCAAAAGGGAGAAGTCAGCCCACATTAAACAGGACTGCAACCGTTACACCGAGCACCCCCATGCATAAAATCTACATTTCCAAGGAGTAGGTGTTCCGCAGTGTACTTTTTTAAAGAAAGCGCAGACAACAAAAGAGTGGTAGTTTGCAACCTGTGGCATACCAAAATGAGCCGGGGTGTGCCACCACCAGCATGACCTGCCACTTGGCATCCAAGCACCCTAATAAGTTGGCCGAATGCCTGGGTCCACAATCTGGGTCTGCAGGTCACACCACTGCCTCCTCTTCCCCTCTGTTACGCACTGCTGGTCAATCCCCTGTCGAAGACGCAGGCCCGGATGCCCCTCGCCCAGGACCTTCGCATGAACCATCAGTAAAAACATCCACTTCCCTGTCCCAGCGCAGCGTCCAAATGTCGATAACAGGCATTTGAACGCAAGTGCAAATACCCAAACCCACCCATTCACAGGTTATAGCACTAAATGCGCAACTTCTGAAATTACAGGCCCTGGAAATGTTGCCATTTAGGCTTGTGGACACTGAGGCCTTCCGCAGCCTAATGTCGGCGGCCGTCCCTCAGTACGCAGTCCCCAGCCGCCATAATTTTTCACGGTGTGCCGTGCCCGCCTTACACCAGCATGTGTCCCAGAACATCACCTGTGCCCTGACCAACGCACTTACTGGGAAGGTCCACTTCACCACGGACACATGGACAAGTGCTGGTAGCCGGGGAAGCTACATTCCCCTGACCGCACACTGGGTGAATGTTGTGGAGGCCAGGATTGAGTCGTACCCTGGGATGGCACAGGTGCTACCCACGCCCAGGATTGCAGTCCCCACGTCCATCAGGGTCTCCGCCAGCAGCTATGATACTGGCTCTAACCCCCACTTCTCCTCCTCCGCCTACTCCTCCACTTCCACCTCCAGCAGCAGCCATCAGTCACTAGCTGGAAACAGAGTAACACTGCTGTGGGTAAGCGTCAACAGGCCGTGATGAAGCTGATCTGCTTAGGGGACAAACGGCACACCGCCGCAGAGGTGTGGCAGGGTAAAGGGGCCAGACTGAGCTGTGGCTCTCGCCACTCAACCTATAACCAGGCATGTTTGTGTCTGACAACTTGGTGGCGGCTTTGGAGCTCGGCAACTGACACAGATCCCATGCCTAGCCCACATCTTAAACTTAGTGGTCCAGCGGTTTATAAAAACCTACCCCAATGTGGCAGAGCTACTAGTGAAGGCGCGCAGCATGTGTGCCCATTTCTGCAAGTCTTCCACAGCTTCAGCCGGTCTGTCAACGCTGCAGCAGCGCTTGCGGTTTACAGCTCACTGACTGTTGTGCGATGTGAGCACACGGTGGAACTGTACGTTCTACATGTTGGCCAGGCTTTGTGAGCAGCAGAGGGCAGTTGTGGAAAACCAGCTGCAACATTGTCGTCGCCTTTCCAGTCAACTGCCACTATTCACAAGCGAGGAGTGGGCATTGATGTCAGACCTCTATGAGGTTTTAAAAAACTTAGATGAATCCACACATATGGTTAGTGGCGATAGCGCTATTATCAGTGTAACCATCCCACTTCTGTGTCTACTCAAACGATGCTCTGAATTTGGCAGACGAGGAAATGGGGGATAACATTAGACAGAGTAATAGCCAGACCACCCACAGTTCATCTTCTCAGCACGAATTGGGCCATGAAGAGGAGGAGGAGTTGGAGACAGTTGCCTCTGCTACAGAGGGTAAAACTTTACTTCCATCTGTTAAGCGTGGATGGGCAGAAGAGGAGGAGGAGGGGATGAAGGGATGGACAGTAATCCTGATTTGACATCGACGTCTTGCCTGTTGGTACTCTGGCACACATGGCTGACTTCATGTTAGGCTGCCTTTCCCATGACCCTCGCGTTATATGCATTTTAGATAACACAGATTACTGGATGTTCACCCTTCTCGACCCCCGCTACAAAGAGAACGTCTCATCTCTCATTTCTGTGGTGGAAAGGACGAGTAAAACGGTGCAATACTAGAAGGATTACTCCAAAATTTTCCATCTGACAGCGCGGCCGGCAGAGTCCGTATTTCCTTAGGCAACCGAGGAAGGGAGACAAGGGGAACACACAGCACTTCCAACAAAGGCAGGACAACACTCTCCAAGGCATGGAACTCGTTCATGACACCCCGCCAGCAACCTCACCCTGAAGCACAGCCTAGTGGCACAAGGAGGGAAATTTTTTGGAAGATGGCAAAGGAATTCATTTCAGACCGTGTCAGCGTCCTAAATGATGCCTCCGTGCCTTACAACTACTGGGTGAACTTGCACTCTACGCCTTGGAGGTGCTGGCCTGCCCTGCTGCCAGCGTTTTGTCTGAGCGTGTATTTAGTACTGCTGGTGGCATTATAACTGATAAGCGTATGCGCTTGTCCACTGACAATGCTGGCAGGTTGAATCAGATAAAAATGAACAAGGTCTGGATTACCCCTGTCTTCTCAACTCCACCAGAGGAGAACTGAGCTGATGATGAACATAAAGGCAATTTCAATGTATTGTTTATAATGTACTCAGTCTAATCAAGTGTATTCCCATGCACTTTTCCCACCACAAAAAAAGTGTATATGGTTAAATCTTGTTTTCTCCTTCTCATCCAGATTGTATATATTCCCTCCACTACAATTTTTAAAGAGGGTCAGCTCACCAGCAGGCCCTCAACCATAAGGTTTTATAGGGTCAGCTCACCAGAAGGCCCTCAACCATAATGTTTTAGAGGGTCAGCTCACCAGCAGGCCCTAAACCATAATGTTTTACAGGGTCAGCTCACCAGCAGGCCCTCAACCATAATGTTTTAGAGGGTCAGCTCACCAGCAGGCCTCAACCATAATGTTATAGAGGGTCAGCTCACCAGCAGGCCCTCAACCATAATGTTAGTGGGTCAGCTCACCAGCAGGCCTCAACCATAATGTTATAGAGGGTCAGCTCACAGCAGGCCCTAAACCATAATGTTTTACAGGGTCAGCTCACCAGCAGGCCCTCAACCATAATGTTTTAGAGGGTCAGCTCACCAGCAGGCCCTCGCCCCTAATGTTTTAGAGGTTCAGCTCACCAGCAGCCCCTCGCTCCTAATGTTTTAGAGGGTCAGCTCACCAGCAGGCCCTCAACCATAATGTTTTATGGGGTCAGATCACCAGCAGGCCCTAAACCATAATGTTTTATAGGGTCAGCTCACCAGCAGGCCCTCAACCATAATGTTTTAGAGGGCCAGCTCAGCAGCAGGCCCTCAACCATAATGTTTTATGGGGTCAGATCACCAGCAGGCCCTAAACCATAATTTTTTACGGGGTCAGCTAACCAGCAGGCCCTCAACCATAATGTTTTATAGGGTCAGCTCACTAGCAGACCCTCAATCATAATGTTTTACAGGGTCAGCTAGCCAGCAGGCCCTAAACCATAATGTTTTATAGGGTGAGCTCACCAGCAGGCCCTCAACCATAATGTTTTACAGGGTGAGCTCACCAGCAGGCCCTCAACCATAATGTTTTATAGGGTCAGCTCACCAGCAGGCCCTCAACCATAATGTTTTATAGGGTCAGCTCACCAGCAGGCCCTCAACCATAATGTTTTACAGGGTCAGCTAGCCAGCACGCCCTCAACCATAATGTTTTATAGGGTCAGCTCACCAGCAGGCACTCAACCATAATGTTTTACAGGGTCAGCTCACCGCGTATTTTTTTCAGTTTGTAAAAGTGGCGTACAACTCGGACAACATGGTTCCCAGCAGCGACCTGGGAGTCCAAGATGCATCCATACATGCTGTTCCCGATCCTTTTCGGTGGTTTTTGTGTCACTTTTAAACCTTTTCCAATAGACCAGGCACCCTCCCCTCTTCAGAGTAAGGGGTGCCTGGTTGTCTCCCATTGACTTTCATTATACTCGGGTGCTCAGCCGAGCGCACGAATATCGCAGTGTGTTCTGACCGAATACCCAAACACTTTGGTGCTCGCTCATTACTAGCTGCACGGCATTATGGGTGATCCCTCTTTCCCTGGCTTCTTGCTTCCTCTTTCTTACATTTGCAGCAGGCGTTTTAGAAAATAATCTGATTCATTACCACAAAGCGCAAGGAAATTTGACTTTGTGACAAATCATTACAGGGAGGAGGTATAAGAGAAGTGAACTACAACTCCCAGAATTTTAAGCCTGTTATGTGATATCAGAAAACATTACAGAGAGGAATTATAGAAGGAGAGAACTGCAACTCCCAGCATGTTCAGGCTATTATTATGTGCTATCAGAGGACATTATAGGGTGGTGGTGTAAAACGAGAGGAGTACTAAATTTTCTAGCATGTCTAGTCTGTTATTAGATGATATCAGAGGACAATACAGGGAGGAGGTATTAGAGGAAATGACTACAACTTCCAGCATGTCCAGGCTATTAGTTGATATCCGAGGGCATTACAGGGAAGAGGTATGAGGAATGAACTATAACTCCCAGAATTTCTCTTGCTCTAACACTGAAGCCATCCACTCCCTCCACCACCACCAAACATACACATTCAGAAAGTCCCCTTATGTCACATGACATCATCAAATGTCTTATCCATCCATTTCTGCTCTTCACTGTTGAGTTCAATTCAGTTCTGCGCTGATCACATGATGGTAAGGTGATCACAGGGCCTTCACCATCACTATTCTCCACTGCTGAGCTCTGCCCCTCCTGAGATGATCATGGGTCCCTAAACACTATTTCTAGTCTTCACTGCTGAGTGCCCTCCCTTTCTGCGCTGATCACATGACAGTGACATCATCACAGGCCCTTCACCAGAACTTCTATTGAACATTGCTGAGCTCCACTCCCTCTTGACATCACCACAGACCCTTCGATGTGATTCCAGAGGGGGAAGTGGAAAAATAAAATAAAAAACATTCACTTTGGTGCTGCCCTCTGGTGGGTGGGCTCCCCAAGTGCATGTAATTGGGTGTCTAAATATAAATACATACCTGGGTGTGGGACTGCACTGGACTCCTGGGGGGGGGGGGGGGAGACAGAAATTCTCCTTTATCCTCTTTGATTCCTGAAGAAGGCACTAGTGGAATCGCACATCGAGTCTCTAAACGGGCATATTGCAACACTGAGAGCCACTGACAATTTGCAAAAGAGTTTACTGCTCACCGAGCAAGCAGTCTTTGGGGTAGATGTGGGGGAGGGTGGTAGCGAGGAGGCTGAGGAGAGTGAGGTAGCTAGCTGGGTGACAGTAAGAAAGCGGGGTAGAGGGAAGAGTGCCAGGGAGGCTAGCCCTGATCTGACACACCCCAACAAGTTTGCACGGTTGGCAGATGAGGGGGATGGCAGCTCAGGGACAGCACCGCTGCAGCCAGACACTTCCTCTGCCGGTCAGGGGAATGTCAGCTCCAGTAAGCAGGGGACCAGGAGAGCAGGGCAGGCCAGACAGGTGCTGGTAGTGGGAGACTCAATTATTAGGGTAACAGATAGGGCGATCTGTCACAAAGATCGTGATCGCCGAACAGTGTCTTCCTGGCGCTAGAGTTCGACACATCGCAGATCGGGTTGACAGATTACTGGGAGGGGCTGGAAAAGATCCAGCGGTCATGGTCCATATCGGAACCAATGACAAAGTTAGAGGAAGGTGGAGCGTCCTTAAGAATGATTTCAGGGATTTAGGTCAAAAGCTTAGGGCAAGGACCTCAAAGGTAGTATTTTCTGAAATACTGCCTGTACCACGGGCCACACAAGAGAGGCAGCGGGAGATTAGAGAGGTTAACAAGTGGCTCAAGAACTGGTGTAGGAAGCAGGGTTTTGGGTTCATGGAGAACTGGGCCGACTTTGCTATCGGCTACAGGCTCTATCGTAGGGACGGGCTGCACCTCAATGGGGAAGGGACAGCCGTGTTGGGGAGAAAGATGGCTAGAAGGTTGGAGGAGTGTTTAAACTAGGGACTGGGGGGGAGAGAAATTACATTATAGGAGGGGAAGATAGTGCAGATAGAGACCGGGGCAAGGTAGTGGGACTGGGGGAGAAATGGAAGGAGGGACTAGAAAAGTTCAGAAGGAAAGGTGTAGGGCAAAAATATGCATAAACCTCTCAAATGTATGTATACTAATGCCAGAAGCCTGACTAATAAAACTGGGGAACTGGAATTAGTGATGTGTGAGGAGGATTATGACATAGTGGGAATAACTGAGACATGGCTGGATGATAGCTATGACTGGGCAGTTAATGTACAAGGTTACAATCTGTTCAGAAAGGATCGTCAAAACCGGAGAGGGGGAGGGGTCTGCCTTTACATAAAGTCCTCTCTAAAGCCCACACTCCGGGAAGACATCTGTGAGGGACACGGAAATGTGGAGTCATTGTGG
The DNA here is from genome assembly GCA_033119425.1 of Bufotes viridis. Taxonomy (NCBI): domain Eukaryota; kingdom Metazoa; phylum Chordata; class Amphibia; order Anura; family Bufonidae; genus Bufotes; species Bufotes viridis. The sequence continues at coordinate 39,514,598 of CM065599.1, forward strand.
GTGGAGATAAATGGAGCCAAAAACAATAATAAATTACTAATAGGAGTTTACTATAAACCACCTAATATACCAGAGTCCGCAGAAAATCTATTACTAAACGAGATAAACAAGGCGGCAAACCATAATCAGGTGGTTATTATGGGGGACCTCAACTACCCAGATATGGACTGGGAAACTGAGAGCTGTACATCCCATAAAGGAAACAGGTTCTTGGCAATAGCCAAAGACAATTACCTTTCCCAAATGGTTCAGGACCCAACTAGAGGGACGGCCATACTGGACTTAGTATTAACCAATAGACCTGATAGAACAACAGACGTGCAGGTCGGGGGACACCTGGGAAATAGTGACTATAAAGTAATAACCTTCCAATTATCCTTCAAACTAGAGTTTCTACAGGGAGGAACAAGAATACCGGACTTCAAAAAAGCAAAATTTAGCCAACTAAGAGAGGCCATAGGCCCAATTAACTGGGACATAGTCCTCAAAAAAAAAAATACAACCACAAAATGGGAGATTTTTAAAAGCATTGTAACATCAAATTGTGATCGATGCATACCTTATAGAAATAAAAGGCTAAGAAATAAGAAGAAACCAATGTGGATAAATAGAACCGTAAAAAAGCAATAAATGACAAAAAGAAAGCATATAAATCACTAAAACAGGAGGGGAGCCAGGAAGCACTGATAAACTATAAGGAAAAAAATAGAATATGTAAAAACTAATAAAAACTGCCAAACTAGAGACCGAGAAATTAATTGCCAAAGAGAGCAAAACTAACCCTAAAATGTTTTTCAATTATATAAATGGTAAAAATATAAACCTGAAGGAGTCGGCCCTCTACATAGCAATGAGGGGGAGTTGCAGAAAGCGATGAGAATAAAGCCAAGCTATTAAATATTTTCTTCACCACTGTTTTCACTGAGGAAAATAAACTGTCAGATGAAATGCAAAATGTAAAAGTAAATTCCCTTTAAAAGTGCCCTGTCTGACCCAGGAAGAAGTACAGCAGCGACTTAAAAAGATTAAAATAGACAAATCGCCAGGACCAGATGGCATACACCCCGTATCCTAAGGGAATTAAGTGATGTCCTAGCCAGACCCTTATTTTTGATATTCACGGACTCCATACTGACAGGGAATGTTCCACCAGACTGGCGTATAGCAAATGTGGTGCCAATATTCAAAAAGGGTCCAAAAACAGAGCCTGGAAATTATAGGCCGGTAAGTTTAACATCTGTTGTGGGTAAACTGTTTGAAGGTTTTGTAAGAGATGCTATCTTGGAGTATCTCAATGAAAATAAGCAAATTACACCATATCAGCATGGCTTCATGAGGGATCGGTCATGTCAAACTAATTTAATCAGTTTCTATGAGGAGGTAAGTTCTAGACTTGACAGCGGCAAATCAATGGATGTCGTATATCTGGACTTCTCCAAAGCATTTGACGCTGTACCACATAAAAGGTTAGTATATAAAATGAGAACACTTGGACTAGGAGAAAATATCTGTATGTGGGTAAGTAACTGGCTCAGTAATAGAAAACAGAGGGTGGTTATTAACGGTACACACTCAGATTGGGTCACAGTCACTAGTGGGGTACCTCAGGGTTCAGTATTGGGCCCTATTCTCTTCAATATATTTATTAATGATCTTGTAGAAGGCTTGCACAGTAATATATCAATTTTTGCAGATGACACTAAACTGTGTAAAGTAATTAACACTAAAGAGGACAGTTTTCTGCTACAGAGGGATCTGGATAGATTGGGGGCTTGGGCAGAGAAATGGCAGATGAGGTTTAACACTGACAAATGTAAAGTTATGCACATGGGAAGGAATAATGCAAGTCACCCGTACATACTAAATGGTAAAACACTCAGTAACACTGACATGGAAAAGGATCTAGGAATTTTAATAAATAACAAACTAAGCTGTAAAAACCAGTGTCAGGCAGCTGCTGCTAAGGCCAATAAGATAATGGGTTGCATCAAAAGGGGCATAGATGCCCGTGATGAAAATATAGTCTTACCACTTTATAAATCACTAGTCAGACCACACATGGAGTACTGTGTACAGTTCTGGGCTCCCGTGAACAAGGCAGACATAGCAGAGCTAGAGAGGGTTCAGAGGAGGGCAACTAAGGTAATAACTGGAATGGGGCAACTACAGTACCCCAAAAGGGTATCAAAATTAGGGTTATTCACTCTAGAAAAAAGACGACTGAGGGGAGATCTAATAACTATGTATAAATATATCAGGGGTCAGTACAAAGATCTCTCCCATCATCTATTTATCCCCAGGACTGTGACTGTGACGAGGGGACATCCTCTGCGTCTGGAGGAAAGAAGGTTTGTACACAAACATAGAAAAGGGTTCTTCACGGTAAGAGCAGTAAGACTATGGAACTCTCTGCCTGAGGAGGTGGTGATGGTGAGTACAATAAAAGAATTCAAGAGGGGCCTGGATGTATTTCTGGAGCGTAATAATATTTCAGGCTATAGCTACTAAAGATGGGTCGTTGATCCAGGGAGTTATTCTGACTGCCTGATTGGAGTTGGGAAGGAATTTTTTCCCCTTAAGTGGGGAAAATTGGCTCTACCTCACAGGGGTTTTTTGCCTTCCTCTGGATCAACTTGCAGGAAACAGGTCGAACTGGATGGACAAATGTATTTTTTCGGCCTTATATACTATGTTACTATGTTACTATGTTACCTGGTTTCTGGGAGCCAAAGCACTTAATTGTATCTACATCCACAGAATGCAGATACAGTTAAATGCCACGTTGAAGCAGGGAGCTGTCTCCCCATAAACCGGTCTGCACTCTCAAGCACCAGGCATGATGCAGTGACACATCTGCTAGGCTGTGTAAAAGGGGCTTACAGGATGGGAATTGGCCTGTTGGCTCTCTAGCTCAGCAGGCACGAGGATGTCACCACATCACACATGCTGCTGGACAGTGCAGGATGGTCTTAATTCATCAGGGGAACAAGGCTGCTAGGTAAGTATTATATGTTTTATCAATACTAAGGGGGAAGCACTACTGGATGGGGGCACTAAGGGGACATTTTACTGTGTAGAGATACTAAGGAGGCTTTTTACTCTGTGGGGGCAACACTACTGGGTAAGGGAACAATGGGGGCACTAAGTGGGTATTTTCCTGCGTAGGGACAGTAAGGAGGGATTTTACTCTTTGAGGGTACTAAAGGGGCATAACTACTGTGCTGGAGCAATAAGGGTACATAATCACTGTGTGATGCACTATTGGGGGCATAACAACTGTGTGGTGGCATAACTGCTGTGTGCGGGCACTAAAGGGACATAACTACTGTGTGGGGTCACTATAGGAGCATAACTACTTTGTGGGGAAAGAGCATGAGGCACTCTAGGGGAACAGAAGAAGAGGCACTATATAAAGGGGCACAGAGCAAGAGGTACTTCCTCTTTAATTTTGACTATGCGCACCTGTGTGTTCGTTTTACCCTGCCGGATGTACTGACTAATTCTGTTTCTGTTTTTTTGAGTTTGCAGCATTATCCTCACAGGCTATTTTAATTAGCATGATGTGCATAGCTGTGTCTGCTCTTCCTGCTCACAGAGGGGTGCTGACAGAGAGTGACGTAACAATTCAAGGTCTGCTCACTCAGAGAACTCACAATTGTAGCCTTCACAGTGTTTTCATGGGTTCTGCTGTGCTTGAATTTTAGATGGCCATGAACGGCATAGAGACAAGTTTAGAGTTAGGTTCCCATACGTATTGAGGTCACCTTGCTGTGGTGGATGGGCGCAGATATTTTTTGATCAAAATATATTTGCTAAGTACCTCATAATTTTTTATTAGATATGGGTCATATATAAATCGTACACTGTACTTTATAGAATGTTGCTGTGCCATGCCTTGGTTTAACCCTACATATATATATATATATATATATATCAGATGCAGAGTAAAAGGCACTATATAAAGGGGTCATAGATCTGGAACTATATAAAGGAGTAAATATCCTTGCAGTATATACATGGGCACTGAATCTGGCACCAGCAATGAATGTGGCACCATATTAAGGCACTATATAAATAGGTCAGTTAGTATATTGTATGTGTTGGTAAAGCAAGAAGCTAAAGACAAACTCTGCAGAGACAAATCATGTGGTGTGAACCAGAAGGAAACATAAGGAGAGAGAATAACCCCGGAGGAGACATCACCTTTAATTCACTAAATGAAAATGTTGATTCTGTGTGACACAGTGAAAGGTCTGTTGGTTGATAAGAGATACCTGTATTTTCCTCCCAGCATATGCTGCAAAGACTGATTGCAGCAAGGTGAGGTCAAGCATCGGGCCGTATTTCACTTGCCGTTCTGGGCTTTGTAGACGCCACACTCTCGTTAAAGGCAGCTAGAGTGTGGATAGAGCTGTCAGTGTTAAGATATGAGGCTTGTGCCTGGATGAAGGTTTGTGACCTGTTTGGGGAAGACAGGACAACTTAATCCTGGACTTAAACTTTGGTGTGGACCTGTTTACTAAGTGTGAACACAAGCCTGGACTTGGACTCTGTATGCAGGACCTGCAGCATGGTGTGAATGAACACCAGGACTTTCAACTAAGGTGAAGTTGTTTGCTGAGCTGTTAAACCTGCTTGTGTGAATAAAACACTGCAGTTTGAGCAAGAACTGTTTGTGGTGCCTCTGTTCTGCATCCGCTCACCTTGCCTACGGAGCGAATCCCCACATCTGCCAGTGACTGTGTTTGATCAGTGCTGTAGTCACTCGTACAGTCTACAGCAGGCATCCTCAAACTGCGGCCCTCCAGCTGTTGCAAAACTACAACTCCCAGCATGCCCGAATAGCCTACAGGTATCAGCCTACAGCAGGGCATTCTGGAAGTTTTAGTTTTACAACATCTGGAGGGCCGCAGTTTGAGGATGCCTGGTCTACAGCATGATGATGAGTGGTAACATTCTTTTTGTTAAATTACCACCCCCAGCATACATTTACACCTGTCCAGGCCATACTGGCACATGTGTCACTATGAAAATTATGCATCGTCTTGGTTCTGGTACTGTATTCATGTAATGAGCTTGGTTCTAGTAGAGTATTTATGTAATAAGCTTGGTTATGATTCTATATTTACGTGCTTGATTTTGGTGCTGTATGTATGTAATGAGCTTGGTTTTGGTGCTGAACTTATGTAATGAGCTTGATTCTGGTGCTGTATTTATTTTAATGAGCTTGTTTTGGTATGGAAGCACCAACTGTCACCACCGGTTCTGGGAGACGGTCAGTCAGAGGTTCCTCCCTGTCTTGTGTATGGCGTTCTTTGTTTTGGTTTCACTTTGCTCAGTTCCTTTATCTCCCAGAGTTGCCTCTTATCTTGATTAATTGGCTTGCTTTATATTCCCTACCATACTACTACTCCTTGCGGTTTATACTACTTCCTGGATGAAGTGTTCACTGCTGGAGGCTGCTGCTGCTGTTTGCTCAGATAAGTCTTTTCCCTTTATTGTGTTTCCTTGCTGGCTTAATTCTAGGTGACCCTGACTCCCTCCGTATTCAGTGCAGGGAGCCGGTGGCCGTGTCCCCTCACTACTATAGGGTTTTCAGGTGTCACCTGGTCTTAGGTACGTGGGCATGCAATCGTCTACCATTGAGGTCTTTGCATATGTAGCAGTCAGGGAGAGCTCTTAGGCCTCTTTCACACGAGCGTGTCCGGATTAGGTCCGGATGCGTTGCAGATGCGTTCAGTGAAAACTGTGCGATTTCACAGGCAAAGCCATTCAGTTTTGCCTGCGATTGCGTTCAGTTGTTCAGTTTTTTCCGCGCGGGTGCAATGCGTTTTGATGCGTTTTTCACGCGCGTGATAAAAAACTGAAGGTTTACAAACAATATCTCCTAGCAACCATCAGTGAAAAACGCAACGCACCCGCACTTGCTTGCAGATGCAATGTGTTTTTAACGCAGCCCCATTCACTTCTATGGGGCCAGACCTGCGGGAAAAACGCAGAATATAGAACATGCTGCGATTTTCACGCAACGCACAAGTGATGCGTGAAAAAAAACGCTCATGTACACAGACCCATTGAAATGAATGGGTCCGGATTCAGTGCGGATGCTATGCGTTCACATCACGCATTGCACCCGCGCGGAAAACTCGCCCGTGTGAAAGGGGCCTTAGGGTTTTAAAGGGCTCACCTATATGCTCCTTAGTTTTGGATCAAGCCAGTCAGTCGTTTATTTATAAGTTCCAGCTATCTGCAACTTCATCCTTGACACTACCATTGCGTATGCATGGCATCCTCTCCATTCACTGCTTTTGGACTTCTGAAAATAGCTAGTGCTCAGCTATTTTCAAAAGTTCCATAGCAGTGAATGGAGTGGTGGCTACTCATGTGCGGCTTGCTCTCCATTCACTTTAGGGTCACATTCTTGAGACTGGAGGGGCTACCAAAGATGGGACTTATACCATGGGACATTTATGGCATATCCTATTGATATGCTATAAATGTACCAGATGGGACAACCTTTTTAAGCATTCACAGTGCATTCCCCTTTCCATAAAACTTTAAAGTTAGATTTTAAAATTGATGCTACTAATTTAGTGATTTTAAAACAGGATTAATAGCTGGAATCGGCAGTAATGCTGATCACAGACATTTAACCCCTCAGATGCAGCCCTCAAATGTGACTACTGCATCTGGGAGACATGTGCTTCCTGGCCTGGGCCGCTTTGCCCTGGCTGAGATCGTAGAAGGCAGCCCATACTAGCAATAGGCCAAAGCCTATACAATGCTTAAAGGCCGATTACTACTAGTATATTGTATTCTGTAAGAACACAATTGTAGTTAGCTCACCTGGCTTCTTAAATGTAGTCCTCTGGGTGCATGGTAAATAGCTGGAAACCTAAAATATGAAGAAATTAATATCCAGTGCTCCTGTAAGTGGTGTAAAATCTTCTATACTTTATTTCAAAACATCAGCATGGATACATCTTCAATACCTTTGCTTACGCGATGTTATCATAAGATCTTAGTAGGTATGCATTACAGAATACAAGATACAATCTAATGTTAAAAAACAAATAAAACATATAAAAATTAAATCACCCCCATTTCTTTAGAATTAAAAAGTGAAAAAAAAAATCTTCATGGACATCATCGCGTCCAAAAATGCTTGTGCTATTAAAATATAAAAATATTTTCTTCCATATGGTGAACGACGTAATGGGAAAAAAATTATAATGGCCAATTCGCCATTTTTTCTTCACCTTCCTCAAAAAATGGAATAAAACGTGATTAAAAAATCGTACATGCTCCAAAATGGTATTAATAAAAAGTACAGATCGTCCTGCAAAAAATGAGCCTGTAGTGAGAATGCTATTATTTTCCCTTATAACCATGTTATAAGGGAAAATAATAAAGATCGGGTCCCGTCTCTTAGGAACCTTGCAGGATAATTGCACTGCATCCGCACTTGATTGCGGATGCTTGCGATTTTTCTGCAGCCCCATTCACTTCTATGGGGCCTGCGTTGCGTGAAAAACGCAGAATATAGAACATGCTGCGATTTTCACGCAACGCAAAAGTGATGCGGGAAAATCACCGCTCATCTGCATAGCCCCATAGAAATGAATGGGTCCGGATTCAGTGCGGGTGCAATGCGTCCTACTCACGCATTGCACCCACGCGGAAAACTCGCCCGTGTGAAAGGGGTCTTAGACTGCAGGCTGAGTGCATTTACACAGGTCATGGTACTCCAGGGTGACTTCTGATATTCTTTACAAATCACAGCATTCTTCTTATTATACACCTTAGCTAGTGCAGAACCTCATTTTGAATAAAAAAAAAAAAGCCGGAAAAGCTTCTGCCCAACATTTTATTAAATTACTTTAATGAAACAACCTCAACCTTTTTATAAAGAAGGTTTGCGGTATCTGAAGTGTGTGCTTTTCTGTTCCACAGCAGCCGGGGAATAATGCTTTATAAAACTAACTGCAGCTGCTGAAAAAACATGGAAGGCTGTATTTCAGTTAGCCAGTCGTCGTTCATAGAAGAAGGTACTTTCTAAAAGCCATCTGTGACAGATTGCTATTGTAGAAAAAGATGGGTAGCGCTGATGTAGCCACACAATACACTGTTTAATCACCAGACTCTGTGACGACCAGAATGTGATGCTCCGGTTATATTCGGTAAAATGGCTTTTGAAAATGCTCCCTGTTTTGCTATTTTCTTGCCTTTACACTGCTGCCAATAGTTAGTAATTTCTCACCCATTGCATATTATTTTCTACCTGTATGTTCATGGCGGTATGTATTGTAATGTAATTTTTCTTTTCTTGCAGACGTCCTGTGAGAGCTATTTATTTAGAAAGATATTAGAATGTGGGTTTCGGTGGGGGAGGGGGTTATCCAGCTGCATCTAATGGAATTATGATAAATTACAGCTCAGTCAGATCTCTTATGATGTGAAATCAATTCCATTTCATTAACCAGTCGTAGCAGCGGCTGGAATGTGAGTTGCCTGAAGCGGAACGTAGAGCCAACAAACACCGAGCCAAAGGATGCTGCAGAGATTAGTCAAAGAGCCTGCGCGGAGCGGCAACATGCAGAATGACATCACCTGTTTCACGTTGTAGGAAACCCAAATTACAATGTAAATCTGTGGTGAAGAGCACGTCTGTCGCTCAGAGCCATCAGGAGACAAATTGAGGGTTTTTACTTGGGCTGTACAATGCCCAAAATTATATCGCAATGTATGATCCACATTAAAGAGTAACTAAACTTTGGCGCTCACACTGCCCGAACATCAGGTAGGTATCAGGTAACAGAAATGTGAGATAACAGCACAAACTGCTAGTATTATCCTAAATCCACCCATGTAACAAAGGTCAGTGCTGCAAGATTACAATTAGAGATGGGCGAATCGAATCTGACAAAGTGTAATGCGTTACGAAAATTCTGGAAAAATTAGATTCGCACTAAATGCTAATTTCCTCGTGCTTTGTGGTAACGAATCACATTTTTTCCTAACATGGCTGCTACAGGGCAAGGAACTCTGGGAAGACGGGATCACCCATACTGACATGCATGCAGCCAATCAGCAGCCAGCCGGCCCTGTGATGTTGGCACCACGGCCCAGTGTCAACATATGCAGCATCACCATAAAGTGGCATGGGAGAACAGTGGCTCCGATGTGGTGGTCCAGCCTGCCACAGCAACCGCTGCATCACCAAGTGGTACCACCCAGTTTCAGGCAGTCAAGGCTCCCCCACCTCAGGTGAAGGGAGCTGTCTGTTCTTCCCATCATCTGCTGGTCATGATACACTCCTACTCCTCGTTAGTCATTCCGTCAGCAATTGATCACCAAATTGATTGCCAAGAGACAACAGTATGCGTGCAAGCATCCGACGGCGCAGAAGCCGAATGTGCTCCTGTCCAAATTCCTGGTGCCGCAGTCACTCCCTTTCCAAATGGTGGACTCTGCAACTTTCAGAGAACTGATGGCTTGTGCCGAGCCGGGGAATCCCAAGCTATCATTTATTTGCCAAAAAGGCAGTACCGGCCTTGCACACACATGTAGAACATAAGGTGGGCCAGATGAACAATGTCATTCCACTGCTTCATGTCCTGGAACAGATGCTGGTAAATCTGTCTGGTCAGGCATCTACATCTCATGGCCAAATAAGCCCTGTGGAGCCTGAACTGGAGAAGGAGGAGGGCATTGGAGCACAAGCAATGTGTAGCGAAATGGGTGGTTTTTCTACACAGGTGACAGGAGAGGAGGAGCAGGAGCAGCCAGAGGAGCTACAGGATGATGAGGCAGAGGACCCAGACACACCGTGGCAGTATTCAGTGGAGATGGGGGCAAGGAGTCTCTCCGAGTCACTTGCACAAATGGCCTGATGCATGCTCACTTGCTTGCGTAGTGACAGCCGAATTGTCAGCATTCGGCAAAGGGATGATTTTTGGCTCTCCACCATTCTTGGTGCTAACATCGACCTGTAAGGCTAAGTTCATACTTGGTCATACTACTTGGTCAGTTTTGGTCCCGTGACTGCCCAAATAAATTAAGTGTGCAGTGATTCTAAGAGCAACACCTGTCATCTGCATGTCATACGGACTCACAGTATTATTTCACTACCAAAGTAGACTCCCTATGTGTGTTACTGCAAGTCACAGTGTTCTACACCACTATAAAGGTTCTCGGCAGCCAGGAAATTGCCGTTTTTTAACTAAATTCGCCGCGAATATATTCAAATTGAAACTAATTTTTCCCGAAACATTTGTTGAACCCGCGAGTTGACATTTTGAAAAATTAGCTCATCTCTAATCACAATGCCAGGCCTGAATAATAGGCATCAGTTATGGCAATTAGTTCAATATTGTTTAAATGGAGTGCATCACCTTAATTCTTTTTTTTCTAATTATTTTTATTTTCTCATAGCAGATTTTGTTATTTTATATTCGGTACATGGTTATCGTGGCGGTCATCCTGCCTGATACTGTATGTCAAGGGCCTTCATGGATATGCTTTACATCAGCCACATGGACTTAGTAAACTGGTGTCTGGAGAGGACACTACGGGAAAATGTTCTGGATATACTCTGTGACCTGTGAAGAGGCTATTGCGCAGGGAGTAGATGATGTAAGCTATGATCATTTCTGACTGTGAATAGTGGATCTTGTGGTATTTATATATAGGTGTTACTTTTCAATGCAATCCTGTCTGTGATGATAATGAGATGATTGCTAAGAAATTATCATTATAGAACAGGAAGAGTCAGCCAATAAAAGGTTGACTGGTGTGAAAACCGTAGGATTACGATAATATTTTTAAAATTTGTGTTCTGAAAATTATGTGAAACAATAGAAACTTGATTTAACACTAACATGTACACAACGTAATGACACATTGTGATGCTGTGTAAAGAGTATGGAGCAGGCTAATGCACTGAACCTGCTTCATACGCAGGACTGGTGCAAGTATTTTTGCCACCCTAGGCAAAAGCTAATTTTGTCGCCCCTTGACTCCACCCATTGACCACACCCTTTGACCCACCCCTTTTTTGTCGGCCACCTATTTAATGATTGTTGCATGCAACATTTTACTTGACCAGCTAATTTTAGATATTCTAGATATTCTTGCTGGTCATCTGTGCGATTTTGGCCTCAAAACATTACATGACCCTCTACACTACATTACATTATTAATAAGTTTAAGTTTTTACCTTGACTGGTGGTGGCCTAGGTGTGTTTATCAGCAGGTCTGCTCCAGTCCACTTCATAATAACAGGTCTGTGGTTAAGCAAATCTGGTGATCTGCTCCACTGTTAACCAACATCAACATGTGCTTTAGCAGGTCAGGTCTGGACTGATCCGTTTTTCACCAGATAGAGGGGGTGCTCTGTGAGTACCAGCAGCAGGCCTGATGTGGATGCCTGGGGGGACTGTCTGAGGAGGGGGAGTGGTTGGTGTGGAGGAGTGTGTGGGCGTGGGGGGGTTCTTCTGCAACACCTGAGTCCTGCATCTTGTCAGACAGTGCCACAGTGGTCGCAAGAAAAGTCACAATGACTCTGACTCTCGCGCGCAAAGCACCCCCCCCCCTTCACGACAGCACTGCGGCTGAGGAGTGTCAGACTGCGCTGCGCACTTCTACATATCAAATGCAGCGCAGTCTGAGAGTGCCGCGGAGGAGTCGCACCTATACAATGAAACAGCAGCCGCCAGCAGCCGGGGTGGGGAAGCCCGTAGGAGTGAGCGCAGGAGAGTCAGAGCGGAGATAGCTGTGACTTAGTTCTATTGCGGCTAGAACAGCGCCCCCAGCAAGAGTGCACGCTACACAGTGGCCTACTTTGCTTATGGGAGGCGCCGGCCCTGTGTGGTGGGTGCTGGCTGTATACTACAGCAGACACCCAGCCATAATGCCTGGGATTGGTGAGGACACCGATCCCAGTCATTTAATCCTCATATGCCACAGTCAATAACAACTGTGGCATCTGTGGGGTTAGGCAGAGAGAGAGGGCTCCTGATGCAAAATTGCTGGTCTCCAGTTGGTTGCCATGATAGCCTGGGGCCTTTGGAAAGTTCCTAGGTCATAGCTAACTGCCTGAAAAGCCGCACAAGGCATGGCTTCTCAGACGGGCACTGCACCAGCAGTCTATGGGACAAAAAAATCAGAAGATCGCATGTTCAAGTCCCTTAAGGAGACTAAAAATTACATTAAAAAAAAGTTTTCAAAAAAATAATAAAAATTTAAAATCACCCCTCTTTCCAATTTTACATATAAAAATAACTGATAAAAAAACATAACTGGTTTTGCCATGCCTGAACTATTCTAATCTAAAAATATTTTTGTGTGGTGTATGCTGCAACTAAAAAAAAAAGAAACACGCAATTCTTTTGGTCCCCTTGTCAAAGGTGATGCTATAAGGAGTTTGGAGCATGATTTTTGTAAAAAATTTTACCGCCATTTAAGAGAAAATTGGTCACCACAAAGCACAAATAAATTCGGCTTTGCAGCAAATAGAATTTTCCCTGAAATTAATAGACTTCGATTTGCTCAACACTAATTACTATACAAATACATCAGTTATAAACAGTGGACAGTGTAGAGTCATTGCACATGATGGCATGAGATGGTGAGCAGGTAAGTTCTGGTCCAGGAGTTTCACGTCAAACCTCTGTCACTGTCTATATAAAACATTGATATTGACTATCATAAAAGATACATTCACAATGTCAATGATAAATGTTATATACATTTATAAATGTCTATGATGAGTGTCTAAAAGGACACGGGGATACAATGTGGCCGACAAGAGTACAATATCTAGAACATGTGACTTGACCGAGTGTATTTTCACAGTTTTCACCTACCGTCTTGTCCTTGTGTATCCTGCATTGATATGGGCAGAGAGTGAAAAAACTGAATGCAATCAGATTATTGGGTTATTTATTAATGCAGACTCTTCACTTGAGAGGAGGAGGAGAGGTTTGATTGTGTTATAATGACCCAATATGAAGGCCAATAAAAGTCACAGGTATTCTTCTGTCAGTAGTCAGTCTTATTTGCTTCACACTATACTTCTTTCCTTTGTGTTGTAATTGTATGTAATAACTGCCAATAGAAACGGCATACTTGTGAATAGTATGAATATTAGTGTATTAGAAAAATCCATAAAAACCTATTGCTGTATATGAAGGTTGCTTATAGCGGCTCTACAGAGTCTGCATAAATTCCTTTATACAATATTTTAATAGGCTTTGTATGGCTACATCATTAGGATATGGAACGTCCTGCCCTCTATATAGAACTGTCCTGTCTTTGTTTGTAAAAAAGGACATGTTCTATATTATTGCACGACCGCGGAATAAAGTTGGTCTGTGAATGGATCTGAATCCGACCAGCAAAAAATGCAGATTGGAAGCGTACAAAAAACACGGTCGTGTGCATGAGCCCTAAGTTTAACAAAACTTATGACACACTCTCTAATAGGTGAAATCAAATAGATAATAATGTAATATGATTGCTATGTATACATTGTATTACACAATCACTGGAATGTAATAAGCTGTCCAGCTCAGCTCTGTGACATCTCTAGTTGTTGTAAACAGACTTACCATCAGTTCTCGAGTAAAGCCCCGTAATTTCCGTAAATTGCCACAGCTTCACAGCATTGCAAATATTCAAAAGTGCTGGAGAAATCTGAACTGAATGCTTGAGATCAATTATTTTAGGACACTATGGGCATCACATATCATAAAATATGAAGAAAAAATAAATAAAAAATCAAGGACAACAATGTACTGTAAAGTGTAACATAAGAATATATTCTGAGAAACAAGATATGCCTAAAATACAGATCAGTACTGAAGGGAATTGGCAGCCTATTGTGAGGCTCACTGGTCAGGATTTCATGACGACTTTTAAATAAAGACAATAGCATAGAAAATAAGAAGAAAATGTTACCAATGTATTACCTTCAAAGAAGACTTACTGTATGTATTATGTATATACATTAGAAATGAGTGAATTTCTTGAAATTTGTTTCGGGTCCAATTTGAACAAATCAGTCCAAAAATTCAAATTGGGTCAAAATCTACCTGAATCAGAAGTGCTCTAATTGGCTTGAAAATTGGTATATACGACAATCTGAGGTCTCTTAGAACTCATAATGTTTATCTTGTCTTCCTTCTCTTTTTATTTTTTTCAAAATCCCCAATCCTTAAAGGGGTTCTCTGGAAATTAAGAAAATGAAAATACTTAAATATTACTTTATTATAAATATATTCCCAAATACCTTTGATTAGTTAGAATGTCTCGTTTGGCCTAAGGAGTAATCATCAGGAGAAATAAGATGACTGCTGTCCAATTAGTACCCACTGTCCAAATCACACAGGAGGAAAAGTTACTGTAGTTGCTCCTAGAGGGTCATTTGCGTATATTAAAATATTTTTCTCAGCAATGCAGGAACATGTGAACATTGGATCAACACAGATGCCTTCAGCTGCCAAGCGCACATGTAACAGGTCAGCCAGTTTCATAGGTACAAATCTGCTGACATATGCACTTTAATGCAATCACAGCAATAGTAAATAATGTCAGAGTGACACTGACATATATAGTTATGGGTAAACACATGGTAGAATGTGTAAACAAACAGCCTGCTTAACCCCTCCAGGACCATGTACGAGAATGCTCATCCTAACGGAGCGGCACTTAGCATCCTACAGTTAAACTGTCACCATGTTTGCAGACATGGTGACAGCGCTGAGACCCCGGCTGTTACACACAGCCAGGGGTCTCAGCTAAGCGGCCGGGGACCAATCAGAGCGGTACCCGGCCAGCGATCGCTCTGATTGGCTAGTCTGTACAGACTAGCCAATCAGAGGATTCTAATGCCGGCTGAAAGGTTCTGATCCCTTCAGTCCGTGACTGCGGGAATCAGAACCTTCAGAAATGTATAAAAAATACATCCCCACTATATCCCCCCCCAGTCCTCAATGTAACCCCCACCCCAGCGTGCGGGCGGTGCGCGTTGTAGGAGGCGGGCGGTGCGGCGTGCGGGATTGCGATCCCCCACCCGCCTCCTGTGTAGTATTCATCGGTGGCCAGTGGTTAGCAGAGTGTCAGCACATTGCTGACACTCTGCTAAAAACGGCTGGCATATGTGCTTGTACAGATGCCAGCCCTTTATCCCCTTCCATGCCGCGGTCCGGACGCGGCATGGAAGGGGTTAATGGGGAGGGAGCTCTCTCCCTCTCCCATCGGGGGGCTGCTGTGCCTTTGCAGCCCCTGGACAGGATGGGATCACAGAGGGAGGGAGCTCCCCTCTTTCCCCATCACACTCTGCTCAGCTCTGGCAGCGGGTGATGGTTACCATGGCAACAGGACGCCATCAGAAGTGTCCTGCTTGCCACGGTAATAGTAACTCTGATCATCCTTCTGCTAAAGGCAGAAGTCTGACCAGACAGTGTAAAGTACAAAATACAGTACAGTACACTATATAGTGTACTGTAATGTATTATATAGACACCAGATCCACTGGATCTTCAAGAACCAAGTGGGTCTGGGTCAAAAAAATGTTAAAAAAAGTAAAAATAAAAAAACACATATCACTGAATAAAAATTTTAAAAATTAAATACACTATACATATTAGGTATCGCCACGTCCATAAAAACCTGCTCTATAAAAATATATCATGACCGAACCCCTCAGGTGAATGCCATAAAAAAAAAACACCCAAAAATGGTGTAAATCGGCCATTTTTTGGTACCTTACATCACTAAAAGTGTAATACAAAGCGATCAAAAAGGCGTATGCCTCCCATAATGGTATCAATCAAACCGGCATCTCATCCCGCAAAAATTGAGCCCCTACCTAAAACAATTGCCCAAAAAATAAAAAAACTATGGCTCTCAGACTAAAACATGATTTTTTTGTTTCAAAAATGTTTTTTAGTGTTAAATGTAAAAAAAAAAAAACTAAAAAGTAGACCTATTATGTATCTCCACGTCCGTAAGAATCTGTTCTATAAAATTATCACATGACCTAACCCCTCAAGTGAACACTGTAAAAAAAAAAAACACAAAACACAAAGAGTGTAATAGCAAGCAATCAAAAAGTCATATGACCCCCCAAAAAGTGCCAATCTAACCGTCACCTCATCCCGCAAAAATTATACACAACCTGGGACAATCGCCTAAAAATTGAAAAAAATATGGTTCTCAGACTATGGAGACACTAAAACATGCTTTTTGTTGTTTCAAAAAGGATATTATTGTGTTAAACCTAAATAAATAAAAAAAGGTATACATATTATGTATCGCCGCGTCCGTAAGGACCTGCTCTATAAAAATATAACATTACCTAACCCCTCAGGTGAACTCCGTAAACATAAAAAATAAAAACGTTGTCAAAAAAGCCATATTTTGTCACCTTACATCATAAAAAGTGTAATAGCAAGCGATCAAAAAGTCATATGCACCCCAAAATAGTACCATTCAAACAACCATCAGGGGACAATCTCCCCAAAAAAAAAAAAACTATGGCTTTCAGAATGTGGAGACACTAAAAAATGTTTTTTTTTTCAAAAGTGCTTTATTATGTAAAACTGAAACAAAACCCCCTAAAAAGTAGTCATATTTTGTATTGTCGCATGCGTAACAACCTGCTCTATAGAAATAGCACACAATCTAACCTGTCAGTTCAACAATGTAAATAACAAAAAATAAAAACGGTCCCAAAACAGCAATTTTTTTTCAAATTTGCTTTGTTACTAGAAAAAAAATTGATTAAAATGGAAAATTTTCCAAAAAATCTAAATTCTGAAATTTCATCTCCATTTGCCAATAACTCTTGTGGGAAACCTAAAGGGTTAATGATGTTTGTAAAATCAGTTTTGAATACCTTGAGGGGTGTAGTTTCTAGAATAGGGTCATTTTTGGATGGTTTCTATTACGTAAGACTCACAAAGTGACTTCAGACCTGAACTGGTCCCTAAAAAGTGGGTTTTTGAAAATTTCAGAAAAATTTCAAGATTTGCTTCTAAACTTCTAAGCCTTGTAACGTCCCCAAAAAATGTAATGGCATTCCCAAAATGATCGATACATGAAGTAGACATATGGGGAACGTAACTCAATAACTTTTTTTGGCGGTATTACTATGTATCATAGAAGTAGAGAAATTGAAACTTGGAAAATTGCAAATTTTTCCAAATTTTTGGTAAATTTGGTATTTTTTTTATAAATAAAAATGAAATTTTTTGACTTCATTTTACCACTGTCATGAAGTACAATATGTGACAAAAAATAGTCTCAGAATAGCCTGGATAAGTAAACACGTTTTAAAGTTATCAGCACATAAAGTGACACTGGTCAGATTTGCAAAAAATGGCCGGGTCCTTAAGGTGAAATAAGGCTGGGTCCTTAAGGGGTTAAAAACGCTGTACATTTGTTATGCTTTAATTAAAAAACATTCCATAAATTGTTCCTTATTTGGCGAAGATGCCTCCCAGTGTGTTAATACACACACAGTAGTATCAGAAAAAGCAGAGGCTTGTTCTGAACAAGCCCCCAAAAATTCACCCTTTTTTTTGGGGGGGGGAGCAGCAGCAGCATCAGTGTAGTGTGAAACCTCATGGAAAAGGTTTGCAGCTGTTTAGGGGTAGAGCTAGTGAAAGCAGAGGGAGCAGCAGCTATGGCAGAAGCAGCTGCAGTAAAATATGAAACACAATGAACAGGCAGACAGTGGCAGTTGCATCAATGGGCGGAGTCAAATGGCCACTGTCAGCAATGGCTGCTGAAAAAATGTTTCTGCACTGCAGGATTTTGTTGATTGCAGTGCATTATATGAAGCTTTCCACACATACACACTGACTTTTTGTTTCCCCTCTCTGATAAAACCATGACTTTTCTACCTATTAATTCAATCTACTTAACTAAATATATACCTTAATGAACCCCGGAACATGGTAATATGGCTCCCTTGTGTCTGTAAATTCTTTCGGCCAGGACACATTGCACACATGTCCGCTCACATGGCAGGCTGAGCACAGACACAGGCTATTCGTCAGCCAATCCCTACCCACCCTTCCATCCAGGGTCATGTCATCCTCCATCTTCATTCTGCCTCCACTGATTCCGTCAAATTTTCGAAGTAAAATGGCAGGCGCCATTTTGCGTGATTCGTCCAAAGCAAAATTTTAAAACGTCGGATTCTTTTGAATTTTTGGAAATTTTTGTAATGAATATAATTTGTTTACAATCAATTTGCTCATCTCTAGTATAACATAGTAGCATAGTATATAAGACCGAAAAAAGACATTTATCCATCCAGTTTGGCCTGTTTCCAACAAGTTGATCCAGAGGAAGGCAAAAGAAAAAAACCTGTGAGGCAGAAGCCAATTTTCCCCACTTAAGGGGAAAAAATTCCTTCCTGACTCCAATTAGGCAATCAGAATAACTCCCTGGATCAATGACACATCTCTAGTAGCTATAACCTGTAATATTATTACACTCCAGAAATACATCCAGGCCCCTCTTGAATTCCTTTATTGTACTCACCATCACCACCTCCTCAGGCAGAGAGTTCCATAGTCTCACTGCTCTTACAGTAAAGAATCCTTTTCTATGTTTGTGTACAAACCTTCTTTCCTCCAGACGCAGAGGATGTCCCCTCGTCAGAGTCACAGTTCTGGGGATAAATAGATGATGGGAGAGATCTCTGTACTGACCCCTGATATATTTATACATAGATATTAGATCTCCCCTCAGTCGTCTTTTTTCTAAGGTGAATAACCCTCATTTTGATAACCTTGCCCCATTCCAGTTATTACTTTAGTTGCCCTCCTCTGAACCTTCTCCAGCTCTGCTATGTCTGCCTTGTTCACAGGAGCCCAGAACGGTACACAGTACTCCATGTGTGGTCTGACTAGTGATTTGTAAAGTGGTAGGACTATGTTCTCATCACGGGCATCTATGCCCCTTTTGATGCAACCCAGGCACAGTGACCCAATCTGAGTGTGTACCATTAATAACCACCCTCTGTTTTCTGTCGCTCAGCCAGTTACTTACTCACTTACAGACATTTTCTCCCAGTCCTCATTTTATATATCAACCTTTTATGAGGTACAGTGTCAAATGCTTTGGAGAAGTCCAGATATACGACATCCATTAATTCGCCGCTGTCAAGTCTAGAACTTACCTACTCATAGAAACTGATTAAATTTGTTTGGCATGACCGATCCCTCATGAAGCCATGCTCATATGGTGTTATTTGCTTATGTTCATTGAGATACTCCAAGATAGCATCTCTTAGAAACCCTTCAAACAGTTTACCAACAACAGATGTTAAACTTACCGGCCTATAATTTCCACGCTCTGTTTTTGGACCCTTTTTGAATATTGGCACCACATTTGCTATGCGGCAATCCTGTGGAACATTCCCTGTCAGTATAGAGTCCATAAATATCAGAAATAAAGGTCTGGCTATGACATCACTTAATACCCTTAGGATACTGGCTGTATGCCATCCGGTCCTGGCGATTTGTCTATTTTAATCTTTTTAAGTCGCTGTAGTACTTCTTCCTGGGTCAGACAGGGCACTTTTAATGGGAAATTTACTTTTAAATTCTGCATATTTATGATAACAACTTCCAAATAATCTATGGAGTATTGAAAAAGATTTTATATGCTCTGTTTAAGTTTCCTATGAATCTGTGTAAAAAAAGGAAAAGTAGACTATGCCTCACTGGTAACTGGGACTAAAGTGAGTGATTGTAATTTGTTTACATTGCTGCTAAGTGAATACATTTGAAAATGTAATTGACATTTCTTATTTTTATCGTGCTCGTCACTAGTGATGAGCGGCAGGGGCAATATCCGAATTTGTGATATTTTTGGCATAAATTTGCGAATTAGAGAATTCGAGATTATTTTCTTGATTGTGAAAATCGGCAATGTATTTAGCGCGTACTGTTTCCTGAGACTGGAGAAAATGGTTGGCACGGCAGAACATTACAATATGCTCCGATATATTTGCTATTGCGCAAATCGGCTATTAATAATGCGCATATTTTTGCGCAATACGTGCAACTTCACAGTTTAGCAGGTCTGACTACATATCAGTGACTGGTGCACTAAGTATTGTTGTGAACTTGCCTGTAGCATGTATGTATGGACAGCAGCTACACTATATCACAATCTAACCTACACTGACTATCTCCCACTAACCATCTGTAATATATATATATTTATAAGCTAACTAATTGTAATGGATATCCTGGCACCCCAACTGGGTTCTTCCGTTGATGGATGCTCCTAGTGCTTCCCGAGGGCTCCGAGCACTCCACTTGAAACCATAAGCACTGCAGACCCCACAAACCACCGCAGCTTGGTTGGGGTCTCGCCATCTCCTACACACCCTGGACCAAAGACAAGGCTCCAGGCTCCAATGGGTGAACCTCTCTTCCTTCAGAGAGCGAAGCAGGAACAAGATTTTAAAAGAGCTAGTGATTATACTCTGAGGAGTATAGTGATTATAGCAATCCCCAGAGTGTAGTTCTCCAATCCCCCAAACATGAGCCCAGACTTCATGAAGGGTAGAACAGGACCTCCTTAATGGGGCTACATGTCAACCTTTTATGCATGTCTTCCAGCAAGGGACACTCCCCTGGGGACCTTGTGGAAGACTGAGACAGCTTTTACATTGGCCAAACAAATGCATTTACAGTATGAAAACACTCCCAGGAAATGTACACAACCCCCCCCCCCTTTGCCTGGGATACAATTATCAAACACAATGGGCTCTGCCGGTGACACAATCAACAACTACAATGGGCTCTGCCTGTGGTACAATCAACAACTACAATGGGCTCTGTCTGTGCTAAAATTAACAAACACAATGGGCTAACTTACAGAACTCACAGGCAGAAAACACACATTTTTCCCAAAACATAGAAAACACCTCAAAACCCCACATATCTCCATAAATTATACATCCCTGGATAGCTCTGATCTGGGTGAACAACATATCCAAAAATCCGAGCAGGGGTTCCCGAATTCCATGGAACTCACATTTGACCGACCGCAAGCATGGCTTTCCTGCCCAGAACAGTTCCACAGATTTAGGCTGTGTGGTCGGTCTACCTTCTCCTTTAAGAATGTACAAATTGCATCAACAGATCCATTTGTGCATACTTTCGTTGAAAGCACCTTGTTCGGTAGTTTGTCTGGTAAATTCCATTTGCCTATCCACATAGTAAAAAGAAACAAACAAGCCTTTTTACTGAGGGGAAACAAAGTTTTAGTATATCGGCCATAATCCTGAGGCAAAAGGCTGGCAAACAGGCCCCCCCAAAACCCAGTGGCGAGGTAATTTTCGCCACACTAACTATCTAATGTAATGACACAGCAAAGCATAGATCACAGCAATGGCGCTGCTGTCTCTCTCAGAACTGAAAAAAACTGCAGAAAATGGCTGCTGGGGAGGTTTTTATATAGTAAGGGGTAGGAAACTTTCCTATTGGTTGCTAGGGATGTTGCTAAGCTTAGACAAAGACATTGCAGACTTTTCTTTGGCCCACAAGCAAGAAGCAGGGAGGGATCTTGGGTTCAGAGGAAAAAAATCTAGAATATTCGCAAATACGAATATATAGCACTATTTGCACTATTCTCGATTAAAATTCGCGCCCAACACTACTCGTCACAATGTTTCATCCTATCCAGCTCTCCTATGGATGCATTTTACAGGACTAAAACGCGCCACACCATATTTTCCCTTTAGGGAGAGGCTATAGTATGGATATAATAAAGGTCTGCAAACAAAGTTTTGAATAGATGTATATTAGAAAATTGTTCAACATCCTATACTCTACATAAATACATGTGATACTTAAAGCCAGAATACCTCTTTAAATGGGTATATCCTTCAACATAATCACTGAGAGTTTTTATCCAGGGGAACCACCTATCCTGAGAACAGAGAAAAAACGGTCCTGCATCTTTGTATTCAAGCGAGTCGCTGCTATGCAGAAAAAAGGTCTGCCTGTTATTCAGAACGTAGCCAATTAGGATGAGATGACAAACTCTATGATGCTGATATGCCATAACTTTGAATGGCAAGAGCACCCTTTAAGCTTTCTTTCTGCTCCTTTCCATATGACTGCCATATAGAGAGCAGTGTGCATAATCCTGTACCTGTCCATGGTGCTGAATGTAAAACATGTTCACTACCACTTCACTGCGCTATTCTTTTAAAATGCAACAACTGTGAGTGTTTCATAATTCAGATATGATTCTTTGGAAAACACGTGTTACATTTTTGCTTACCAAAAGTTAGGTCAGTAATAGAGTTCACTGGCTGATAGATCAATTATTCTGCAATCTGTTCACCATTCCTCTGCTCATTTTCTTACATAATATAGTACATATCAGAAAGTCGCTTATTTGGTTCACATAAGTGCTGTTACTTTACTACTTTTGTGTTATTATTCATTTTTTCACCACTTTTAAAAGTGTCATAGACACTGATAAAACAAGTATCAATACAAAACATTAAGGTATCACTTCAAGCTTGTTGTACTATCACCAAGGAATCATCGTGACAACTGATTAGACTAAAACAGCATAAAGCTGCTCACACAGGATTTTAGATGACCGTAAAGTGGATGTAGACCATTTTCTGCTGTTGGCGTATTTTCATTGACATTGGATATGTAGAATTTTATTAATGACAAACAGACCTTTTTCCAATTAGTCAACTCGTGTTTCCTGTTTTTGCCCAGGTCTCAGGACACAGCAGAGATCTATCTGTGCATTGCTGGCATTATTTAGGTTTTGGCGTTTTTAGCTTTTTTTGTCAATGTTATTCAAAACAACCTTTTCAGATCAACTATTAATTCCAAGCCATTCAGAAGACAGTTCTTTAAGATCACTAGGACACCTTAAATGGATTGTCAGCTTCTGACACCCCTTGTTTGTTAGAAGGGTCCTTTTGAATATAAGCTGATTATAGGGGGCTTCCATGCTGGGAACCTCACCGATCAGCTTCACTATGTGAAAGAACCTGCCAGCAAGTGTTCAAGTCCCTTTTATCGCAAACAAAAGGGAGAATAAGCATTACATAGCACCCCCCTTGAAATCAATGAGCTGTGTGATGCAGGGACATACAGGAGAGATATATCCTGCGAGTATGTGCTTTCCACTCAAACTATTTGAACAAGGGGCCCACTAATTCTAATGACTGATTAGCGCCATTATGAGAGTTGCTTGTGTAGCTGCAGTATACTGTACATATGATATTTTAAATAAAGAGATCTTAAACCACAACCAGAGTTACAATTTATACAATAGATTTGTTAGTGAGCGTAATAAATTAAAGGGTTTCTGTCACTAGAATTTTAACTATTAAACTGGCTGACATTAGCGATGTGCTACTGTCAGCTGCACCTAACTATGCTATTCTTGTGATTATTCATGCCTCCGTTACTGCAGAATTCTTACTTTTATAACATGCAGCCGGTGCGAGATTTCCCCAGCACACAGGGCCAGCAGGAGGATGTGAACACTGCCTGGCCCTGTCAATCAAGACTCGGAGGGCGTGTAATGAGGTGGGAGAACGGAGCCTCTAGGACCAGGAACAACGCCCCCCTCTGCTCCTAGAGGCTAATTTGCATGTCATAAAAGTAAGAATTCTGCAGTAACTGAGGCATGAATAATCACAAGAATAGCATAGTTAGGTGCAGCTGACATTAGCAGATTGCTAATGTCGGCCAGTTGAATAGTGAGAATTCTAGTGACAGAAACCCTTGTTTTCCGGGACCTTTATGCTGATGACCCACAGTATCCTCTGGATATGTTATTAGTATCTGATCTTTGAAGGCACCATGGACCCCCACCGATCAGCTGTTTGAGAAGGCACCGCTGCTCACAGTAGTGCAGTGGCTTTCTCCAGCTTTGCTTAGGCCATGTGATGTCACATCCATTGGTCACGTGGCCCAGGCGCAGCTCAGCGGTGATACCAAGCACAGCTGCTGTACTATGTACGGTGCTGTGCTTGGTGAGCTGAGAGAAGGACACAGCGCTACTGCAAACGCCAGTGCCTTCTCAAACAACTGATCGGTGGGGGTTCTGGGTGTCAGACTCCCACCGATCAGTGTAAAAGTCTTGGAAAAACCCTTTAAAATGCCAAACTTTTAATATACTAATTTAATAATAATTTATACAGTATTATAATAATTTTCCTAAAAGTCTTTTCTATTTGCAATATGAGATACTCAGGGTTGACCGATACTGGCAATTGATTTGAAAAGTGTGTGACAGTTTGCTACTTTAAGCAGCTTATGGTGGAGAAACCACTTATGGTATTAAGATCATTACGTGCTTTATTACTGAAGTGAATGCCCCACACCACAATGCTTTTCACATTCTCTTAAACCGGATGTTTAGCAATGTGGGACACAGGCATGTATTCTGTTTCCTCGGGGTCTTCTTATGCCTGTCTCGCTGAACCTGCAAAATGTGTATTAAGTTGGTGTGTATGTATATAAATATATATATATATATATATATATATATGAAATAAATGTACTGATACTTTATTCAAAATAAAAGGAGAAGGAAGAATCAAGATCTAGAAACTTGCAAACAGTACTATGCAATAAGGGAGTCTTCTGGATCATCCTGATAATAAAAATAGAATTTTATGAACCAAATAATTCATACTAACGTTTGGTACTTGCTAAAGGGGATATCCAGGCGTGGGCTGCAAAATCTTATGTACAGTAAGTTATCGTTAGGCACTTCTTACCTGCTCTTTATTTCTTCTGTGTTTTTAAGCTTCCTTCCTTTATGGCAGAGCTGAGATCAGAGACTGTCTAATGGAATTTGTGGTGGCCTTAAATCCACCTCCTGTCTCATGATAGGCTCTGGATGCTCTTTCCCATGCTTTATACTGCAGCTCTGCATGCATATGGTTGTTTTGTATAAGCAAAATGGAGACCATAAAGATTATATAAAACAAAACGTCTAAACCAGGGGTGAAAAATACTATGCTGAGCTACATAAGCCTTGGTTATAGGGGATCCTGAAAGTCAGTTGCCTGAATATTGTTTGATGAAATGTGTAGCAAAGTATGGGAATATCTTATATATTTGGTTTGTCCTATCTCTCTGTTTCCATGGCTAGATGGGCATAAGCGCCAGCCCTAGAGGGGCCAGGCTCATGTAAATAGCCGTGTGGATGGGTGCCCTGCTGTTTCTGTAGCATCCATTAGCGAATGGAAGCTACGCAAATAGGTAAGCATAGCAATCGATGCTGCTTCTGTAACTCTGGGAGTTACGGAAGCAGTGTAGCTTTTCCTGCTATGCTCTTTGTGGACCTCCCATTCACTGCAATGAGAGCTAGAGAAACAGTGGAGAGCTATCCTGTTCGGCTGTTGTTGTAAGCCTGGCCACCTACGACCTGCACTTAGTCCCATCTCGCCATGGAAACGGTGGGATGAGACAAACCCTTTAATTGCAAATCAGAAGAAAAATAATGTCAATGCCTATATAAATTTCACATGTGTAAGGCTCTGTTCACACTGCCGTTCTGCAATTTCCATAAATTTTCGCAGCAAGAATAGCACAGCATGCAGCACTATTCCTGCTGTCAAAGGGATGGTCGATGGAACTCCCATTATCAATCGATGTGGTGCACAGGGCACAGTTAGCAGGTAAAGTAATTTGCAATATGGTATATCTGTATTGATCCATCGCACAAATTAACAGATGAAGGCCAACGTTTCGGTCCAATCCCAGGACCTTGTTCACGGCCAGGTAAGTAGAAAAAGTATGCTTAATGTAGCGCTTGCGCTGCTGAATGGTGACGTTCCCCGACTGTATATAACCCATAATGCCAATGTGAACATAGTCTTTGGCCGGTAAAGTCTGCAGTTGTCGAAAGGTCCGTCGCAAATTCTCCTATTTGGAACAGCTGAAGTCACAATTTACATAACAAATGAAATTCACAATTTGGTCACCCACCCTAATATAGTGTTTAATTATTTGGTGTCAGCGGCCTTCTGCCAATAATTTCTTTCGCTGTCAGAATTGATATTGTTTCAAACAAATTAATCATTTTTTTCTGTAAAGTGAGATGTTTTACAGTCTTCATAAAAAATAAATAAAAAAAGGCGGTTATTTATTATGTGTTATACGACACTTTTTGGCATATTTAGGTTGCAGATTTTGTCATGTTTTGCAACAATCTGTGACTTTAGCCCACTGAAACCACTTTTGTGAAGTGGCGGAAAAAGGGGGCGTGGTATAGGTGGGGAAGAGGGCTGGCAGGTCTGTCTCATTTATAATTTTCCATGCCAGTTTATATGGCATGGAAAATTGCCTTCAACTAGGACAGCAAGGGGGCTGGCATAGATTAAAGCATGTCGCATGGCATGTCGCAGCAAGCGCCAAAGTTATGTCGAGGCATGTGTCTCTACATAACTTAGGTGGATCCACCAGCAGCGAAGAGTGATTAAGACCAGCGTATCAATCACTGGTCTCAATAAATGTCCTATCTCTGTAACTTAGTAATGCAGCCTCCTACCTACATATATGTAATGTAACAATCTTTAAGTAATTATTTACTGGGATAAACTACTTTGTCTCTGAAGCATAACCTTTTTAAAACAAGTCTGTCACCATGAATGTCCAATGCAATCAGCAGGTTATAGAGCAGGAGAAGCTGGGCAGATTGTGCTGTATATACACCGTCGTACAATGAAGGCTGTCAATCACTGAGTAAGACCACCCACTGGACTCCTAAGCCAAGAGAATTTAATGACTAAATAACAAGTACCTTTTCCTATAAAGATATATATCAATCTTCTCAGCTTCTCCCACTCTATAACATGCTGCCTGCAGATTTCACTGCATCTTCATGGTGACAAGTTCCCGTTTAAGCTTTTAAAGGGGTTATTCCATGAAAACTATTCACGTTTTCAAACCAGCACCTGGATCTGAATACTTTTATGATTGCATGTAATTAAAACATTATTAAAGCTCTTAATTTCTCTGTCCTGCTCACTGAAACGGAAGCACATGCTCAGTTCCATCCTTCAACTGCCACCAGCTGCAGAAGACGGGACCCGTCCTCTGAGAAAGGACATGCCCCCTAAGCTAGAAATAAATCTAGCTGTGCAACTGGAGCGATGAATGTGGAGATCTCTGGATCCATGTGAGGTACAGTCCTAGTCCCAATACTAGATTATGTAAGATTTAAAAATTTTTTACATCAATCATGGCATAACCCCTTTAAGTTCAAAAGCTGTTTAGAAACCCAATCTGTGTCAGCGGCGCTCATCACTAAATTGTGGCTCTCAAATACACAGTGTGGATGTAAACAAAATGTCAGCCTTCAACTTAACCTGATCTTTAGTGTCATGAGATTCTCTTCTTTCTGAAATGTCATCAAACATTCATGAGATCCTCTTCATTAAGATGTCTGATGTTATACGTCCTACATAATTTCTACAGTTTGTGAGCAATGCCTCATTCACAAGTAACAAGTGCAAGAAACAGTGCTGGAATACATAGGAGTTAAAGGATTTATATTGTGAAATGCACTGACGGCAATAGTAGAGGACATCATCTGTGACTGATATGACATTGAGCGCTGTTTTATAGTGTTACATGTGAACCATCCCATCTTTTGTCCACAGTGTTTTTCTGTACCATTGTTGCATAAAATACAATTGTGGTCACCCCTTTTCATATACTGCAGGCTATCTGAAGGTGGGCTCAGATTTAGCACCCAAATTACTTAATTTACCAATTTTTAATGCTTTTACACTGTTTATTTTTGTTTTCAAGTAGAAAAATATTTCTCATACATTCAAAGTGGTACACAAAAGAAAATGAGTGGGATAACGTTTTTTCTGTTTTTCTTCATAGTTTTCGCTCGTATTTTCCGATAGCACCATATCGATACATTCTTAACGTAAACATCCTGAGCACTTTCTTAGAAAGCGAGACCAGAATATATTCATTTTCATATATTTAAAATATATATATAAATATATAAAGAGAGAGAAAGAAAAAAAAAAAAAGAGAATTTGGTGACTCTGTGTTAGCCACTGTGATGGGATGAAATATTTTAGAGTACACTGAGGAGAGTCGGGCATGGCAGGATTTAATAACTGTGTTCACAGATGTAATGATAGACAGGTTTGTGGGAAGAGCAAAAAAAGGGTCTGCAACGCTTCGATTACGATGAATCCATGCAACACAAGGTGCTGTACACCCCTGTGACACTGAATGGGTTATTGTATTATTCATGGAAAGGGCCACTGGAACTCACCTCATTTCTCCAGAGATACATCATATGATTGAGGTAGGTTCCTCTGACCCTAATAACCTTTGAGGAAACAAAATAAAGTAAAAAAGACAAAATGTGTATGTGTTGACATTAAAATATGAGTTTAGCTCCCCCATGAATAGTGAAAGAATGGAACGATCTAAGAACTACATTTGACAGGGGGTGGCATGGATAAAACCTGTGAATTTCGTGTACCGCTCTCTCTATTTTTGCCCTGAAATTTATTGGAGGTTTGAACTTGTCTTACCAACAGTGATCAGGAGGGCTCCAGAATGCATTAATCTCTGAAAGACAAAGTAGTGAAAGGAAGAGCGGGGATGTGGAAAGATAGGTGCCAAGTGGAGTGAAATGGGATCTAAGGAGATGTTAAGTTTAGACTTGAAGATCATTCTAGAAACAACTTCACAATGGTGATTATTAAGCTTTTTGTTCAGTGGACCTAAAACTTTACCTCTCGTGTGTAAAAACCCTTCATGCATAATTCAAATTAAACCAGTTTCATAATATCTGCAATCATTTCATAATACCCTTTCCATTAAAGTACTATTTCCTGATGGCAGGAGACTGTCCTGCTCAAGGTTGAGGTAGCAAGAGAACCTAGTTGTCATCCTCATATACGGACAATTCACAGTTAATCTACAATTGGTAGGAGCCTCTGTTGAGGTTGCCAAACATTTTAAGACCTAAATGGGAATACTAAATATAGCATAGTAGAATATACAAATATGGCAGCTAAATAAAGGAGTAGTCTTCCTTCAGCCATTGTGACCTTTGGGACTGGTTTGGTCAATGCCACGCTGCAAGGAATAAAATTGACTTGCTTGGCCTAGGTGCATTACTTGACATTTATGAATATTACATTTCATCTGCCCAAGCTGACAGTTCACCTAAATTTTGTTGGAATATTTTACAGTCAAAATGAGTTTTAAATTTCCTGCAAAGTTTTGGGGAAAGAATTTATGTGTTGTAATCTTCTCTTGACTAAGGAACTTTTGTTTATTTTCATGAAACATTCACTTGACAAATCAAATTTTTCAACTAGTCACTGATTTATTCTTTCTCAGGATGGATCTACCACTGTGACGGACTGTCTGCCACCTCTAGAGAAATGTGCATTTCAGCCCTGAAACAGTTAAGTATTGAGAAAAGATTGTACTACAGAGCACCAATTCAATCACAGCAAAGTAAATGAAATATTGATTGAAAGTGTCCCTGAAAAGAGAAAGCCATTAAGAAGGCACAAGAGCCGTGGTGTTCTTCATCCTCTCAGCTCCATCCCCCTTTCTTCAACAAAGCATGAAAATTAAGTGCATTATTCCCAGGAGTTAGGTCTTTGTCCCTGAGCAGATACTGCTGGTGAGGACAGAGATAATGCTTCTGAAAGTGGAACCCTTCAGTCAGCTTGAGCTGACCTCCATGCAGTTGTGACAGCATTGCCTAAGCCAAGAGAACTGTTAAAATTATATTTGTCAAAGCATATAAAATGTGAGTATTTCCTCATAACCTAAAAGCCCACATTGATGCACATATCCATCATTGGCTTGCATGGTTACTTAAGATGAATACTCTATTAATGGCTGTACCCAAAATGTGAGTACCATCAATGTGAGCAGAAACTCCTAGTAGAATCCCTGAGAGTAACCATTGTATTAATCAGCATGGTCACTGTGGCATTCCCTGGGGAAAAAAGCCCTAAACTTCTCATGGCTACATACACAAATAGAGGAAGCCATATGGTAATAATGTATGATTGGCTGCATATTATATAATTTAATGTATTATAGGTTCAGGATAAATCTGTGATACAAAATAAATGTTTATATGTATAAAGGAAAATATTCTACCCTAGATAAATATTAATGCCTAGAATAGGCCATCAATGTCTGATCCTTGGGCCCTTACAATCAGAAGAATGAAGGGGTCATGTCATTTATCAGGCATCCCCATACTACAGACATAAGACACCCACCGGTCACACATTGATGGTTTATTCTAGGATAGGTAATTTTTATTCTCAAAAAAGCCTATGATAAATAATGACAATTGCTGTCCACTGGGTATATTGGCCAGCCCAGGCTTATGGAAGTGAGTACTTAAAGAGAACCTGTCACCAGGAAATTCACTGATAAACCAGGCACACTGCATTGTAGGGCTCACTCTGCTGAATATAATGATACCTTTCACTTGGTGATCTGTTGCTTTATTGTGGAAAAAAAGTACTTTTAATCCATATGCTAATGAGCTGATTAAGTCCAGCAGTTGATACGAGTCCAGCGTGTTTTTCCTATTCAGAGCTGTAGCCCCTCCCCTATTCACTTCTATAGATCAATAAATAAATAAACCACGCCCCTTTTACAACTGAAGACGTGAATAGGGGAGGGGCTACAGCTCTGAATAGAAAAAACGCTGGACTCATATCAACTGCTGGACTCCAATCAGCTCATTAGCATATGGATTAAAAGTACTTTTTCTCCACAATAAAGCAACAGATCACCAAGTGAGAGGTATCATTATATTCAGCAGAGTGAGCCCTACAAGGCAGCATGCCTGCTTTATCAGTGAATTTCCTGGTGACAGGTTCTCTTTAAGTTAATTCAGCAAATACAGATGTGGCAAACATTAAATTGACACTAAGCATGATAAAGACACAGTTTCAGAAAACCTTAAAGGTGTACTCCAGGAATAAAAAAAAATGAAAATACTTAAATATTATTTTATATTAAATATATTCACAAATACCTTTTATTACTTGCTTTGTTTTGTCTGGGGAGCATTCATTAGGAGAAATAAAATGGCCGCCATCCTATTAGTGTACACAAAACCTGTCCTAATCACACAGCTGGACAAGTTACTTCACAACACTGAGGAAAAGAGCTGCATCAGCCTCCTCTCTGCTCGTC
Organism: Bufotes viridis; assembly: GCA_033119425.1. Taxonomy (NCBI): domain Eukaryota; kingdom Metazoa; phylum Chordata; class Amphibia; order Anura; family Bufonidae; genus Bufotes; species Bufotes viridis. The sequence continues at coordinate 39,545,845 of CM065599.1, forward strand.
AGGAATCATGATCCTGAATACAGGTGAATCTCTGTGGGAATGGAGAAGATGAGGAGACATGAGAGGAGGATGAGGTGTGGATAATGAGCAGCAGCTCTTGTATGCAGTCTCCATTACCACATCAACACATGACCACAGTATGTCCTGTCCATCCTCTCAGTACTTCATGTCTTCTCATGAACTAAATTCCACAGAGATTCAGCTGAAGTTCTTGTCATCTGTATTCAGGATCATAATCCCTGACAAGTAGAGCAGAGAGGAGGATAGGTCAGCTCTTTACCTCAGTGTTGTAAAGTAACTAGTCCTCATGTGTGATCAGGACAGGTTTTGTGTGACCTAATGGGGCAACAGCCATTTTGTTTCCCCTGATGATTGCTCCCCAGACAAAATGAGCTATTATAAATAATGAAGGGTATTTGAGAATATACTTATAATAAAGTAATATTTAAGTATTTTCATTTTTCTTAATTCCTGGAGAACCCCTTTAACTTGAGTTTATCAATTACTTTTGTTGTGTTAAGTGCAAAATTAAAGGCTGTGGACAATTTTGGGGCGATTTTTATGGTTGCATTTTAATTATTTTGGGCTAAAAATGATTTTTTCAATTGGTCTTTAGTAAAAATGTTCAGCTGTTTTTGAGATACAAAAGTTTTAAAAAATCTGTCTATATGCAGACTGTCGCTCTTGAGTTCCGTCAGCTAATGGCTCATGTGAAGCCTTATCCCTTACTTCATAACCTCATAAACACTCATTATGGCTAAGGCTACTTTCACACTAGCGTTTTGGCTTTCCATTTCTAAAATCCGTTCAGGGCTCTCAAAAGTGGTCCAAAACGGATCAGTTTTGACCTAATGCATTCTGAATGGAAAAGGATCCGCTCAGATTTCATCAGTTTGCCTCCGTTCAGTCACCATTCCGCTCTGGAGGCGGACACGAAAACGCTGCCTGGTGCAGAGCAAGATGGCTCCGTCCTGGCATATAATGTAAATCAATGGGGACGAATCTGTTTTCTCAGACACAATAGAAAACGGACACGTCCCCTATTGACTTTCAATGGTGTTTCTGACAGATCCATCATGGCTATAGAAGACATAATACAAACGTATCCGCTCATGACAGACGCATGTGGTTGTATTATGGTAACGGAAACGGATCTGCAAAAAACGCTAATGTGAAAGTAGCCTAAACTCTTATCATCCTGATAAAAAAATATGCCTTAAATGAGTGTTTATGAGTTCAGGAGATCAGAGATAAAGCTTCACATGAACAGTCAGCTGACTGAGAAGTGATACTCTGCAAACTAAGATTTTTTTTTTAACCCTTGTATCTCAAAAACAGCTGAACATTTTTAATAAAAATGATTTTAACCTGAAATGAAGAAAATCATAAAAAATTACCCTGAAGGTGTCAATAGCTTTTAAAGTTTGCTTCAACTGTGTATTAACATACATGGCATCACATTAATGTTTTCAATATGTGTTTGTATAAAATACAAATGAATAATTGTAAATTTCCTTAAAAAGAAGTGAATGTTTGAGTAGGGAAAATTTTATATAATGATTTGATTCCTTACTGGGACTGAATCAGAAATACTCACTGACCTTACCTTAATTTATTGACTTTGCCAACAACATGAACCAAACTATAATTTTGTATTTCTCAGTTCTTTTTACAAAGAACCCAGCTGTAAAGTTATCAATGCACAACAGACAAAGCGGTGGGTACGTACTGTATGTAGAGAATGAAAAGGATAGTGTCTAGTCTCATGCAATGTGTAGCAGTTAATCCCGTTAGAGCACATGCGTTAAGATGTAATTCTTTTATACAAAGGTTTAGATTCTGTTCCAGCTTCAGTGTCTTATTTTCCTGAGTAAAGTCTTTGCAACGTAATGTGACTTCTTAAGCAGTGTGTATTACAGAATAATTGGCGCTCTGTGAACACTACAAGTATTATATCATATCAATACAACATTAACCACAGGCAGAACAAACCAACACTAGGCCCTTCTCAATGGCAGGAACATATAACTGAGGTCCTCTGTTATCGGATAAGAGATTGGTGCTTGCTGAATGCGTTTATTTCTTGTCAATCAGGGTCTGAAATAACCATTAGCATTTAAATTTCCTTTTTTTGCAAAGGATCAATTGAGAATTGCTGAGAGCAGCTGAGCGGGCTGGCAGGGTCTCTGTATCCATGGCAATTCCGAGCCAGTCCCAATGGTCCATGCATGGGAGCTCATGCTTGGACAAAATTAGAGTGTGTCAAGGCATAATTGAGCAACTGCCTTACACCACAACTGTGAGCTACAGAGAATCAGAATAGATCTGCACAGGGATAAATTCTACCTTATAGGAACTCATATTTACTGGAACTTTTCCTTAAGCTTTGAAATCACCAATTAAGGTCTTATAGTATGGCAACTCCACAGGATTTTTTAAGTCTGACCCAAGATTATATAAAAAGCAAACTGGGCTATGAAAACCGTGTTCACATCTACAATGGAGCAACTCCCTGGTAATGAAAAGTTGCAAGGTCTGCTCACATCTATATACTTAATATCAAGTGCTATAAGATTGGTTATCACTTGCAAGTGCTGCTTTGAATCCCTTTCCTTGTACTATAGTGCTGAGGAATGAAGGGGTAAGACTGTACAGGAGGGGCTAGGTGCTGAGTCTATGAGTGAAGCTGAGTTAATGGTGATGCTGTAAAGAAGCACATTGTCAAGACATGAATGGGTCGGGCATTCTTTTACAAGACAAAAGCAGCTTCCCGTGTTGTTCTTCGCTTCAAGACGTGCTGCTGGATATGATTCGAAATGACAGGCATAGAGACCTTTCTCCGTGAACCACCCCCCCCCCCCCCTCTTCCTTGTGGTTAAGTTACAATTGTGGCTCTTTTTGTCAGATTTTTCTAGACTGAGGAAGGAAATGAATCCATTGAATGTACCCAAAAACTACACATAAAAATGGACAATTAACCCTGTCACTGCAGAAGAGGGACTACAACGGAATGTCTTGGAGGCCCTCCTGTGTCAGAGACTAACGGGCTGTTGACATGTTGTGCACCTTGAAAAATGACGAGAAGGCACTTAATATTTCATAAAGGTGTGGAATATTATCCTGTCACCCATGATTAGCTACATCTAGGTGGCAATGAGTCGGTGAGACCATTGAGATGTACATGACTGGAATCAATACAGAGAGAGAAATACAAGTTACGACTACTGGAGAAACCTCTTTCAGAATATCTGAATTAATGTGTATTTTGAGGCAACATTTAGGAATGGAGCCACGTGCAATGGAAAAGGCAACACAATGTGTTTGTGCAAATACTAATTTGACATTTGTTCATGTGCATTTTTTGGGGGGTAGGGGAAAGAAAGGTGCCTTATTGCCAGGATGGTTTCAACATGCCAACAGTGATGGCTATAAGAGAGTCCATGTAACAGGCTGAAAGGACACTCATCTCTTGCCACACAAAGCCTGAACCAAATGGCACAGGGTTATTTACACTGTGAATGAAATGTATGACTCCCAGAGTCTGTTGGGATAAAGAGATATGACAAAGGGTCGGAAACATTTCCCCCCAAAGTTTCATATAAATAGGTCTCTTAGAAGCCACCTCTCTGCTTCTCACAGCCCTTGATTTTTTAAAGCCCCTGAAGCAGCTTTTCCTATCATTGTGATAAACTTGCTCTGCTGCCTTTTTTTGCAAAATGAATATGCTGCAATGTACATGGACGCGGAGGACACTGCATGGCTGCTTTTCTCTACAGAGACCTTAACATAACAATATAAGGACAAGGAGAAGATCTTGTCTACTGTACTTGACATCTCTTGCTTCTGCCGTCTGACCACACAAGTTAACCAGAAGCAGAGCTCAGTCAGTGTTGGATACCACCTACAACATGTCATAAGAGGCTGACGTCTGTAATCCAGGTGGTATCTGGTGACTATAGCAAATGTCTGTAATGCAGCATGTTCATTTTAAAGGAGGAGATCTGAGCATGAAAAGCTGATGACCTGGAGCTCTTGTTGGTGCACCTGCTAACACCAGGACAGTGGGGAAAATAAATCTGATAGGTATTATTCTCTGTTAATGTATTATAAATGAATTGAAACTAGTGACATGCAAGGAAAATAATGAGACGGGAGACAGTGATGGTACATGATGAACAAAGCACATTTATAATGATATGAGTAAATATATTCGCATCATCGGCTAACCACTAGTTACACTGTATTGTCATAAAAACTTACAGAGCTACAGAGACTATTAACGATAAATAACCATTACCAATTAAAACACAGTTGTACGACAGCTTTGCTCTTTCCATTTTAAAAACAAGCAATATCATTCCTTTTTTTAATATATATCAGTTTTCTCTTTTTGAAAATGTTTTTTTTTTCTATAATCAAAGAGAACGTGAAAATGGAAGTAAAGAAAGAAAAGAAAAAAAAAAAAGAAATTGACTTGATCATCAGATTGGAATGGCTGAATCACCCCCAGCTTGAGAAGCCTATGACGCAGCTTGTGAGGATATACAGCGATGCGTCACTAGCCCTTCGGAAGTTGTAGGGTTCATAACTGTGAACAAAAACTGCACAGGAGTAAGGCAGGAAGGTTTTGGGGTAAAGAAACGGATTAGAAGAAGGTTTTAAATCGATAAATCCACACTTTTCAGTGTCCTCCACAGATGGGACACGAATGACTGGTTAAACTAACATGGTGATGAAGGTCTTTTTTTTTTTTTTTTTTTTTTTTTTAAGTCTAATGAAAAGTAAAACAAAAAGAAAAGAAAAAAAGATCACAGTTCAGAAAGAGAGATGCTGGACGAGAAGCCAGACGAGAGGACATCACAATCATTGTTCAGTTATCAGTTGCACAGGAGGAGCAGCGGAAAATGTCACTGAGTTGGTTATGATGGACGTTATCAATGGATTGAAGTTGAGATGGAAGGAAAACTGTTGTTTGGGAATTTCTCAGCCTGATGATCCAGAGGTAGCCAGCATTTTTATTTTTTTTTATTTTTTTAGTATTATTATTTACTATTTTGTAATTACTGTCTTGTCCATTGAATATTTTTTTTTGTTTTTTGAGTTTTTTTTTTTTTTACGACTGCATGCATAGCATGAGAAGATGCTGGGTTTATGAACGACCACAATTCTGTGGCTTGGTGGCCCAAATGCAGAGGTTAACATAATGATCTGGCTAGTTGGCACTCAGAAACATGGAGGAGGTGACAAGTTGGAAAACAAAAAAGGCTTACTCTAAAAATAATATTAATAAAATGGCCCTTGGAGGAACCTGCGCTGCGACAGGTAGACACACGCCGGAAATGAACACTACCTCAGCTAAACAAGCATGCAGGGAAGTACTGACTGAAGCCGACATAAAGATGCCCCACGGAAAAAGAACATGCAGGTAAACGACCATTGGAGCCTGCGGCGGCTGGTATAGCCTAGCCCCGGAGGGATCAAAAACAGCTAAAAATCACAGATACTGTTCACAGTAAAATCTACATTGACAACACTAAGAGATTGCTAGTGTTAAAATTATACACAATCAGAAGCGTTTTAAAAGGCAACGCCCTCACTAAGTCGTTGCAGATAATGAAACCTCATCAGCTAACAGTTGGCACTTTAAGTTGTGGCGTGTGTGCGTGGTTTGGCTTAGAAAATCCCCAATACGCACACAACACTGCACTACATCTAAAAGGGGAGGATGTTAATGGATCAACTGGTGCATGGCTGGCCAGGTACTATGGGGTCTAATTAAAACCCCAGTCCTACAAACCCCAAATTAAAGCCATTAACATTATTTGTAAACGATAACTGCCTTGCTTATAGCTTAATTCGTAATAAAAAATCAAAGCTGGAGGTTATATGATAGAGAGGAATGCCTTCAAATATTTAGCTGCCACAGCCCCGAACAACGGCAGGTAATAGGTTAACTCATACTGCCATTGTGAATTGTTGCTGAACGTGTGACATTGTTGTCTCTCCAGAGAACGACTGAAAATAAGGTCAACTAGTGAAGGAAAAAACATGGGTGATTAATGTAATTAAAACAAGATGGGGTGAGAGACTGGGGATTTAAAGGATTTCAGCATGAAGGGGCAGGAGGGAAACCCAATGGAGGAAGAAAACAGACACAGCTCTTGTGAAAACCAAACTTCACCTATCAGAAGAGTTAAATCTGATGGGATCAGTGAGCCATAAATGATAGAAATGTATCCTGGCCAGCCGATATATTCATCGTCATACAGGTTGTTATGAAGACACTGATCTGTAAACTTACGAAAAAAGGTTATTTTTCCACAGTTTTAACCATTTTTAATATATATTTTTACAGTGCTTTTTTTGCAACTATATTGCTTTTAGATAATATATATATATATATATCTCTTTTATGTTTTAATTTAAAACTATTTTTTTTTCTTTTTTTTTATTCCAAAACATGTTTTCCCTCATACGCTGCCACCCCAGGGCAGGAAGCATGAGTGAAGTTGGACAGTGCTTTTGATTTTCTTTACTCCCTTTTGTTTTATAGGTAACTCACCCACCCGACCCCCCCTGCTGTTTTCCAGCAAAACAGTAGTTCAGTTACAGCGTCACTTAGGACTAATACTGACAACTGTGCGGGTTTCTGAAGGGACCAGCAACACGTGGCTCTGCAGTGCATTACTGGACGAATCAGCCCTCACAGAGATTAAAACCTATGCTTCACTTCATGTTTACATTCAGTTCATTTTCAACTACAACAATGCTGGTAAAATGGCAGGCTTCAAAAACTTTTACTTTTTGACGCGTAAACAATAAAACCTCAACGAGAGAGAGAGATAACCTGTCAAAATCCTTCAAATTAACAAAAAATGTAAAAAAAATAAAAAAAAACACTAAAAAAATCCCTCTCTAAAACATCCGCATACATGTATTATTTACAGATGCGCTTTGTCAACACTGTTGCGTTCATTTGCATAATTATATATTAATAACCCGACGCGCACTTCCCCTGCCAATAACAAAACGAAAACTAAAATAAAATTCAAATAAAAAATAAAATATAAATCGCTCCTGCAAAATACAGTACATCCATGAAAAGAAGAAGGGGTAAGGGAGGGACAATTAAGTTAACATCCTGGGAAAGGAAGAAGGACTGGGGTGTGGGGGGGGGGCAAATTAACCCACTTTCTGTGGGTTGGCTGCCCGAACACCTTGCTCATAAGTGACTCGTTGCGTGATTAGATACTGGGCAGCTTGTGTGGCGGCTGGTGTGCCTGTTATGGTTACCTTACGGTTTCTGGTACCGGGGACAAACTCCCCTTTTTTGGAAATCTGTATCCTGGCGCCAGTCAACTCCTGATATTCTACCAATGTCTTGCCACCTTTGCCAAGAATGGCACCTACTAGATTTTCTGGCACAGCAATTTCTACTACGTCCTTTGAGCCGTCCGTTGACTTTTCAGTGCCTAAAATGGCGCTAGCAGCTAGTGGGGATGCTGCCCCAAAATATCCATTGGTAGCTGCCGTGGCTGCAGCTAAGCTGCCTAGTGCAAACGTTCCAGCCGCTCCCCCTGCAGTGCCACCACCCGCAGTTGCTTCACTGGCATATGTAGCCAGCAAGTTGGCTGCTGCAGCTGCGGCTGGGTTAGCGCTTGCAGCAGCAGCTGCTAGTGCTCCTGTGGCTGCTGCTTGACTCAGTCCCAACCCTAAAGTGTTGAGGTTGTAGCCATAACTGGCCAAGGTGTTAAGAGCTGATGTAATAGCAACCAGATCATTGCCAGTGAATCCGGATAGAACAGTAGGAAAGGCTGCCACCCCAGCAAGGTTGGCATGTCCTAAAAGCCCTGCCGCTGCAGCAGCAGTAGGTAGAACTTCAGCAGTGTTGGCATATGGAGATCCTGTGGGATTGGAGTTAGCTACAGGTCCGGTGACATTGGCGTAGCTGATGTTCAAACAGCTGCCACTTTGTGGGTCCTCCTGGATCTTCTGCACTATCAGCTCTACAGCTTTGCGGTTTTGTTCTGGCTCTCCACTTACAGTCACCACTCGTTCTTGCAGATTAATGCCATCTGGTTTTTGGGAAAGCTGTACCCATGCACCAGATTGTTCCATTACTGCCTTCACAGTGGCTCCTCCTTTACCGATGATCAGACCAGCAGTGCTGTTGGGAACGATGATCTTCACCTGTCAGAAGTCAGAAGAACATGTGGAAGAAACCAAAGGAAAAAGAAAGATAGGTGGACATTATATCAATAATTAGAAAAACAGTTCAGTGTGGTGGTGTGTTTGATGAGAGACAATGTCTAAGCAGCATAGTTACTTCACATAGTAGACTGGCACTACTTTATTAATTCATTCATGTCAGACTCAAACAGTGGTCTTCCAAGTTGTGTAGTGCTGCCTCAGATTTTTGACAAAAAGCTATGAAGTGTTATTCTTCTAACATGACTCATATTCATTCAAATTACAAAACATTGTTCCACTGCCATATGATTTACGTATTCTGAAATATAACATTTAGTGGACAGAAACAAAAAGTCTGTTTCTTTGCAATTGTTCCTGTGGTGAATTACTACAGGGAGGATACAGTATTTCTACTCTACAGGATGGTTGATTGCTGGTGTGGCGTAAAATGTTCTAAACATCGGAATGTCCAGGCCATCATGACAATAGGACACAAAAATCACGGTAAAAGGTTAAAGATTGAGCACTAACCGGGTGGGAAGAAGGGCAGTACGAGGAGCTCCTGAAAGGCGCTCGCAGGCAAAAAACACCCATAAATTACAAAATTGCTTGCAGGACCAAAGAGCGCAGAGTGTAATTGACTGTAATCTAACATTGTAATGAAATGATTGATCTAATTAGCTCTGCTTGGTTATCAGTAGTGACCTCGGCATGGGGTGGGAGCTGCACGATTGTGCTTGACGCATGCTATGCTTGTAAGCAAACTGGAGATCTTGTGGTGATTTGTACTTGATGTTGAGCATCGTGCAATACTCAAGCGATCTTGAAAGGCCTGTTAACTGTTATGTGTTCTTTATATCTCAAAGAAGAATATATTCACTGGTAAATCACATACCATTGGAACATACTGGGAAAACATTACTTGTTGAGTCATATTCTTTAATGTTATCCACAAAAATAAGGATACTAAAATCCTTGTACTAAATGGTTTTATGAAGGTAGATACCAGATGCCACCTACACAGAACTAAGGAAAACATTTTCAGGATCCACTACAACCTGTTAATTCACAAGAAAGCATTTGCTAAAATGCATTTAAACACTTTATTCGCTACTTAATGATATGCATAGTTATTTGTGATAAGAACCTTTCAGAAAATGGAAGCCAGCATATGTGCAGACGACAAGTCTATCACATTGTACTGGACGGAGACTGAAGTTGGCCAACCATCACGTGTATGGGAGCCTCCCGACTCTTCTCCAAAGGGGGATGTCGGGGGAATGAATAACAGTTTCCAATATGCCCAATCCTTTTTCTTTTGGCAAGATAAGCCAAAAACTGCCTGTGCTGTCTCCTATTACCAACACATGCATGCCTGGCCGAGTGGAAAACACATGTCCATGGGGGGGATAATCTCATGTCAATGACCGGCTTTAGTCTCATAAGTTCAAGTACAGCTAGTTTAGTGTCATCTGACTCATCTATTTAGGTCACAAATATGTGTGGTCACATTTGTGGAAGTCAACATCAAATCACTAAAACTTTACTGTTCTCTGTTTTACACAGAAAACACAAAGTAAATATGCAAGTTGAAATGATTCTAATTAAAAAAATTAAAAATAATGAAAACATTGCAGAAAATAATGGAATTAATGGATTGTAAGAAAAATGTCAACTGTTGTACAGTAAATGGTAATAAATGTTATGCCGCGCAAAATACGGATCCTATACATAATGGACAATATACCGTACAACTAGGTAAGGGGCTTACAATATCACGGGATCATTTCCAAAAATATAAAATTTATAAAATGTAATGCAACTTCACTATAAGATAAAAAAATGTATTCTAAGAAAGAAGATTTGCTACGGCCTTATTCACACATCAGTGCTTGATCAGTGATTTCCATTAGTGATTGTCAGCCAAAACTAGTAGCGGGTCAAAAACTACAAACAGTGCATGCGCCAATGGAAGATAGCAGATCGGCGATTGATGGCTACTGCAGCCGTTCCGCCATAATTTCGCTCTATTCGTTATTAGCAGCACATCTTCCTGTGTAATCATATAATTGGGCATCTTTCATCCTGATGAAAGATGACAGTGAGCTGACGAACAAGTGTTTGCTCATTTATTGGCTGTTCCATTACACGAGCCGACTATCGGGAATGAGTGTTCATATCACAATAGACCCAAAAACGTGCTGTGTAATAGTGTTTTTAGAACAGCTGCAAATCTTTTCATCATACCTTAACTCTGCGTAGGCTCCATTCCCGTTTTGTCTCACAATCACTTATAGAAATCACTGATCAAACACTGACAGTGTGAATAAGGCCTTAGACTGATGTCTCGAATTTTGTAAAAAGTGTTTTGGAATAAGATGCACTAAATGTATTAAGAGTCACAGCCCACGCCCCTCAAGCTAAGCCCTGTACCCTTTTCTCGCCACTTTCAAAAAATCATATAGTATGGTACACATGTAATGCACATCATAATCTGTGACTCTTTCACCCCATTATTGTAGCATAAAAACATTTATAACTCTCATTGTTTTAATCAACCGTTCATGGCCATCCTTGGAAGCCCACATTGCATTGGTTGGTTCTGGATACTATGATGAAGAAGGTAACTAGCATGTGATATCACAGTCACTTGATAAATATCTATGTCAATCAATATGGAGGTACCATGCAAATTTTATTTTTTGCTTACATTGCATCTGTACAGTATGTGTAAAGCCTAATACTGCCGCCAATTACCAGATGAACAAGCAATTGTGAATTTAAAGCATGCCTAAAAAAAACCTTGCTTGTCGGCGGGAGATTGTGCTGTGTAATCATGATCTGCAGGCATCAAACAACTAGACAGCATGGGGAGAAGTGACGGCATAACAATCACTACTCCCCAAGTCGTGGAGGAGATCGCTGCATGGAGTAGCAGTGGTCTCCTCTGCTAGCGAGCAGGCGATTGCCGGGAAGGAAAGCTTCTTTCCCGACAATCTCCTGCAGAATCGGGCTGTCTCATACAGCCCTAACCAAGTCATCACCAATAATTGTGGCCTTAACTGTATATGACCAGTCAATTTATAGTAATATGGTAAATAGTAACCAAAGGTTATTCCTCTGTAAATGGCAAACTGAAGGTTACCTACTGTACAATCTGATCTGTATATTATACTACCCATGATGATGAGCCCTGGCATGTTGATGGAGCTGTGCTCCCTTATGTGGAAAACATGAAATATGGAGAATGGTACTGTACCTGGCTGGCTCTGGAGATGGTCATGGGGTCGGATGGAGAGGACTTGGTGGCTGGTGGTAATGATGACAATGTCTGCAGAACAAAGCAGGGTCAGAAGCAGAATTCAATCAGCCCTAGTAATAAATTTACCCCTTCACTGCCAGCATAAGCTTGTTGGAAAATGATGCGGCACAGACTTTACTGGCACTGAAGGAGCGAAGTCAAAGAATAGGGGAGGAAAATAAAAAAAAGTAAAAGCATTCCCAGGAACAGCAAGGGTGAGAGGAGGATGGATGAGATTGGATTAGTGAAATAAATTAAATCCGTTTCAGCAGGAAAGTTAAAAAAGAACCATAAACCATATATACATAAATCAAAGCAAATAAGTTTCATAGTAACTGTAAGAGACATCAGGAAATATCCTTTCTCAAAAATACCACACTTATTTTACGAGAGCATCTGGAACAATATTTTGTGAATGAAGGGGGTATCTAACACAGGCTTTGGTGCTAGGTGAAGGACAGCAGTTGGTATGAAACAACATAGCATCCACCTAATGCTGTGACATTTCATCTTTACGGTGCCAAGGCACTGACATGGCACAGCCATGTACCTTATGCAATGAATATGAAAGAACACTAGTAAAGAAAAGGTAAAAATAAAAGGCAACAAGTACTTAGAAGGCTGTCTAGGACTCTCAACTGATGTCCTATCATTAGGAGAAGCCAACAATGAATGATCAGCGGGACAGAGCAACAATCCCCACAATCAGCGCTGTACAAGTGTCTCTGTGCCTGATACTGAAGCTCAGTCCTTTCCAGTACCAGGTACAACTACACTGGTATGCCTGGGTGAAAAATGAAGGGGTCTCCTCGTTCTTTTGATCGATAAAATAGGCCATCAAGGATAGGTCATCAACTGAAACAATCCTTTTAACCATAAATATTACTACAAGTAAGTTAGTATATTTATGAGCAGAATTTCCAAAAATATGTCTCTCTCTTTCATGGTAAAGTGACATCAGATTTTGTCACAGATCTGTGGCAAAATCCATGGTGGATCTTTCTGCTGCCAATCACGTCCCATGTGGGCATACTAAGATATAGTATGCTGAAGTTGCCTAATTATGTAACACAAGGTCATCTAGGCCCTTCTAAAATCCTACATCCTTCAGGTATAAATCTGTAAATTTAGGAATGGAATGTCTCACTGGATCATGTATACCTAGTTACATCATAATTATTTCACGTAAAAATTTAGCTAGCAAATCACTTGGTTGGCTCTTGTAATGTTCATCCATTTCTGGGGACGTGAATTTGTCTTAGGGCAATGTTGCAAGGTCAATGATAATAACACTCAAACCTGGATTTTAGACACATACTTGTTTGATACGGTCTGGATTAACCGTAGTCTGTGGTTGCAGGATGCTGACTGGTTCAGTTTTAGCCACATTCTGTGGCATTTCTCGAATTTTCTCTGCAATGAAGCCGTGGACAGCATTGAGAGCTTCTACAGTGCCTTGGATCAGACAGACCCGCTCTGTGGTACCTGTTGACAGAAGGTGATTTATGTTAAACATCTCACATTTTTATTAAGACAGAAGAAAGCTACTTGATCAATATGGAAGTAAAGTATTCATATATCAGAGGTTATGAGTAGATCAATGGGGTTTAGGAAATATTGTATTTGCAAGTCACATAAACCACGTTATCGTTGATGTATCGCTTCTTTTTTCTTTAGAAATAAAAAAAACATGGGGCAAACAATACAGTTGGCTACCTCATACTGCTCATACACAATCACGGTCCAGATCTCATTTTTCAGAGACCATTTTGACTGGTTGCTAAAGGTAATTTCTCCATGTTTCCATTGCACCAATTTTGAGAATTCCTCCCCACAGACCTTACACAAACAGTTTTAATAGTGAGATAGAACATACAAGTCAATACATGAACTTCATTAGAAGAAGTGGTGTACAACCAGTTGATGTATAATTTGCGCATACACAGCACAAGGCTGGAAAAGAGAATCACTCTAGCTTGCAGGATGGATATTCTAGATGTATACATGCACTCAGAGTTTTAGAAAGACAGACACCATCAATTTATTTTGCTGGAAAACAGTCAGTGAGTAGAAGAAGAATTATCTACCTTTATTTTAGTGCTTTTTTGCTGCCATAAAGTGGCATAGCAATTCTCAGCGGTGATCCGCACGCCTGCCACACTGCCAGAGCTGTGGTTACCATTGGTAATAAAAAGTAAAAGCCGTAAATCAACAAACCCGGGGAAAATGTTGTCATGTTTAAAAGCTTTCAGCCTTCATTAGTGTCTAAAAGGAACAGCAGGGTCCTTCATCATCATCACTAAGCTGACAGGACAGAGCGGCGTATTAGAATACTGCTGAGAAGTGCTCACATAAAGCCAAAAAGAAAAAAAAAAACAGACTTGATAAGTACTTCCCGGACCAGAGTATAAATCAGGAGGACACAGTACTTGCCAGTAGAGGCATTGCATCCTCTCTTCTGCTGTTATGCCAAATTCAGAGTTTCAATCATCCAATGTAAAGATTACACATGCAACAAAAGGAGGCAAACGTTTCTAGTGACCCCTGAATTAGCAGAAGTACAATAGATAGGGGCGGATTGGCCATAGACCTTACAAGGAAATTTCCCAGTGGGCCGATGCCCAGGGAGCCGTCTGCGCCCTCCTCACAGTCTGCCAGTGGACGTTTTTGGGGATGTATTTTGTGCTGCTGGCAGCATTTTGTAATGGACTGTGGTATTTGGCTCTGTTCGGGTTATATAATGCGCCGCAATATGGTATTGTTGGCCCTGCCTTCCATCAGTTTGGATCCAACTACAAAACTGGGCCAATTTTAGTATTTTTTCCAGGGCCAATTTCAATTCCCAGTCCACCCCTAACCATAGAGGTAGCATTAGGGAAACTTTGAGATCCTTTGAGATAATGGGCCCCCTTCTCACCTCTTTACCAAAAATAAGAGAGAGGCAAAAACGTCTCTCTCCAACATGGGGTAAAAAAATGTGAGACACATAAACAACAACTAGACCCCTCTGTGCTGGGATGAGGGGAGCATACCAACATCGAGAAGGACTTCCCATTTTGGGGCAATTTTTCTTCTAATGTATACTACAGCTTGAATTTACGTAGAGCAAAATATATTTGAGGTTTATATGATCTCCTTGTGCTTGGTGAGTTTCCTTCTACACCAAAACCAAACCGATGACATTCCATGAATCTGGCCATAGTGTTTGTATATGCATATGAGAAATGGGGATAGATAATAGTAACAATCCATGCACTGATGTTATATAAGCAAAGGAAATATCATACAAAGCTCATTGCTTCATCTGAGACAACAGGGTTGGATGATACTACGAGAATCAGCGTCTTATGCTCTTCCCTCTACCTCTCTGCTTTCCTTTAGTGCATGTTAAGCAGAACTGCAGGAGGCATGATCTTAAACATAGACAGCTGGATCCACGTTATTGTCATTGTGAATGTGTCAAGCACCACCATAAAAAACTGATAAGATACACTGGCAATAGTTCAAAAAAAAAAATAATTTCGGGGAAGCATTGTCACACGAGATCAATGAGAAGGTTGATTTAGAAGAATGAAACATTCTAGCTAACATTACTAAAACCATAAGAAGATTTAAGGGCACGTCACGTGGAATGCAAAGCAAAAGGAACAAATCCGCCAAGTGAATTTTATGCCTGCAAAGTCAGGAAGGAAAATCTGCAGGCTATCTGCCCCATGTGGACATACACTAAAGGCCGCTTTACATGGCCCGATAAAGTGTTTCTTCCCAACACCTGCCTGCTTGTCAGTGGAGGAGAAAGCTGCATTTACATACAATACCCTCTACTGGACAAGCGATCGGTACTTCCTTTGCTCGTCCTCATACAGAGTCATTGGGGGAGATTTATCAAAACTGGTGTAAAGGAAAACTGGCTTTGTTGCCCATAGCAACCAAATTCCGCCTTTTACTTTTCAGAGCTCCTTTGGGAAAAAAAAGGTGAAATCTGATTGGTTTCTTTGGACAACTAAGCCATTATTCCTATATACCAGTTTTGATAAATCTCCCCCATTGTTTCTGGGCCACACAGCATCATCTGCTGCCCACAAATGATGATTGTTTCACCCAAGAATGAGCTTTTTGCTCGTTCATCGGGTGATCAGCAGCGCCTCTACTTGTGCAGATTAGTATAAACGTCCATCCCCAATAATTAGCCCAACAATCGGCCAGTGGAAAAGGGCCTTAAGGCCAGGTCCCCAGCAGTGTATTATGGATGTATTATCCATATTCCGGATGTGTGAACCAGCCTGACTGTGGGTTTAACTGACCTGAACTCACAGCATTATACAATCCTATTGACCAATTCAGACAGCACTCCAACTTTTGTAATGCTTGATTGGTCTTTATTTAGCCGGACAGGGTGGTACACTGAACAACGTTTCGGGCAAGATGAATGCCCTTTATCAGGCAAGCAAGCGTCCACTTGGCTCTCCCTGCTGTCAAGTGGACGCTTGCTTATCTGATGAAGGACATTCATCTTGGCCGAAACGTTGTTCAGTGTACCACCATGTCCGGCGAAATAAAGACCAATCAAGCATAACAAAAGCTGAGTGCTGTCTGGATTGTTCAATACGAATTGAGTTCCAAGAGGTGGAGCCAGGAACACAGCCCTGAAGAGCACCCCTATCAGCCAGAATAGATAGAGTGCTGTGATCAGCTTGGATTACTACATTTTACAATCCTATGATGTTGTTAGTTTGAGTCCAGTCGGACCAAGTAACTTGTCCGAAATGGGACGCATAACGTGCTGGAAATACACTTGTGTGGAGCTAGCCTAATTATACATGTTATGTGACAATCGCTACTCTAGCAGGTTAAAGGGCTTTCATTTTTCTAATGCAGGACTTGCCAGCATTTTAGGTATTGTCCATAGAAAAAGGACTTTAATTGCACGTCTTAGTATCAGCCCCAATCAAGAACACCCATGCTATGCCGGTGAGAGTAAAACTATGTGCCTCTGCCTCAGTAGCAGATCCAGATGCCTGAGAGCTCATAGGTGCCAATACTGCGCTATTATCATTTAAATACAAATATAATGAAATCTTAATGTGTCGCCCCAACCACTTAAAGACTCTGAGTCCTAATTGTAACAATTAGCAGGCAAATGGAATGTGCTAATTGTTCAGAGTGGCTAATTGCTGGTGTGTGCCTGTCACTGGATGAAAACTGTATTTATCTTGCACCCCAACCCCCAGACACCATCCTCTGCAGGGGAAGGGTAAATGATAAAGAAGACATTTTTCCCGTGAGATCCTGTATCTAACCACAAGTCTGAACACTTTTTAACGTTTTCTTGGCAGTCAGGTGTTAATGGAGCTGATCTGTAAAGTCGAGCAGCGTAACATATTAGCGCGTATCACTGAATCAGGCTGCCCTTGATGTTCTCCTTTAGAATATTACAGCTGCATGTCTGGGAAAGTTCAACCATAGTGTTAGTTTTCATGTAAACGATTACCATGGTGCTATTTCTGATAAAGGAGGAAAGACAAGTCTTCTAAGGTAAATTTCACATCTGCCGAAGTTCTCCGGATCCGGCACTGCTGGATGCAAACGGAATGTCTGCCAGCCCCATTAAGTGGAGATTCGGCAAAAATACGGAGAATCAGCTGGACACAAACTGCTACACGCGGTTTGTGTCCTACAGGTCTCCAAATATCGCAATGTTTGACTACATACTGTATGATATCTGCTGGTTAACATAACGCTTTACACATCAAATCTATATGACAAAATACAAAAAATAACAAAACCATGTGAAAAGATGTGAGACATTGTATTTACTTATATCAACACCATTAAAGGTTGCATACTGATGACCTATTCTGATTGGTGGGGGTCTGACTCCCGACACCCCCAACGATCAGCTGTTTGTAGAGAACGCAGTGCTCATACTAGGTGTCATTGCAGTTCCTCCGTCCCATTCGCTTCAATAGGAAGGAGAAGATGGAGCGCATGAGCGCTGCATTCACTTCAAACAGATAATGGGTGGGGGTGCCAGGAGTCGTATCCCCACTTATCAAATACACAGGACCTATCCCGAGGATAGGTCAATACAGGAAACCAGACAACCCTTTAATGACTAAAATAGGGCTTTTACAAAGCTTTCCTAAGCAGTAAAAATGTTGAATTATACAGCTGCTCCTATATCACTGCAGATTTGTCATTCAGGGGGTTAAGACATTTGGGTGATGACCTCTGTGGCAGCTTTAATGGTGAGACCCCCACCTAAGACCCCCAAAATTAAGCTGTTATGGGTGAGGGAAGGCTTGGAATCTGCTTACTTTGAAATCAGCGGGAAAACTTTTTTCTGCTAAGGCTCTCAGCGCACAAAACCTTTTTGGTTCAGGTGATTAAAGGGAACCTGTCACCATGAAAACAAAACAATCTACAGCCATAGAGCAGTAGGAGCTGAGCAGATTAATATATAGTTTTATGGGAAATGATTCCGAATAACGCATATTTTATTCATTTAAATTCCTGCTCATTCAGGGCTTTGAAGTCAGGGAGGCGGTCCTCTATGACTGTGTATACAAGGCTAACTGTCAATCACTGATAGGACCGCCTCCTTGACTTCAAAGCCTAGAGAGAGTTCAGAAATAAATGAATAAATTATGAATGAGTTTTACTGAATATTTTTCCATTAAACTGCTCAGCTCCCCCTGCTCTATAACATGGTGCTCGCAGCTCAGACTTGTTCAACGTGGTGGGTTCCCTTTAAATGGGTTTTCCAGTTTAACTATTTTTATACAACCTATTAGGAAATACTGAGGTAAAAGAGGGCAATCCTATTTTCCGAATCCTCATCTTTAGACCAAAGTCAATTATAAAGAGGTCTCCTGCTCTGGAGGAGCACGACGCAGACAACGCAGTGATTTTATGACTGCTGTTTGATGTGTCATTTCTCCTGTGGTGGCACTTCAGGCGCCCTGAACCCATACAGTTCTTACAGGTTCCTCCACAGGTTACAGCTGATCGCTGGTGTTTCCAGCAGCGGGACACATTTTCATCAGCATGTTGTCAGGGGACCTCTCTAATAAGTACACTCCACTATATTATACGGTATACGGTGTTAATAAATGAAATGTTTGATAAAAACAGATACCTGCAATGGGTTTAATATTTCTAATATGTTTATTCATTTATTGTAAAATGATCTCTCACCACGGTATACAAGCCTCATTTGTTCAGACCTCCTGCTGCAGTGTACAACATCTGATACATCCCGCATACTGGATATGCATTTCAAATGCCTCCTCTCCTGGGTTTTTTTTTTTATAAAGCTAAACATTTCTTGAATCTGACCGGTTGCCCTATTAGGACCTCGGAGCTTAGGATATCAGAGGGAGGTCACAGGCACAGATGCCCATTTATTAGTCCATTAGGACCATTTTTATACAACCTATTAGGATCTCAGAGCTTAGGATATCATAGAGGGAGGTCACCGGCACAGACACCCCTTTATTAGTCCATTAGGACAATTTTTATACAACCTATTAGGATCTCAGAGCTTAGGATATCATAGAGAGAGGTCACAGGCACAGACACCCCTTTATTAGTCCATTAGGGCCATTTTTATACAACCTATAAGGATTTCAGAGCTTAGGATATCATAGAGGGAGGTCACAGGCACAGACACCCCTTTATTAGTCCATTAGGACCATTTTTATACAACCTATTAGGATCTCAGAGCTTAGGATATAATAGAGGGAGGTCACAGACACCCCTTTATTAGTCCATTAGGACCATTTTTATGAAACCTATTAGAATCTCAGAGCTTAGGATATCATAGACAGAGGTCACAGTCACAGACACCCCTTTATTAGTCCAGGTTGGAACAATTTTTTACAACCTATTAGGGAATTCTGAGGTAAAAGAGGGCAATCCTATTTTCAGAATCCTCATCTCTAGACCAAAGTCAATTACAAAATGGTCTCTTGCTCTGGAGGAGATGTTCTTTCCTCATTTGGATGCCATATAATTCCTTGTGCAGTGGAAATGTGTGACTCCCACCAGGTGATAGCCGTGGGCTTTCAGACATCAGACCTGCAGAGCTTCATTAGTCCTCATTTACAGGAGAGGTCGCCAAGATGGGCAACCCCTTTAATGGAACCTGAGAGGTACGAGATTGTTTTGGATTATGAATTGGGGTCCGGCATCACAGACTTGACACATGTATCTATGATATATCGGATCATTTACCCAGTTACGTTTCTGTATTAGGAACACAAGGATACACAAGTTGTTTGGTTACACGAAAAAGGTCAGATGGAAGAATCTGAGAGGCTGCAATGCTATAAAAACTGCTCCTGGAAAAAATCTGATCTTTCTTTCTGCCTGGAAGTCATTGGGTTAATGTGTCATGGTGCAGATGCACTGCCGGGTTTAAACTCCTTTTCATGCTTTGATTCCTGCCGGTATAATCTGCCAAATGCCTTAATAATCCCAGATCGAGGGAGGAGCATTTTATTTTAGTACGATTAGGCATGCATACATACATGTGGGATGAATACTGGGACACAGATTAAAGAGATGACACCATGATACATATTAATAAATGATTAGAAGTCATTACTCAAACACAGTGAAGGGAAGTGAATGTGCTTTTACTAAATATGCAGTTAAACATCTTGGCTCAAAAGCTAAATTGTTATATTGATGAGTTCTGCTGCATCAAACTGCATGTAATCAGTGATGAGTGGACTTCAGAACCTATCCAGAACCCGAGCACTGGTCCTTCCAGCACACAATGACTGCCTGCAGCCCATACATGTATATACAGTCCCCGTCCAAACAGGGGGCATGGTAGAAATGATTTGCACAGTCCAAATCCAAATAAAAAATGTAGAAACTCGATGCAGAATAGACATATCTGCTCATCTCTAGGCACACTGTATGCACAAGAGGCACTACAGCACAGGCTAACCTTTGCAAGACTGTCAGGTTTATATATAAGAGGTTCAGTTTACTTTCTAGAATTCTATAAGGATAAAATAAACTCAAGAAAAATATGTGATCTAGCTATTTCACGATCTCACCACTAGAGGGAGGTAGACTACATTCACATGTTTAGAAACCAATTTTAAAGGGAATCTTAAGATTCTTGCATCGTCGTGATTCAAGGGCAGATCTATTGATGAACACGTTTGTACGTTTCCTTATTGTATATGCAATAAGTCTCTTTTCTTAGGAGAGGGAGGCGCGTTATGTGTTACATTTTTAATGGTATCTTGGAGACAACTCATGAGGGCTGGGCAGCAAAAAAAGAGTTGCTTAGACTGGGTAATCGGAGGAGATGTGGGAGTGACAGAGCCTTTTGTGATAGTCTGTCAGCCCTGCATCTTCTCTGCCAGCCTTGATAAATATGAAGCCCTGTGACATCACTATGACACCACCAGTTTCCATGGCAACCAGCCGATGGAGCATTGTGTATTTTCAATTGAGTGACAGGGAGCTAAATATTTTATTTCGCTTTCTTGCCGCTGGAACCTGGCCATCACCATGGCAACCAAGTTTCCGCTGCTTGTAGAGTGATCATCGAAGGCTACAAATCCACAGCCTGGCAGAAAATATTTCATTCTGTCGGTTGGAAAGCGGCTAGACGCTTCTTGTCCTATCTAGGGCAGGGCTACAGGACAGCAGTGGTCAGACCGTTGTTAACTGCACCGTCCTCTCTCTCTGTTCTCCATGATCTGCACTATGGGGCAGATTTATCAGAACTGGTGTAAAGTAGAACTGGCTTAGTTGCCCATAGCAACCAATCAGATTCCACCTTTCATTTTTCAGAGCTCCTTTGGAAAGGTGGAATCTGATTGGTGGTTATGGGCAACTAAGCCAGTATTCCTTTATACCAGTTCTGATAAATGACCCCCTATATCTGTAGTTTCTATAACCTACTATGGAGTATAAATTGCCATTCTGCTTATTTCTACCATTGAACACATTAATTTATATATATTATTAGTGAATATACCACGGAGCCTTTGTTCACATCTATGTTGGACACTGTGGAAAAATGGAGTCACATGATGGCCACCCACGGCTCTCGACAGACCCCACTGACCATAATAGATCTATCATTTTAACAAATTGTGATACTTTGTTCAACATTTTTGATGAAGTTAAATGATTCTGATTATTTTTCTTTTTTTTACTGTTACTCAGGGCCCGGGTTATACAGATCTAGGATACATCGCCTTCTACATCCTACAGGCTCATATTTGCACAGAGGCACACAGAGCGTTTTCCGGGCCTGTGAGAAGATAATTTGCAGCATCGCATGTCGTCTCACGGACCATTGGTTCTGGGGGAGAATAATGAGGAGCTGCTCACAATGCAACACTGCATTGCACTGCGGACATATCGTAGCCTGCGTGCCTCTGCATCCCACATTAAATCAATACACTCTGTAATACCAGATCAGCTTATATCAACTGCAGTCCGATACATGGGCGCCGAAAGTGACCAGGTACATGGAAACCAAAGGAGAGGCACAAATACATTTTATAGGTGACAAATCATGTTGATAACTGCAGCCTTCTTGTAGTGAGGAGAAGGGTTAATCGTTCTGCGTTCTGGATGATCTGTCCTATATCTGTAGGTTCTGTAGCCTGCTGTGGAATGTAAAACCATAGGGAGTTCCAAGGCCTTCGTTTAAGCTGCAGAACGAGAGGAGACAGCTGCTCCTTTCGAAGCAATCATCATCGCTATAAAAATGAGGGGTTGTTTCTTATCTCCCTAACACACGCCTCGTCCAAACATTCACTTTCTTATTCTCAGTCCATCTGTGAGGGGGGGATGAGAAGCCTTTCTGATGACCCCTGGCCCCATCTGCCTTTACCTTTTATGAACAACGATGGACCAAAACAGTTTCAATATTGTGAAATTGAATCACTACTATATAATCCCATTAGTGCACAGCAGCAGTGTGAGCGTCCCTGTAATGTATGGTGGGGGGAATAAAATATGAACATGCCTACACATAAAACCCTAATTGACAAAGACAATGTAGAACAAACCAAATAACCAAGTGGTATGTTAACAGATCCCCTCCGGGGAAACCAAGATGTACACCTACTGTGGTTAACGCATGTTCAATGTAGTCATGGGTTTCTGTACAGCTATAATTAGACTGGAGGGAGACTGTGCTCTACACTGTGGTCCATCAGATGTTCGATTATTTTGACCACTAAATATTAAGACCCCACCCATGGAATCAATGTATGACCACTGAAGAACCGATCCAACGTCTTACTCATTGTTCAAAGAATAGGAAAATGACTCTTAAGCAGGGTACTGGCTCTACTTAAAGAGACCAGTCCTTTGTGGAGACTTACTGGAAGCGCTTCATGGTATGAAGACTTCTTGATAGTGCTCCATAGGAAAACAATATGCAAAGAATTGTCTCCTGAAAACAAAGGGAACCATCTCACTAGCGCTACCTCTTGGAAGTAGCTCCATATGGGTGGATGTCTGGCCTGTCCATTTTCCCTTCCAAGGCTTGCTAAAAAGTCAGATTTTGATACATAGAGAGCCACTTTCAAGAAGTGGCGAGTGAGATGGTTCTCTTTTCACAGGAGACATCTCTTCTTTTCATAGGTACTGTATAGAAAGAAATGGGCTAGAAAAAGGAGCCTACAGCCTGTGGATATTAACGGCTCATACATGAGCAATCATTAAATTGACTGTAGTCATTGAATGACAGCTTTTTATACAAGGTTGTGGACACTTATCTTTATTTATCCACCCAGGACAGAGTGGCTTGGTGTTTGTTACCCCTTCCATGCCAGTTTAAAACCCTAGTGCCAACTTCCACCTTATCTAACAGTGCAGTACATGTGTAATACTATACAGAGAGTTGCTACCTACAAAGAAATGGAATAGAACCAGGGTTGATCTCCATCATCAAAGCTCCCCTAAGACCTGAATGGTCTGAAAACCTTTGTGCAGTAAAAGGACTGTCCAGCAGTAAGAATTTTATATATATATATTTATTTAACGGTGGGTTAAAAATAAAAAAGAAGTCACTGCTGTTCCGATGGTGCTCTGGTCTACACTGCTGTCCACTTTCTGGTTTCAGCTCAGCCTGCAGTAAATGGCAGGAATGGACTGCTCAACTAAACAGTGGCTGAGGCCGGCCAATGCTACAGTCAACAATGGATGAGCAGGCATCTTTTGCCATTTTCTATGTGTCGAGCTGGAACCAGAAAGTGAAGAGCAGTGAGTAGCGGAGCAGGGTCAGAGCAACAGTGGAATCGGTGAGGGCGGGGATGGCTTCATTTTTATTATCTTGAACTTACTGTACGCCATATATAAAATGGTTCATACTGCTGGACAATCCCTTTAATGTTTCCTGATCTTAAAAAGAATCGACATTTCTAAGGCAAAGCTTTATCTTTCAAGACAGAAGTCAGAAAATTCTCTCTATAGCCCCATTTAATCTGGTAAAACAGCTCTGATAAGTAAAGGGAATCAATAATTCCCATAGTAAATACGTTACACTGTGATACTTTGCGTCTTAGGATTGCATTTAATTTGAGGTAACTTCATAGGATCAGTTGTCTGTAATTCTACAGTGACTTACAAGTGTGTGCATGGCCCATACTCCATTTTAGTATAAAAAAATAGATCTCAGTTGTAAAAGCATTTTTGACAATTTACATCAAATTTATATGAAAGTTCAAACAGAATGGGGTGAAGTCCAACCCTTTCCTGCTGACAAAAGTTAAAGGTAAAGCCTATTGTATTTTGTAATCTTCGCTGCTAAGAGATGACAGTGCTGAGCGGCGCATATGGAAATCGCAATAAGGTTAAACAGACCCATTGCAGTGGTTGAGAGCAGCACTTTGTGGGTAAGTGCTTGAATCTGTCCCTATGGTTTTACTGGATCAATTTTCCAATTAATAAAACAGAAAAGCTTTGAGCGCTTGAGATGCTCTGCTAATGAAACAGAGCAATTAGACAAAGTCTTGCATTTAACCCCTTTGGTGCCAAAAATATCATCCTGTCCAGCAAGTGTTCCAGATTTTGAAGAGGAGATGGTTTAGTGTAATTTTTAACAATTCCTTCACGCGATAAATAGACTAGACTAAGGACAAGCTTTTACGCCAAACATTGGACTAGTGACAGTGGTGGTAGTAGCTGTGGTGGGTCTAGTGCCAATTTTTTTTATTATTGGTTGATAAAGGCATAGACAATATAAAGCCATAGACTATCAGGCTCATCACCGCTAAAAGCCATGCGCTGATGCGGGTAAAATGTGGGAGCCCAGCCTTATTATATGTAATTTACACAAGGAGCAGATTTATTGTAAAGCACAGATCCTGATTTCCCTTCTCACCTACACTCATTTTGCATGCAGGTTATGGAGCCAAAGCTACAAAAAAAAAAAAAAAAAAAAGTCAATATACAGCACAATGATAGATAAAAATTATATATACACATACAAAAACAGCAAAAAAGAGGCAGCATTCAAAGTCAGGTGAAGGGTGGTGGACCTGCTTTTATTCACCCCAACAGCAATGTTTCAGCTCAACACAGTGAGGCCTTCCTCAAGCCTCACTGTGTTGGACCCGCTTTTATTCACCCCAAGTGCAATGTTTCGGCCCACCACCCTTCACTTGACTTGGAGTAGTGCCTCTTGTTTGCTCTTTTTGACATTTGGTCCTAAGGCCAACGGTCTTCTAGGATTTGCACCCCCTTACTATTAACAGTGCTGCTGTTTTTTACTCTATATATTGACATACATATATTTATTTTATTTATTTTTATCATTGTGCTGTATATTGGCTTTTTTCAGTTTAGTTCTATTATTTTTTGCCTTCTTTGTGATTTGGGGCTAATTTGGGGGATTTAGAGTACTTATAAATGAAATGGTTAACACACTATAATGTCCCTTTTTTCTGTTTGGCTTTTGCACATACATTATGGAGCCAGTTTATGTATAATACTGCAGGTTAACATAATGTAGATTATGATCAGTATACAGACGGCAGAACACTGTAACATTTGAACATTCGCTGTCTCTGTTCTGTCCACCCACAACCAGACATACCATAATCTTGTACAATGCAGGTCCGCGTCTTTTACTCGGTGCTTGTATGTGAACATCTGTACTGCTCTGACCCAATAAAACTGCAGCTGTCGAGACAGAATTATGCATCTATGCGGTAGAGTAATGAATGGTCTGCCTCTAAAACGTTTCTGTGCCATCAAATCCCCCCCGCTGGTTTTCCCTCGTGTGCCTTGAAGTGACAAGGAACCAGCAGGAAAATCTATGCTGTGTCCTTATTACACAGGGGGATTTTCCTCACCATCAGTTCCTTGCTGCCTGCTAATACTCAGAGGCTGCACACAACAGCAGGAGCCTTTCTGTCCAGCTTTTGTTGGCGATCTTACTATGGTTGGTCCCAACATGTAGAGCGCACGCCGAGGTCTCACCATTACAAGTCATGGACAAACAGAAAGTGGTAGCATTAATATAGCGTTGTGAAGCAGTAGACTAAAGACACAGTGCACAGGGGTAGTCCTAACTAAGCAAAATGTAAGGAAAGCATCTGCTGTGTGTATCATCATTCCGAATCTGGATGTACATTATGGAGTCAGGATCCTGCAGGAGAATAAAGGAGACTTCCCGAGGGTTGCACATGAGTGATACAGAATGTGTCAGGGTTTGTCTAGTGAAAACGGATGGTTCTGCGTGCAGGTCGAATCAGTTTTGACTGCAATTGTGTTCAGTGCTTCAGTTTTCTCCATCCTGATTGCATCCATTTTGCATTTGTTTTTCACTCGCGTGAAGAAAAAAAATGGAGAATAACACACAGCATCTCCTAGGAACCTTCAGTGTAAAACTTCACTGACCCACTGACTTGGATGGACCAAGATGAAGATAAAGCAATTTTTCCTGAATGGACTTCAAAAACAATACTTGAGCATATACCCATTTAAAATGAATGGGTCAGGATTCAGTCCAGATGCTGTCTGCAACATGGCATGCATCTGGACAGAAAACTCACTTGTGTGAAATCGGCCTTATGGGCAGGTACCTATTGATTTCTATTGGCTTTTCCATGTGCAGGAATGCGTCAGGCTCTAGTTATTGCTAGATATCATAGCATATGGCATATTAACAGTCCCCGAGCTCTGGTCTAGGTGTGGAGGCTGCAGGAGAGAAACTACTTACAGGACATCTTAACCATGTATATGCAAACATAATTTATACATAAGCAGACATAGTCCAGTTCCGGACAGCTATAAGGAGGCTACAAATGAAATCCTCCTGATATGGCCACCTGTGTGTACGTATAGAGCTCAGGCTTAGACTACTAAATAGAAATTCTTCATTTTTATCCTTAGTTTTTTAAACGCAGCATTATTTTTATTGTATCTACTGTATAACAAAAAAAAAGAACTCAAAAATATACTGACAGTGCGTTACAGACAGATCCAGTGTTTTTCAGGTTATTTAGTAGGGTCAGTCTATACTGCTGGGAAGGATTTTCCCATTGTCCCCTAAATGAACCTTGGGTATTGATCCTAGCCTTCTGTGTTTAGTCTGTATGTCAAAGTATCATTACAATAAGACAATAGTTTGACAGATGTAAGCCTAAAAGCGCGTTCTGTAATACACAGCCTCTAAACGTGACTTTCTACATAACCATTTTTCTTAAGCAAGTCATCCACAAGGTGGCGCTAACATTTATCTGAAGCCTAGGATCCTAATTTCACAGACTGCATCCTCACCAGCAGATGATCTTTTTAGACCTCCCCTGCCTCCATCTGCTTTCTCGCTGGCTCTCAGCTATTCTCTGCAAGTGTTTCCTCTCAGATTAGAAGATGCCCTACATTCTGCCCTACTTCCCAATGACACACAGAATGCAGTAGAGGATTTGGAGATCTGAGTTTGCACCCTCTGTTCTGAAAAACACACGTGGGAGGCTCATTTAAAATTTAATGAGTGATAAAGTGTAAAGCAGATGTTGTGATGATAAGCCTATGTGCCCTATTCAAGTAGTCATCAAAGCCACGCTGGACATATTGGGCTCTAATTCAGGTATATGTGCGGCTTTTCCCCTGAAGATTAAATTATCAAATACCAGCAGAAGATTAACACCAAGCGCTACATATAGTACAGCCATCATCCAACAATCAGGTAGCCTGTGAGGTGGAAGGTACCAAAATGTAGCATTTTCTGCTCAGAGATGACACATTAGGAGAGTTTTATCAAAACTGGTGATATTTGCGTATTGTTCCTTTCACTTTTCAAAGGGGCTCTAAAAAACGAAAGGACAAATCTGATTCGTTGCTATGGGCAACTAAGCCAGTTCTCTTTTGCACCAGTTTTGATAAATCTCCCCATACTGGGTTTTTCCAGCTAGATGTAAACTAGGCATACCGTAACTGTGGGTGCACCAACACAGTCTGAAATTGGCAGCACTAATAAGACAGTGGAGGTACATACCCAACTGAGATTTCTGGTAAAAATAACGGCGCACCATGGAGCTTAAAATTGTTATTTTATGGAGAATTAATGTACTATGTTATATTCTACAGTTTTCAAACCAGCACCTGGATCTGAATACTTTTGTAATTGAATGTAATCGAAAATTTAGCATAGCCACTGAGTTATTCAATAAAATGTATCTGTATAGCGCCACCTGCTGTTTGTTCTTTCTCTTATTTCTTTGTCCTGCTCACCGAGATGGTCGCACATGCTCAGTTTCATCCGTCAACTGCCTCCTGGGCTGTGATAGGGAGCGCTGAGACACGCCTCCTGAGCTGCAGCAGAAAAGACATGCCCCTTGAACTGTCAGCTTGATATAAATGTAGTAGAGCAATGAATGTGGAGATCTGTGGATACCGTCAGCCTTGTGGAGACCCCTACTGACAAGTGGAACGGTAACCCCAAGCTGCCAATTTATTCATGCAGTTCCAGGAGGAGTAAAATAGAAACAAGACACATCAGAGTTTTCAGATGTTCCAGGATTGTTAATTCATGAGCGATACAGTTACTGAAACAGACATGTCAGGGCTGCTGACAGGTCCTCATTAAGGAGAAATATGGAACGTAAAGTTTACAATCCAGTCTTACTCACTATTATAAGGCTCAGAGCCCACCTTATGGAAAACAAGACTCAGAAACCATTAAATCGATCTAATACATAATGTATCCCCTGCAGCTGGTAAACTTGCAGTAACTAAAGAGTGTGTCATCCCCTAGAAATGTGTTCATTTTATTATTTATATGCGCTCTCGCCCCAGTGAACAATTTAATCTCAGTTACAGGTCCAAAAATGGTCCATCTAAGGTCAGTTACGATAGCCTGCACTCACATGGCAAGAGATGAGGCTAGGGTTAATATTTGCAGGTCTGGCATTAAAAATCTAGGTGTGTATGTGGAAGTGCATTCAGCGGTCATCACACAATCTGCTTCATGTTAGTAAGGCAGACCAGGCTAAAATGACCTGCCTGCATGGTAAGTTTCCGTGATCATACTCTGGAAGAGGCGAGGCTCCTATTTTCTGCTTTATCCACACCATAATTACTATTTCATCTTTTAATAAATTATAATTTTAGATCCATTAAGGTGGTTGTCCAGCCTTTTATAAGTCATGTTCTATCAGAATAGGTTCGACATCTCACACCCCTGCCGATCAGCACTCGTCATTGCAGTCCTGCTTCTATTGAAGTTAAAGGGGTCGTGTCAAGAAATCTACATTTTTCAAACCAGGACCTGGGTCTGAATACTTTTGTAATTGCATGTAATCAGTGTTACACTGCTACCTCTGCACCCCCCTTAGCTACGCCCATGCATGTAATTAAAAATGTTGTGTAGCTAGTGAGCTGTTCAATAAAATGTATCTGTATGGCGCCCCCTGCTGTTTGTTCTTAACTCTTTTGTCCTTCTCACTGAGCTGGTCGAACGTGCCCAGTGTAAATCTTCAACTGCCACCAGCCATATGTTCTGTTAGAAGGAAGCTGTGGCAGTGACAGCGAGGGAGCTGCAGCAGAAAGGACACGCGTCTTGAGCTATCGGGCTGAAGATAATCTAGCCAAGCAATTGGAGCAGTGAATGTGGAGATCTCTGGATCCATGTGAGGTTCTAGCTTTTTTTAGAAAGAGACTGTCATGTACATTATGATGTCTAATTTTAATTTTTTACATCATTCATGGCATAACTCCTTTAAGGAGTTTTTTTGTTTCTGGCATTTTTGGCAACAAGAAAGGCGCTGCTTTCTTTTCGTGGTAAAAAATGGGATCCCCAACAAATCCCATTAAAAGTCAATAGGGTGCATCATGGATTTGTTGGGATCCAGTCAAAAATGGATTCGATATACTAGCCTGATATAAATTCACACCAAGCCAACTGTTTGCAGTTGCAATCTATTCTGGTTAAAACAAGGCAGAACAAGTGAGGGTTCCCACCCTGCGACATCCACATGCTGTTAGAGAGCACGTGGGAAGGGGTTGACCACACAGGACAACACAATTAAATTAGGATTATTCACATCAAAGTAGGTCATCACATAAACCCATACAGTATTTTGTGCTAAGAAGTACGAAAGCCATCAAATTTATATTTTCAGTATAAAAGGGAACATTTACCACTCCAAAAGTGGTGTAAAGGTGCCCTAAGTCTTGGCGCACGGCTTATGTGGGGCAAAACCTGCGACTTTTTTTTGTGTTTGCGCCACCTTTCCAAAGTGCCAAGAAAAATGGGAGTGGTGTGGGCAAGAGAGCTGGCATAGATTTAAGTCTGTCGCACAACCTGCTCCTCTACATAACTTTGGTGCTTCGTCTTGGCAGCGCAGAGGGACTTGAGACTGGTTTAGAAAATGGTGGTCATACAGGAGTTATTCCATGAGTAATGTAAAAAACTAAAAAATAAGACATCATATAATACATGGCAATCTCTTTCTAACAAAGCCAGAACCAGCCCTGTACCTCACATGGATCCAGAGATCTCCACATTCATTGTCCTGCTAGATCTAAATGAAGCAGGCAGCTCAAGGAGGCGCGTCTTTTCTGCTGGAGCTCAAGGAGGCGTGTCTTTTCTGCTGGAGCTCAAAGAGGAGTGTCTTTTCTGCTGGAGCTCAAGGAGGCGCGTCTTTTCTGCTGGAGCTCAAGGAGGCGTGTCTTTTCTGCTGGAGCTCAAAGAGGAGTGTCTTTTCTGCTGGAGCTCAAGGAGGCGCGTCTTTTCTGCTGGAGCACAAGAAGGTGTGTCTTTTCTGCTGGAGCTCAAGGAGGCGCGTCTTTTCTGCTGGAGCTCAAGAAGGTGTGTCTTTTCTGCTGGAGCTCAAGGAGGCGCGTCTTTTCTGCTGAAGCTCAAGGAGGCGCGTCTTTTCTGCTGGAGCTCAAAGAGGCGTATCTTTTCTGCTGGAGCTCAAGGAGGCGCGTCTTTTCTGCTGGAGCTCAAAGAGGCGTATCTTTTCTGCTGGAGCTCAAGGAGGCGTGTCTTTTCTGCTGGAGCTCAAGGAGGCGCGTCTTTTCTGCTGGAGCTCAAGGAGGCGCGTCTTTTCTGCTGGAGCTCAAGGAGGCGCGTCTTTTCTGCTGGAGCTCAAGGAGGCGCGTCTTTTCTGCTGGAGCTCAAGGAGGCGCGTCTTTTCTGCTGGTGCTCAAGGAGGCGCGTCTTTTCTGCTAGAGCTCTCTCCCTATCAATCACAACTCAGGAGGCAGTTGAGAGATATAACTGAGCATGTGCGGCCTACTAAGTGAGCCAGACAAAGACATATAAGAAAAGGAACAAACAGCAGGTGGCGCTGTACAGATACATTTTATTGAGTAATTCACTGGCTATACAATTTTTTTAATTACATGCAATTACAAAAGTATTCAGATTCAGGTGCTGGTTTCAAAACTGTAGAATATTTTTCTTGGGACAACCCCTTTAATAAATGTTCGCAGAAGTGTATATCTTTTTAGGACTCGAGTAAGGACTAGAGAGAAGATTCGTGTTAAATAATTTTGTTCACCCAAGATATATAATATATATTTTATTATATAATAATATGAATATGGTAGGTAGATAGATAGATAGATAGATAGATAGATGACAAATATAGAAGAACAGCGGGTGTACTGTAGGAGCAGGTTTAAGGAGCACAGGCACACCGTATAATTAGAACAGCATCCTGCCTCTGGCCTACATATCCTATATACCCAGGGAAATGCACAGAGATTTGAGAAGAAGAAAAAAAAAAAACACTATTGTCACTGAGAGTCTAAATTGGCCTGGTCCCCAGGCGACGAGTGAGTACTATAAATAACTTTTTGGTCGGTTTCCATGATTTTCGAGTGTGCAGAAATGTTTGGTATTATTGCTGCAATTGAAGGCCTGAAAGCTTATGTGAATAGCAGAGAGAATAGAAGAAACATTCACAAGAGGCGGTTTAAAGGGCTAAGCAGTTAAAATATCTTCTCTGCCTTTCTTACTTAATATGTCCAAGGGGTTGTCTTGGATAATTAATGTAAAGCTCAATAATTCTAATTAATTAAAAAATGAAACAAAAACAAAACCTCCTTTAAAAGAGTAAATTTCATTTTTCATAATGAATACTCCAGGTGAATATAAGAAACTTTGTAATACATGTTATCAGAGAAAGATGCTTCCTCGCCTCTTCACTCTCAATTCACTGCTCGGTGAAAAAGGGCTGCCTGCTCACAGAAAAATCAGATGACATAAATCCTGGGACTTCTACTGGACAATTATAGTACTACCATGCTATGACAGCTTTAGTTTGATCTATTAAATTTACCATAAACCTCCTTCACACAACTAAAAATAACAGAATAAAATTGCAGAAGAGCTGGTAGAGAGGAATTCTGAGCCTCTTCTGATTTATAGTATAGTAAACGTATTTTTAATGTGGGCTGTTTCCCCAGACTATGTACTTTACTATCCCTGGTAATCCAGAATAATTTGCTAATTTCATTCTGTCTATGCTAGAGTATTTTGGTTGGGGGGGGGGGGGGCCCCAAGAATTAAATATTGATCAGCTGTCCTTAGGGGATCGGTCATGTATATCAGACCGGTGGTCTGACTACTGGAATCTCAGCCAATCAGCTGTTGGAAGAGGCTGCGGTACCCGTGTTCTGCAGCCTCTTTGTCAGCCTGTGATGTCAAGTACTTTGGTCATATGGCCTTGATCACATTCAAGTGAATGGGGCAGAGATCTAATATCAAACAGCCAATATACAATGTTGAGAGCTGCGCTTGGTAAACTATGAAGAGGCCACAGTGCTTGACCAAACGTTGCAACCCCTTCAAATAGCCGATTGTCAAGTTCCTAGGAGTCAGACCCTCACCAATGTGATATTGATGACCTATCCTGAGGACAGGTCATCCATATTTAATTCCCTGTAAAACCCTTTTAGGGTACCTTCATACAAGCAGATTTTTCTGATTGAAAGCTCCTCAGGCTTCTGCTGGGTTTTGCATTCTGAATGGGGTGGATCCATATTCCAAGTGAGGCTAATCCACCAGTGGTAACCTTTTCAACAACATGTCCTTTCTTGGTGCATTCTAGAAAACTGGGTAGAAATAAAACCTGCCTGCATGAATCACAGCGTGGGCTCCCGCTGAAAACAATGAGAGGCGGATTCCCAACCAAAACCCTCACATAAAAAACTCTGTGGTTGAAGCCTTAAAGGGATTCTCTACGAATAAAAAGTGTTTTCAGCAAGTGCCCCCAGCCTGCCTCTCTAAACAGTAGATTCATACTTACCTGCTATCCATCCCTCCGGTCCTCCACTGTGTCCATGATCCAGTCCCCCGCATCATGGGTATGGTCACAAACTCCACTGCAGTCAATGACTGGCTTCAGCAGTTACATACTGCTTGTGGCCACCTTACCACTGAATCAATTTACTGGCTGCAGCGGTGCATGTGACCATGTCCATGCTGCGTCGGATGTCAACACTGTGGGGACCAGAACATGGACATAGCAGAGAAAGCGCAGAGGACCACAACAGTAAGTAAGTATGGCTCTTCTGTTTAGAGGGGCAGGATGCATGCACTCTTCCCAAGGATAACCCCTTTAAAGTAATTTTAAGATACTTATGTGGCTTCTGACAACAGACCCTTTGACTTAGGGAATTTTCAATAAACAGAAACTAGTGTTCACATATGTACCCTCTATAGCAACCTACACTGCATCCACACTGCATCCTCACTCTATAACAAGCCACTCTGCATCCACACTGCATCCTCACTCTATAACCATCCACAATGCTCAACACTGCATCCACACTGCATTCTCACTCTAGAACAAGCCACACTGCATCAACACTGCATTCTCACTCTATAACAACCCACACTGCATCCTCACTCTATAACCATCCACAATGCTCAACACTGCATCCACACTGCATCCTCACTCTAGAACAAGCCACACTACATCAACACTGCATTCCCACTCTATAACAACCCACACTGAATCCTCACTCTATAACCATCCACACTGCATCCTCTAATCTGAGGGTCACAAACAGTGCTGTATGGGATTGGGGGTATTTTCATTCACACTTGGCAGACTTGTTAAAAGGAATCTGTCCATAGCGACCTCCCTATCCAAATGTTTTCTGTGGTTACTTATTCTTAACATACACATTAGGCATTCGGTGCAATGAGGGCATCACCATTGCTCTTGTTGCACCCAAGCTACACTCCTTTCTGAGGACACCCCTTTTCCTCATGGTCCATTGACAGGACCAGGCAGAGGCACAGAAGCTATGGAGGGGCTGGTCACAGAAAGGAGCAGAGCCTGGTGGAACAAGAGCAATGGTGACACCCTCTTTGTACTAAAGGCCTAAACTGCATATTAAGAAAAAGTATCATAACTTGGGAATGGTGCCTCGGATCAACAAAAGAAAAACTGCATTTTAACCAGCTATGTGTCTATGCAAACAGTTGGATAGGGAGGTTTCTGGTGACAAATTCCCTTTAAAGAAATTTCTATGAATGTTCTATTAGTCTGAATGCATGCTGCAGAAACAACCCTATTTAGATCTATGGAACTAATGTTCAGTGGAAGAAATTTCTGCAACAAATTTGCACGTGAAACCGTCTCCATCAATCAGATGCTCTGAAGCAGTCCATTATTCAGTGAGTCTGTGCGGCTGGAGAGTGTCAGTCCTTGAGATCTCGGAGGCTTCTCTACTATCTACGATTAACTCTAGTTTTAGGACACATGCATAGTGCATTGTCTACTAGTATAAGCCATATGTATGGAGGATGGAGCAAAACTACAAAATGAGATGTGAATGTTTTATACAGCGGTCACGCTGAATGTGATGCACTAAGCCCTGCTGCAGTGACAAACACTGTTCTGCTGAATCTGTGGAATCAGTACGCAGTATACACAGGCACAATTACAATGCGCAGGTGAACAGAGTCAGGGTATGGTTATACACACACACTATTATTTTCTTCCTATATGAGCACTCATTTAAGCAGTGTTTAGAAGCCGCATGTTAGGCCAGTAAAGAGAACACAGGCTCCCTCCTGAATCCTCTATGCGGTCACACCACTACTCATATTACACATTTAGCTCCTGTGGGTGTCTGGAATGGACTCGAATATTTGTGTCATCCTGGAGCAAATTCACACACACACAAACAAAAGCAGATGAGAGTGCAGCTCACATTAATACCAGTTATCATACAAATCTAAACTTTCCGTGTGTAATTCAGTCCGCACTCCGGTTAGTAGCGTGGTGCTCGCGTCTAGGGAAGACGTACCATATAACGGCAAAAAAAAAGGGACCGGCACTCACTGTAGCTTTGCAATTCTTCTCAATTTACTGTCACGTAAAGAACATGACATGTGACGGGTTTCGGCTCCATCTGAGCCTCCTCCCAAAATGCATGTTTGAAAAAGGCTCAGACTGAGCCGAAACGCGTCACATGTGATGTTATTTATGTGACGAAGAATTGAGTGACGGCGTATTTTTTAAAAAGTATCTAAACTTTGTCGCCCCCTTCCTAAAAGCGATTAAAGGCATACAGTACTTTACATTTTTTTCTCCTAAAGAAATTATTAGGCAAATCCTTAAATGTAAATTCCGTAATGGAGTACATAAGAGATCAACAAGGGCATTTCACCTTCTGTTATTTGCCCATATATCTCTAAGCAAACTATGCCCTACCGCTGCTGTGAAACTACACCTCCCAACATGCCCCGACACCCCATGGACAAGAGTGCTGTTTGTGGAAAAATAGCAGACCCTTACTACCCCTCATTAATCTTGGACAACTACTTAAAGGCAGGTTCTAGGTGATTTCCATAACTCCGATCCTGAACACGGGACACAGGGCCCGCATTGTCATGATCAGTGGAGGTCCTACCTGTCAGAATCTTAAGTTCTCCATGGCTGCCCTGTTTCCAAATCATTCATGTGATTTTAGGGAATTTAGGCAAGTGTGTCCTTCTCTGTCCACTTCTCCCGCCCGTTCCTCATGTTGCACCCTAGAGCCAGATACCATCCCTCTAAACCTAAGCCAAGCGTGACTATCGCATCCAGGCAGGCTTCCTTCTGAAATAGGATGTTTTTTTGTTGTTACAATTTCAGCAGCAGATTTTTCGTGGACATACTTTCAGCATGATGTCAAAACTATGAGGCAATGAAAGTAAAGAATTCTGGGTAACGGGCATGGAGCTTTGAGACAGATAAGGAGGAGGCTGCAAGAAAAAGAAGGGAGGAGAGCAACACAAGAATGGCCACAAGCCAATGTTATACGCTCTTTGGGTTACAACTTATTATACACCTTTAACTCCTTCCCTGCCCTAAAAAGCTACGTACAAAGCAGAAGCTGGGAGATTACTCTTGTCTACAGTCCTAAATGCCACGTGGTCTGAATGGATGGCACTGCTCTCTGCTTGACGTTACATCTCGGTTTGATCTTCTTTCACAAGCGTTTCTCGCTATCTCTCATAAGAGCAATGTTCTGATGGCCTGTGCTTCATCAGTTGTCCACACTGTCTTCAGAACTGAAAACCAGCTTACCTGACACCTCTTTATCTGCAACCTTGTCGCTATTCCCAAATCGCCCCTCCTGCTTCTCTAATATTTAGCATGTGTCAGATCTGCAATCGTCCACACTGGAATAAAGTACTACCATCTTGAGCTATGTTCACACTGAGTTTGTGGTCTCCTTTTTAAGGGGTTCTCCCATGATTATTGTAAAAAATGAAAATTAGGCATCTTCTAGTACATGACAACCTCTTTCTAACTAAGCTAGAACCAGTTCTGTACCTCACATGGATCCACAGATCTCCTCATTCATTGCTCCAATTGTTCTGCTAATTTAATTTCAAGTTGGCAGCTTAGGGGCGTGTCCTTTCTCAGAGGGTAAGATATGCCTGCTGCAGCTGGTGGCAGTTGAAGGATGGCACTGAGCATGTGCTTCTATCTCAATGAGCAGGACAGAGAAATCAGAAAAAGACAAAAAAGCAGGTGGCGCAATACAGAGATTATTTCACTGAATAACTCAATAGCTATAAGAAATGACACACAATAATTACACAAGTCTTCAGATCCAGGTGCTGGTTTGAAAACCTTAGATTATTCTTCATGGGGCAACCTCTTCAATGTATACGCAGATCTATACATTAAACTTTTCATGCCATGTCTCTAACACCTTCATCACCCATAGGGCTATAATGGCATCTGTTAGATAGATCACATATGAAATGCTATTGAAAGGCTCAAGACATACAAAGGATGCCGATGATGGATGCTATACAGCACCATCCATTACCCACAGCCTATCATGTTAAAAAATGTATACGTTTAAAATATATGTTTTTTTTACTAGACTTTGTGGGATGGAATAGCATAGTCTATGGTACTATTCCATCCTCTTTATAGTGGTGTACTGAAGCATACCGACCAAAAGCCTGACTAGCGTGGGGATATGTCAGGTGCATTGGGAATGCTATCCTGTTTTTCCACAGTCTTAAATGGCCGGGGAGGACATATTATATGCACATGATAAATGGCCGGGGAGGACATGTTATATGCACATGATAAATGGCCGGGGAGGACATGTTATATGCACATGATAAATGGCCGGGGAGGACATATCATATGCAGATGATAAATGGCCGGGGAGGACATATCATATGCAGATGATAAATGGCCGGGGAGGACATGTCATATGCAGATGATAAATGGCCGGGGAGGACATATTATATGCACATGATAAATGGCCGGGGAGGACATGTTATATGCACATGATAAATGGCCGGGGAGGACATGTTATATGCACATGATAAATGGCCGGGGAGGACATGTCATATGCAGATGATAAATGGCCGGGGAAGACATATCATATGCAGATGATAAATGGCCGGGGAGGACATGTTATATGCACATGATAAATGGCCGGGGAGGACATATCATATGCACATGATAAATGGCCGGGGAAGACATATCATATGCACATGATAAATGGGCAGGGAGGACATATCATATGCAGATGATAAATGGCCGGGGAGGACATATCATATGCACATGATAAATGGCCGGGGAGGACATGTTACATGCAGATGATAAATGGCCGGGGAGGACATATCATATGCACATGATAAATGGCCGGGGAGGACATGTCATATGCAGATGATAAATGGCCGGGGAGGACATATCATATGCACATGATAAATGGCCGGGGAGGACATATCATATGCACATGATAAATGGCCGGGGAGGACATATCATGTGCACTACCTATGATGTTTAAAGTTGGCTAGTAGTTTTTTTGGGGCGGGGGTGGTCAATATCATCTACTGGTTAACTGACATGAGAACCTTCTGCCGTCTACCCCTCATCCTAAGCATGGTGCAGTTTAGGAGCAGGTATACCCCGGCACAGCTATGTAGATATCCCATTCAGGAACTTAGTTCCATGAATATAGACGGCCATACTGGTTATCTTCCAACTTTCCCAATACTGATGAAACTAAGGCTACTTTCACACTTGCGTTTGGCGTGGATCCGTCATGGATCTGCACAGTCGGATCAGTTCAGATAATATAACCGTCTGCATCCGTTCAGAACGGATCCGTTTGTATTATCTGTAGCATGCATGCGATCAGGTGATCGTGTAGGTAGTGTGAATATGTTCATTGTAGGGAGCGTGTCCTTGCGAGATTACCTGGGATGGCTTTGCTATTGCGGAGTTAGTAGGACGGGATTTGGCCTTTATCGTGGGATTGTGACCCGAGAGTATTCACAGGTGATATTATCGCAGTGGACGGGAATCCCATTTCTTCGCGCGATGACGCGCTCCATTGCTCCGGGTTGTTTGGGTCACATGTGATCCTGTCTAGGAAGGTGATCCCACACCTGAAATTGGTTTAATCTAATACCGGGGAGAGATATATATACTGGTTGAATGATTGATCTATTATGCCCCTTGAAAAAGCGGTGGCGAAATGCGTGTCGGGGTAAGCACCTCTCCTGGCTTGATATCCTGTCCTGCTCATCCTATGTAGGTATTTTTTGGATCTATTTACTGCACTTTGGCACACACGTGTTTTATTTATAGCGGCTAGTGTAGTTGTTGGTGTTTGTTCTTTTGGATTTATGGGCATTGTGCAATACATGATTTGACTCAAAGTTTGGGAGGGAGTCATTTTTTCATGTCTTTAAGTTTGGGATATTTCTCCGTGTGTCCAGGGGAGTGTGATGGACTGCAGTAACTCCTGCATTGCTGCTTCTTTCTTTTTATCATGTATTTGCATTTAGAATGATTTTTATTGGATTTTTCAATTATAACATACATGAAATTTAGAAAATAATAAAGATAAAATTAATGATAATGTAGTTGAATCAATAACAGTATATCTGAGTCCTGAGGTCGCGTTTCTTTTGTTGCGATTCTGGACTTTTTATCATGTATTTGATCATGTCATTATGTGATATTTATTATTATATGTAATAAACATAAATGTTGTATATGTGACTCATTTTGTCGGATTTATCTGTAACATAGCCAAGACGGATCCGTCTTGAACACCATTGAAAGTCAATGGAGGATGGATCCGTTTTCTATTGTGCCAGATTGTGTCATAGAAAACGTATCCGTCCCCATTGACTTACATTGTGGGTTAGAACAGATCCCTTTGGCTCAGTTTCATCAGACGGACACCAAAGGGAATGGAGACTGAACTGATACAAACTGTGCGGATCCTTTTCCATTCAGAATGCATTAGAATGTTTTGGACCGCTTATGAGAGCCCTGAACGGATCTCACAAACGGAAAGCCAAAACGCTGGTGTGAAAGTAGCCTAAGAAGCAAATAAAAAATGTAATTTTAACCAAATTGACAGAAGAGGGCAATTTTTACTTGTTTTTTAAATTAGGTGGAAATGATCTTTAAATGGTTCAAAAAATCTACATACAAAAGAACCGAAGGGTAAAAAGAACATTTCCATTCCTTGGGAATGGAATTCGCAGCAAGGAAATGCATTCAGCGCAGCCATAGTGAAGTTAATGAGGGAAGCAAATAAGTAAGCAGTAAATAGTGAAAGGGAGCAAGAGAATGGAGCCGAAAACAAAGGGAGAAAAACAAAAATAAAAAACTGAAAAGAAAAGGTCACTTGAAAGCAAGAAAGTGAAAAGAGTCCGGAGCACAGATGAGGTAAGACGCAGAGGGTCAGAGACTCGGGATTTGGCTGTTCTGATTGTAGGCAGGGCGATCCAGGGAAGAAAGCCTGGAAAACAGCAGAGGCAAAGCCAAGGAAATGAAGACAGAAAATGCCTTTAGTAACGCTCACGAAACAAGCGCGGGCCGCTCCCTGCCTGCATCGTAGCTATACAGACTGGCCAAATTCTGCTGTCATTTGTTTGCACAGAGTGGTTTGTGGCTGTGCTTGTCTTCATATACATGTGTATATACATTCATTATGGTGTGGTTTTCGGAAGGGGGGGTTAAGTGATTGTGTTCTGGCCAGCGTGGGTGTGTCTCGCTCTCGGAAAGAGTGTTTGAAAGCAGAGCCGGTTGCTGTGGATACCCGGTGCTGTGGCACAACTGCAGTCACCTCATAAAAGTTACCAGACGGGGTCTGAAAGGGTTACTCCGTGACTTCTCCTGTGGGTGACACACATCTCCCTAGCCTTATGTAATAGAGCAAACATCTGTCTGTTCTGCATTAACACTGATTGTTTTCTTTCATCATTGCTCAGCCGATCTGCTGGATAAGAGCGTCTACAGCTTACAGGGCCCTCAGCTCAGGATGGGGGGGGGGGCACTCTTTAGAGACTCCCACGGCCAGTGAGCGAGAGGTCACGCCACACTCAGCCTGCACCTGCCATCAACAAGTAGAAGCATTCCAAATACTCATCCCATAGCAAACAATATACTCCAAATGCTACAACAAAGCCCGCAGCTAAGCCCCTTCACATCTATGATATGTAACCGGTACACGTGTAATATTCCTGTAAGAGGGGCTCATATCAGACCACTAAATCATTTAAAGGGCACCGGTCAGCAGATTTGTACCTATGACACTCCGTGACCTCTTACATGTGCGCTTGGCAGCTGAAGGCATCTGTGTTGGTCCCATGTTCATATGTTATTGCTTAGAAAAATAGGTTTTAATATATGCAAAATGAGCCTCTAGGAGGAACGGGGGCGTTACCATTACACCTAGAGACTCTCTGCAACTTCTGAGCCCTCTGCACTTTAATGACAGGGCCAGGCAGTGTAAATGCCATCACATCTGGCCCTATCAAAGAGGAGAGGGCACAGCAGTTGCAAAAAAAATTTGCCTCTTGGTGTAATGGCGACAGCCCCTTTGCTCCTAGAGGCTCATTTGCAAATTTTAAAACGTCACTTTTCTCAGCAATGCGGGCACATATGGACATGGGACCAACACAGATGCCTTCAACTGTCAAGAGCACATGTAACAGGACAGCCAGTTTCACATGTACAAAACTGCTGACAGATGCCCTTCAAATTAAAGGGGAATTGCTACCAGGACAAGCTTATTTATTTAGCCTTAATGTTCAGCTAGAGGAGCCAATAACATGCACAAATCAGTTTCTGAAAGCCAATCACGGGGCTAGCAAATAGTTTACCACATGTGCTCTCTCTGCCATTCAGCAGAGCCAAGCTGAATCACACAACACTTTCCTGTAGTCCTGACTCCTTAGGCCTCTTTCAAGCAAACTATATGGAATGTGTCAGAGTCTGTTCAGTGAAAAAAGATGATTCTGCAGGCAAGTTGAATCACTGAAGTGTTCCGTTTTTTCCGCCTGGATTGCATCTACTTGGCATCAGTTTTTCATGCTCATGAGAAAAAACGGAAGACTAACGAACAGCACCACCTAGCCACCATCAGTGAAAAACGGATCGTGCACTGATACTGAAACGTCTGCTGTCAGTTTTTTTTTTTTTTTCACTGACGCATTGACTAGAATGGACTAGATATGTGTGAAAAAGGATGAAGACAAAACACGCTGCAATTTTTCCTGAACAGACAGAAGGTCAGTGAAGAACAATGCTCGCGAAATGAATGGGTCGGTGTCGGGTCCAGATGCTATCCAATGTAAAAACAGATGTCATCCCGCTGCTGTGAAATAAGGATTAGGAACAGGACTCTTCCTGTTTCTAAGCAGTCCTAGGGGGTGGGGATTACTTTGTCTGTCCCATGAGTAGCCTTTGAATACTGATGACCAATTCCTGGCACTTCTGTTAATGAGCCGATTGCAGGGGCTGCAGTGCACTGGAACCAGTCACAGCTCTGTACACTGAGTAGTGGCCATGACTGGTTCTGAATGGATGAGAGCTGCAGTAACAAGGCACGGGCACTGCCCAGTCAACAGAGCAGTGTCTGCCCCAGGAACCAGCTGACTGGTGGGGTGCCAGGAGTCAGATTACCGCTGATTTGATATTGATAACCTGGCCTAAGGAAATATCATCAATACTAATGTCTCTTTAAGACAATGGGCTAAAAATGGTCAGGTCAGTTTGGTTTTACTTCCCTCTGAAAAGATAAAGATCATAAAGGAAACATTTTCTATATGACTGTGCTTTATTTTCGACTTCTGTATTCCTTCTCGTTTCATGAAACATATGCATTTTTTTAGTAAATCGGATATAAAAAATATTTCTCCCCTGTATAGAGAGTACAGATTTTCTTCAGCATAAATTATATGTTAGTTTATACGTTACATATTTAGCCCGTACTCAAAAGAATCCATGCTGATTTCCCTCCCCAGTGAGTTACTGACATTTGTTCTTTGGTCTGACTGACTCAGTTGCTATAGTAACGTCATTACTAAATAGCTTTTTCATATGTTTCTTTATTATCTTCATAGTGTTTCTGATTCAATTTGGACATCATTCCAAGCCATACAATTTTTGAATAAAATGTACTTTCAGAGCACTGCTTTCTGGGAAAATATTACTTGTAGCTTTGATCTTCAGTTTTCAGAACAATTTTATAGGACATAAAATATATAAATAGATACAAAGAGCTATGCAACTTCTCAAATACACAGTTGAGTCACATGAATATGAGCACCAGCTAATTTTCAGAGTAAGCTCCATGTACAGCATGGACAGCAGCTGACGGGCTGGGAGTGACTCAGTAGGTCCTGGTAGGTTGTCAAAGGTATCTGGAGCCATGCTGATCGCAGTGCATCCCTCAGGTGCTGGATGGTGCGTGCAGGAGGTTCCATAGAAAGAACACGATGATCGAGGTGGTCCCACAGATGCTCAATTGGGTTCATGTATGGGGAATTAGGGGGCCAGGGTAGTACTTGGAGGTCTTGGTCATGTTTTTCCAATCAATGTTAGACATTTCTAGCTATTTAACATATCGCATTGTGTTCCTGGAAGATCCCATCTGCCCCAGGGAAGACAATCGGTGTGCATGGGTGTACGTGGATGGATTCACACCCAAATCAGTTGGGTGCCTTCTACATGGATGAGTGGGCCCATAGAATACCACGAAAACAGTCCCCAGACCATAACGCTGC
This sequence comes from Bufotes viridis, assembly GCA_033119425.1. NCBI lineage: Eukaryota > Metazoa > Chordata > Amphibia > Anura > Bufonidae > Bufotes > Bufotes viridis. The sequence continues at coordinate 39,589,350 of CM065599.1, forward strand.
CACCACCAGCTTGTGTTCTTCCAGCAATGGTTGCAGGGTGTTTGTTCTCTGATTTTTCTCGCCTGACACACCAATGTCCATCCATTCGAAGAAGCAGAAAAAGTAGCTCATCGGAGAAGGCAACCGTTTGCAAATCAGCGGAGGTCCAATGCCAATACTGTTGCAAAAATTGAAGCCTTTTCTGCCGAGGCAACTTTGTTAGCAGAGGTTACCATTCGTCTGCTTCGGGGCCTAAGCGGGGTTTGGTAACTGTTGTTTTAGAAACACGTCTGGTGGCCCCCTAGTTCATTTTGGTATGAGCTGCTCCACTGTAGATTGCCTGACCTCTTCGTAGCCGACGTTTACCTCTCAGTTTCCAAGTCGCTTATTCGCAACAGTGACATTTGTCCACTCACTATACACTTTCAACCCAACAACACGTGAACAGTTCACAAACTGCACAGTTTCAGAAATACTGCCACCCTCGACCTGAAAGCCAATAATCATCCCTTTTTAAAACTCTGATCAATCACCTCTTTTACCCATGACAGCAGCGAGGGATGTGTGTGCAGACAGTCTTATATACCTACCAAGCCAGCTCACCACATGTGACTTCCTTCATTAGCTAGGTGCTGCTGACGCTGAAAGTAGGAGGTGGTCATAATAATGTGACCCGGCTGTGTATATTACCGCAGTAAAGGTTTGCGAACACTGTGGTCCTGGACATTTCTCACTAGAATCTCAAGCCATATATTTCAATGGGAAATAAGAATTTTATTTTGTGTCACACTTTGTATCCATTTGTTTCCTTCCCTATAAACATCTAAAAACACATGGCATGATGCAAAAAATTATTTTATTTTTAAATTATTTTTTTAAATATATAAGCTCACTGAATTTACAGGGACAGAACATTTGAAATAGTGGCGATAGCTAATTATAAAGTAAAAAGGATTTGCCTTGAATCTTTAAAGTATAACTGTCAAATTTTTTTTTTTTTTTACTATTGGATTCTGGTGATTAATATTACCTTGTTGGCCCTGTTTTAATTTCTGATTCTTAAATAAATAACCCCTAAAAGCCACCTAAAAGTCCCCAGTATTGGCTATATTTACCTGAGATAAAATCAGGTTGCTATGCTCCTTCCGTCTACCAGATGAGGACGGAGGAACTGAAAGTGAGTCAGCATTGTAAGGGAATGTATAAAAAGCCAGGTTCTTCCTGACAGGAGATAACAGTGCTGGGCTGTGTGTGTGAACTTCTCCACATGCCTGTGCTTGGCAGACACTCCCTTAGCAGTGAAGGACAATGTAGAGCCCAGTGTATAAATGACAGCCTTATCTGATAAGAGGAAAGCTTGTAGAAGGACTATAGGTTTCAGCCAGACCTGTGAACTTCACTGCAAGACCTCCCTATACAGAGCTGGTCTTCACTAACTTCACTGCAGGCTTCCTATGGATTAGCCTCAGGGCTGGGGGCAGCCATCTTAACAGAATAGTGAAATTTCAGTTTTATGCAGACTGGTTGCTAAGGGCTGAATCTTATTAAATAAGGGGTAAGTAAGTCTAATAGTTATTGATTCAGGTATATTATCATATTAGTAACTACATATATGAAAACTGAAATTAGGGTCTAAATGTGACAGTTATCCTTTAACAGACTTATAGAAAATATTGGAATGCAAAGAATACTGAGAGGTATGGGTCCAAATGAAATATGATCTGGAATTGATACAAAATGAGTTATTTTTCCCATCTGCATCAGTCCAGTTAATAAACAAAGAATAACCTGATGCTGAAGACTAAATTTCCAGGAATGCAATGCAGTAGACGAGCTGCATTATATGAGCACAGCTAATGTCTGGGATTAAAACAAAAAAGCCTGAGTTTCTCTAGAAAAACCTTAGGCTTGTTTCACATACATCAGTTGTGCCTGGTCAGTTACGCAGGACACAACGGATATAACGTGTACTGCACTTCGCTGCACAGATCAGGTTTCCATAAACTGACGGCTTCAGACAGAAATACGTAGCATGCGCGGTTTTTCTATCTGATAGTACTTGATATCCAGCGCCAGAGGGGAACGGAGCTGGATCGCAGGATATATGTAAAGCAGGCCTTAGTGGGGAAAAAAAACTGCTATTAGACACCATCCAAAAAAGGTAGCATTCATTTGTACAGTTTTTGAAATTTATCTGAGCAGCTACACTAGGCACCCCGTTATTGTAGGGATGATTTCCAGGAAACAACACCTATTAAAACTTCCATATGTGCTGACGCCAAGCTTTTCTAGAGTCTTCAAAAGGTAAATCAACCTGTTTAAAACATTCAGATAGCTAGAGATAAAAATGGTTCCGTTAGGCAGAAGGTCTAGGTAAGAAATGGGGCATGATAGCCATGTCAGGTTCATTTAAAAATCAATTATTGGAAGGACCTGTAGGAGGACAGTTTCTTAAGCACTCCCTGTTGATTTGCCCATGTCATTCTCCCTTGTTGACCCTGGTGTGTGTAGAGGAAACATGAGCTCTGCCTCTGTCCCTTGTAACTAGCTATAAAATCAAGTTTGCATGTGCTGATCTATGACAGATATTCTGTGGCTGCTATCTAAGCAGGTCTCATCCCTTCCACCACTATGAGACCACAGGGAATGCTTTGTGTGTGCCACATTGCAGCGGGAATGACATGTGGCACAGGTGACATCTGTTGCTCTGACCTTATAATGAGAGATATGAGCAGTGGATTTGGCTGGAATTAATTACTCCCTGATCCTTCACAATGCCCAGAGTTGCACCATTTTTAACTCCATATGATACAAAGGATTACCTCTCTTATACGATGTGACAAATACTAGGGGCATGAAGCCCATCAATCCGACGGCAGAGTGACACAGACAGATGGCAGACTCTGTCCAGCTCACTACATAGCATTACATCTATTGTGCCTGAGCTATACTTATACCACAATGTAAGGCAAACAGAAATGATCCCTGATCTAGCACCGTCATTGGGAAAGTATAAAAATAGGTAAAACCACCAATATATACAATCTACAAATGACTGCATCTAACAACAGACATGCATTTTGTCAGTGCCAACCATATCCATGGGGCCTAGCATGCAGCCCCTGATGTCTGCTGCGGGAGTAACAAGGGTCTTACAGATTTTACTTGTGGGTTTCCTATTCTTTTTTAAAATAACATTAACTCTATTAAGCTAAGCTGAATATGCATGTTAATAGGGGAATTGGAGTACTAGCTACTGGCCAACACCTATATCACCAATATATATGGCCAGCTTAACCTGTACAGAAGGCTGAAAAGCTTCAGTTTAGGCAAAGTGGTTGCAGAAACAGTATCAGACGACCGTGACTGGCCCATGAAACACAGTCAGTGGGTCTGTAGGTTCTCCAGGCCCAACCACTGCTCCCCTGACCCAAACTGACTGTATCATGGTGTTTTATGATTCCATCAGTTAATATCTAATTGCAGATTCTACAGTTCAGGACTTCCTACAGGTCCTTCTACACTCACAGTTCAGTACAGGTAACCTCCTACAATTCAGGACTTCCTACAGGTCCTTCTATACTCAGTTCAGTACAAGAAAGCCCAGACAGTTCAGAACTTCCTACAGTTCCTTCTGTACTCACAGTTCAGTACAAGAGACATCCTACAGTTCAGGACTTCCTCCAGGTCCTTCTATACTCACAGTTCAGTACTTAGAGAGCTGTAACAGTTCAGGACTTCCTACAGGTCCTTTTATGCTCACAGGTAAATACAAGAGAGCTCCTACAGTTCAGAACTTCCTCCAGGTGCTTCTGTACTCACAGTTCAGTACTCAGAGAGCTCCTACAGTTTAGGACTTCCTACAGGTCCTTTTATGCTCACAGGTAAATACAAGAGAGCTCCTACAGTTTAGAACTTCCTCCAGGTGCTTCTGTACTCACAGTTCAGTACTCAGAGAGCTCCTACAGTTCAGGACTTCCTACAGGTCCTTTTATGCTCACAGGTAAATACAAGAGAGCTCCTACAGTTCAGAACTTCCTCCGGGTGCTTCTGTACTCACAGTTCAGTACTCAGAGAGTTCCTACAGTTCAGGACTTCCTACAGGTCTTTCTATACTCACAGGTCAATACAAGAGAGCTCCTACAGTTCAGAACTTCCTACAGGTCCTTCTCTAGGAAATGGATGGAGAGGCTATCTGGCCTGGTCTGAGAGAGCCATCTTGACTAGTTGTAGGAGTGCGGGTTGCTTGGGAAGAGAAGGTTGGTGTGGGAGGGGGAGGTCCTTTTCAAAAATTTGCAGTGGGGCCCAGTCCGTTCTAGTCACATCACTGCTTTGCTGCAGTTATGTCAAGGGTTAATTCACACGAGGCAAATTTAATATAGAAACTTTGACAACTGTCCCATTTATCTGAATAGGGCTTGCAGAAAGCCATTCACGTACTGCAATGCTACACTGTGATTTATGGAATGGATTTTTACAAGATGTCTTTTGTGTAGCTCAGTCCTCCTACACTAATCTAATCCTTCAAATAAGGATCCATTCACACATCAGTAGTGTATTGTGGATCCACAAATTGCGGATCTGCAATACACACAGCCGGCACCCCCATAGAACTATCTATTCTTGTCCGCAATTGTGGACAAGATTAGGACATGTTCGATATTTTTTGGGAGCCGCAGACCGGAAGATCGGGGATGTGCACCGGAAATATGGATGCGGACAGTACACTGTGTGCTGTCTGCATCTGTTCAGAGAATGAATGTGTCCGGATCTGTTCCGCAACGTTGCGGAACAGATCCGGACCCATTCTACGGATGTGTTAATGGACCCTAAGTGACTAAAAGCTGTTTGATGCGATATTCAGTTATATGTAAAATTACATCTCGTTTTAGTTAGAATTTAGCTGGAATTGTCCCAAAACATCTAAAGAGGAGGAGCCTCTTTCATGACATGGCTTTACTGAAATTCCTATAAATATTTATGTAGTTTGATCAATTTAATCAAAAAGATGTCACTGGAAGGTTCCCGCAGCAAATAAATTAAATCAACATAATTCTGTGTTGAGTTATTGCCAAATGTACCAAGTAAGCTCCCTGCGTCCCATCAGCCTGTCAGCACTCAAAGGACAATTTATCAAAAGCTTATTCTTGAAATTAACTTACATGTTCAGAAACATTCAAGAAACAGTGTTATCCGCAGGAAGGCTACTTTGAGTCTCTTACCATTTTCAGAGATGCATGGCAGCTCTGGTTAAGTCTCAATTATGAAGGTGTTTTCGAACCCCCTTGGGGTATGTTCATGCATGGTGTAGCCTCAGATTCTTTGCTGCTGCAAAAATATATGCAGGGGAAATTGACCTAAGGCTTGGATTTAGCATGTCTAATTTATGCTGCAGATTTCATCCTTTGCAATGCATGGCAAATCTGTAGCAAAATTTTGGAAAAATCTACAGGTAACATGCAAATTTTGCCAATAAATCTATAAAAAAAAAAAAGAAAGATCAATAAAACAGATGAACCTTCAATGTAAACCAAAACCTTCTTCCCAATGTTATGTGGAACAAATATCGAGGATAAACCCAGGCAAATCTACTTCAACCACTCTCAGTGATATGGGCGACCTGGGGCCCAGAACATCTGCACAAAATTGTGTTATGATCCATCATCCTTTAAAACAATACAAACTTCACCGGGATAGCTCCCACAGGGGCTATCTCCCAAGGCCTCTGCTTGACCAATCTACCTAGTTACCAATTCACACATGCCCTTTACCATTGGGCATACAGTTTTGATTAAACCAGCTCCTCTTCGACTACCTGGGCTTTCCACAGGAAAGCTACCAGATGTCTGACCATCTACATGCTACATGGCACCCACTGAAATGCTGGAAATAGAGAAGAGTGTTGAGTACGAAGATGTTTTCCATACGGGACAACCCTTTTTAAAAGCTAAACCGTTAAACCTCTTTTAAGTGAAGCTGTGGGCTCCATGTAAGAACAGGGAAATTTAATGTGCAGAGGAAATAAGAATCGAATCAAAAGATTGGGCCCTATTATAAGGATCAGTAATATGGAGCTCCCTGACTTTAATGGGCCTATATTATCCTTCAATGTGCAAAGAATGATATAAAATCTGAGAGAAAAAAGTAGGAGCCAATTCTAATCCATGCTGTACTAAAGAGGACTTGTCATCTCCTCAAAGAGGTCCTACAAGCTCCACCTTTGCGCCACATCATTGCTGACTTCAGCCGTGTTTTTCTTTTACTTCTTCATCTCCCATTCTGCTGCTATTGGTGAACCCAATAGCAGAAAACCATCAGGTTAGACGATCCCAAGTGCTCAATATCAATGGCTGAGGCGAGATTTCATATACACTGAGAACTCGGGACCTGCAACCTGACAATTCACTGCTATCAGGTGCCAAAACTAATGGCACCAATGGTGGCGGAATGGGAGGAGCTAGAAGTAAAAGAAAAAGATTGTAGAAGGCGATAATTTGGCTGAAAAGGTTCTCCAGTCCGTTGCAGATGTGAAAAGTCCTCTTCAAGTGGCTTGTCCCATCTGGGACATTTATGGTATATTGCTAGGATATGCTATAAGTGTCAGCTAGGTCCCACTTCTATCTCAATATGAGACCCCAAAGTGGACGGAGAACAAGATGTAAATGTGTGGCCTCCCTCCATTCACTGCTATAGGAGCTCCAAAAGTTGCAAAGCAAGCTTGTTTGGTTATTTGTGTACGTCCCATAAGTGTAAATGTAAAGGATGCTGTACACGAGCGTTGTGCTGTCTGCTCACTTTGGAAGCCATGCTATGGAGATTAGAGTGAATTCCAGGCTGGGTCCTGCACCTATCTGGCGTTTACAGCATATCCTAGCTATATGCGATAAATGTCCCGCATGGGGCATCCCCTTTAATAAGGATGATTTAGAAATACTCAGTCTCAGAGAATGAAAGTGATCAATTTTACATGTTGCTTTTTAAAACACATCAAACTAATTGCAAAAAAAGGCACTAAAAACACGTGTTTATACTGTAATACAGGTGAAATTTTAATGTGTTCCACCTGTAAAACTACTGCAAATTAATTGCCACATTAATTTCACACATTTCACCTGTAAAAAAACACAATCTCTGTAAGGGCACAGCCACACTGTCAGGTTTCTGAATGCAGTTTTGGAAGCCAAAACAAGGAGTGAATTAAAGAAAGAGAAGTTGTATCTGTACTTTATACTTTCACTCGTTTATGATCCACGCCCGATTTTGTCTTTCACAACTGAATGCAAAAACCTGACCACATGGCCGTACCCTAAAAACGTATAAGTTTTCATGTGTTTTTGAAAAGTAACACAATAGCAGTCTATAAACCTGGCCTTAACGTTTATGGTTTTCTATCCATCTATCTTATTTCATTGTGGTTTGGGGACAATTGTATTTATAAGGTCATTGTGGACTTTCTACACCCAACAAATTGGTAGCTGCATCTGAACATCTGTCTGTTCTCTGAAACACAAAAAAATGAGCAGAATAATCCTGTAGCCATCATTACCATCACAAGAAAGCACCTGTCACTTCGATGAAAAGCCTTTAGTCATTTACTTTTCTCATGATATTTATGTATAAGAGGCTACAGGAGTGGTCTGCAATCTGTTCTCCAACTGTTGTAAAACTACAACTCCCAGCAGGCAGCTGTCGGTTGGCAGACCACTGGATTACAGCCTTCACGCTGTGCTAAAAGCAACATCCATCTTTAAGAAACTGCAAAGTTTTGAATTAAAGGGTTTGTGCAGTGCAAAGATATTGATGACCTATCCTCAGTATCAGATCGGCAGGGTTCCGACTCCCTGCACCCCCACTGAGCAGTTGTTTGAAAAGGTATTGGCACTCGTAGAGCACTGCTGTCTCTTCAAAATTACCTGTACTCCTAACTTGAAAACACAAGTTCGCTCAACACTAGTTGTGGTCTCTCAGTTTTAAAATACTGAGGCCATAATTTATTAAAATGATTAAAACTTGCAACATTTCTCAGATACAAAAAAAAAAAAAAACAATTACAACATTATGGCAGGATAGTATTGCACTTGAAGCCCTATTAACTTAAAGGGTTTGTCCAACATATATAAAAAAAGACTCCCCCCCCCCCCCCAAGCCAGCAATTGTGATCAAATAATAACAGAAGGCACGTGCGCCTATTTTATCCCCACTGCCACTCCGGTCCTCCCCACCAGGCTTTGCCTGTCTACGCCACATGACTAATGTAGCTACACTGTCCAGTTGTTGGCTGCAGCAGTGTCTGGGGTAAACGAGCATGCCACCGCTGCAGCCAGGAAACTGATGTCACAGCTGCAGTAGTGGGGAGGATCAGAGCGGTAGCGCTGGAAGCGGCTGGGGATAAAACAGGTAAGTATATATTCCTTTATTATTTTATCACTATCGCTGGCAGGGGGGAATGTTACAAATAAGTTTGACAACTCCTTTAAATGGAGCTACTGCACAATATTAGACACAACCTATGCGCAAGAGTACTGCTGTGACTGGAACAAATATGGCACAACATTTACACGCACCAACTGAGCAAGGCAATTATTAGGAAGGAATGGTTCATTTCCGATAACTGCCTGTTTGATAGTGGAGGTGAGAGCTGCACTTCCAAGCAGCAATCTACTCCACTATATGGAGACGACCGATGGCTACTGCTACACATTCCTCGGTTCTGGGCAGGAGACAGCTGTTCACACCACACAAAATGCTGCCCAGAAGCCATGATTTAATGTGCTGGATAAACGATGAGTTCACCCAATGAATGAGCATTTTGCTCGTTCCTCAGGCGATTGGCCGCTTCTTTAGGCCGAGTTCACATGTGACTGATTAGCTGCAGATTTTCCATTGAGGATTTTTGTGCGGTAAATCCGCAGGGTTGTACATTACCAGCAAAATGGATGAGAATATCTGACTTCTCGTCCACACGCTGCATTAAAAAAAAACACAGCGGAAAAGGAGAGGCATTGCGGATGTGGGTGGATTTCACCCTCAGCGATTTTCAGTCGCGGGAATTCCTGCAATTTTTCTATCGTGAAAAAGCGTTCGTATAAACATCGGCCCGACGATTGTGTCATGTAAACCCGCCTCTAGACAGGATGATAATGTAAGCAGGGAAAAGGTTCATGCAGAATATAACCTGGGGGAAAACGTTCTATAAAATATAAAAGATTCGTTTTAATTGGGATTGGTAATTAGCGAGTAAAATAGCTGTAATCATGCGAAACAGAATCTGATGGAGCTGTCACTGCTGGCACGGCTGTGAGTTTGTATGTATTTATTAATTATTGTGTTTGATTTGTTACACAGCAGATGGAATCGAAGAAAAATCCTGCACCGTTATTACGTACGTCCAGTGCCAAAACCAGCTGTGAATGGAGCCCTATCTACACGGCATGAAAGGTCACTGCAAGTGTCAGGCATCCTATGGCTTAAGGGATCCTAATATTAACATGCAGATGACCGCTATTTTGTAGGGGGGGGGGGGGCATGCCAATAGCCTCCGTCAGCCCCACAGGAAATCCAGCATTCAGCTTCACACGTGGCTCATTAATGACAATGTTTGCAAGGTTGTTTTGTGGATTTTTACTCTCCAACGAGCCAAAGAAAAAATAAACTTTGCGCTAATTGAACAATTACTACAGCATCAGCGGCAATCTTGAATTAACCAGCCCCACTTCACCGTGCCAGACTATTTTGCCAGTGCCCGAGCGAGAGGAAGACGGAGGATCATATGTTTAAAATGCATTGATCATGAATCTGCCAGGCAGGGAAATAGGCCGATACTACACTTGCTCTCATATGTTTGGCTGTCAGTCCAGGGTGCTGGCTCATATGATAACAATCAGTATTTCTTAGTTTAGGAAACCTTGTCCAATGAAACCAAAGGGGAGCCCTGTAATCACACAGGACCACAGACACCGCACAGCATGTAACAGGGATATTTAAGTTATAGTGCGGTCCCAATGTTTCCTTAACTTTACATTTGTGGTTTCCAAGACGGAGATTAACCCTGTTATTGTCAGTAAGTGTTTCTTAGCAGGCTTCCCTCAGCAGTCTACACATAATCTAGGTTTCAGATGTAGATAGCAGCATGGGACTGATTTACGGTAATATAATGTGTATCAGCATTAACCAGATTAATAGGAAATATTGATCACCAGGCTCCAAGACATAAATCTTATACCACTGCATTTTGGTCAGCGTCTGTAGTCAAATGACCCAGAAGTGTCAGATCGAACCTGCACTTTGTAATGGCATTTTTCTTCTGCCTATAAAGCAGAGCTGAATTTGCCCCTTGTCTTGATGGCATTTTCTTTTAATGCAATTATCGTATCATAGCTCTGCTACGTATCATATCATAGAGACTTGGTATTGTTAAGTCAGAGCATAATCAGTGCAATGGCTTAATATTGATGACTTTTCCTCAGGTCATCATCAATAGAATATTGGGAAAAGTCCGACTTTCGGCACCCCTGCCGATCAGCTGAAGGAGTAGCAGTTCTCGTGCGAGCGTCGATTCTGCTTCATAATTACCTGTGTGTTGCCTCCTTTGTACAGGCGGCGCGGTGTAATTACAGCTGCTCCATCCTATTCAAGTGAATGTGAAGAGCAGTTGTAATTATGTACACTTTACATAAAAAAAGAGCCTGTAAGCGAAAAAAGGCAATTTTAGTTTTTTTATTTTCTTCCACTTTTTTTTTTTTACTTGAAGCTACAACCTTCTGATGCCCCATATAATACACCTCCATGCTTCTGCACTGCAGTGTATTATGTAGTTAGAGTAATTCTGACATAATTTCTACTATGGGGGTCATTGTAGGTCCCCGGCTGCTATGGCAACCCCCTCTTCTCCCTGTGATCATGTCACAGGACCGATGGAGGAGAGAAAGGGATCGAACTCCGATCCCGGCCATTAATGAGGGATGTCTGCTCTTTAAACATAATCCACACGTGAAAGTGATAGCGCTAGCACAGCTCTGAGCCCACGCCATCAAAGCATCATAATAGTATACTGCGTGTGTTATCTGCCTTCCTGGCGGGACAAGGCAGAGTAGGAAGGGGTTAAAGAGTCATTGCCATTTTTTTTACGGTATGGCATAAGATTAGGATATGCCACAAAAAGATGACTGGTGAGGGTTCTACCTCTGGAACCCCTCCGGAAAAAAAAGATTTATCAGGACTGGTGTTTCTTCATCCCCTTCATGTTGAAGTGAAATGCACCTAATTTCTTAACGCACGCCTCTTAATAAATTAGCACATCTCTGACCTTCTGTGTGCCACAGAATCTGGTCCTTTTCTCGCTATTTCAGAAAAGCAACAAGAAGCTCAAAAAGTTGCAAATCATGTTGCAACTATGATGTGCACCATAAACTATGGGGCACATTTAGTAAGACCGGCGTTTTAGATGCTGGTCTTAATAACCCCTATACCTGGCCGTGGATCAGTTATGAAGAGGCGCCGGCCTGTACATAACTACGGCCGATACCCCGCCACTTCTAAATTTAAGACCGCTTTCTAGCTGTCTCACATTTAGACCATTGTCTACGCCTAAAACAGACGGCCTGTCCCCTTTCCCGCCCAATTTATTAGCCCTGGCGTGAGCGGGGAAGGTCCTTTGTGCTACAGTCTGTGCCAGAAATACGCCTAATTTAGGCATATTTGTTTGATAAATGACCCCCATGACTTTTTAACGCCATTTTTGTGACGTAAAAGGCTCCATGAATCTCCCCCTAGGTTCCCCTCAGCATTTCTCCAGTAAAGCAGTGCCCCCATCTGCAAAGAACTGCTGCACAGCTCCATTCATGTGAATGGAGACTGATTTGTAGTTCCCGGAATGGCAGAAGGCCCAGCTGCACAGCTGTAGATAGAAAATCTGTAAGGCCCCTTTCACACGAGCGAATTTTCCGCACGGGTGCAATGCGTGACATGAACGCATTGCACCCACACTGAATCCTGACCCATTCATTTCAATGGGTCCGTGTACATGAGCGTTGTTTTTCACGCATCATCTCTGCGTTGCGTGAAAATCGCAGCATGTTCTATATTCAGCGTTTTTCATGCAGCCCTGGCCCCATAGAAGTGAATGGGGCTGAGTGAAAAACGCATTGCATCCGCAAGCAAGTGCAGATGCAATGCGTTTTTCACTGATGGTTGCTAAGAGATGTTGTTTGTAAACCTTCAGTTTTTATCACGCACGTGAAAAACGCATTGCACCTTCGTAGAAAAAACTGAACAACTAAACGCAATCGCAGACAAAACTGACTGAACTTGCTTGCAAAACGGTGCGAATTTCCCTGAACGCACCCTGAACACATCCGTCACGCTCGTGTGAAAGAGGCCTAAAGGAAGGCTTTATTCTGGGGATCAGTGGGAGTGCCGATAAAATAATGGCATATCCCAGCGATATCACTTCCTTTGGTGGAAAAAACCTGTTACCATCTTGTCCATGGATGAAGGATGTGTATTATAAAAGATTATGAAATGAACGTTATTTGTTCAGTTACTTACACTGGATTTGGGGGCGTCTGCAGAACCCTAATAGGTAACTGTATTTTAGTTAAAGGTGACGTTGATTGCTTTGTGTAGACAACAGAAAGAAATGCCACATCGCCAACTATATACTGTACGCAGTGCTGTCACTGATCATTGAAGAAAGCAAATAGGAATAGGGTGACAGGTTGGTAAAAAATTCTGCTGGTCTGGCTCCTGCTAAGATCTGTATACAGCCGCTAGTCCCTGCAGATGAAAAGCCGTCATATATTCTATGGCATCCTAACAGATAAACTTCCTCCCTTCCTTCTTGCCTCATTAGTTATATACCACAGTCCTTGTTCTGTGCTCCATGCCAGTTACATTTGCAGACAGCGCCTCGCTTCTTCACTGTCCCTTCCCATGGATCTATGACACTTGTCATTATATTTGCACAGCTCCGCGTGTTTACAGATCACAGAATGACTTCGTTAGAATAAAACTGGCGATGAGGAGATTAAAAGCAAAATTCAGAAAAATCTGCAGACAAAAAAAAAAAAAAGCATTCTCGGCAGGACGTCTCTCTGTCTTGGACATGTAAAAAATTACAGACGGGGAGGAGGAAATAACTGTGTGAGAACTAAGAAAGACAAGCAAAATATCAAGACTCCTCAAATCTTGGCTGTGGCGGCAGAGAGACAATTTCTTCCCAGTGACATAATTAAATCTGCGATAGCATAAAATTAGGGGTATGATTATTTACTGCCTTTTGTGCCAGTCTGGCAATGGAGTGTTTTAATATATGGCCTAGATATCAAATGAATATTCAGCAATTGATGATGAATATGGATACCGCAGCAATCTGAAGAGCAGCACAATTTTCCTGTAGAGTATGGCCAGTCGGCCTCTGGCCCAGGGATATTCAAACCATTTATATCTATGACCAGCCTGAAGCTGGCCGTACACATCCTCAGGACGGTGATCAAGTTGAGTACAGGAGGGCACCTGCCGCCGATGACCAGGTGCACAGTACCTGATGCTCCCAAACTTAATGCTGAGAGTATGAGATCATTATGTATCTGGTCGGCAGGATGTAAGAAGGGCACAGGTGGCCCCCTGGGCATTATCCCACTGGGAAATTTCCCTGTAGAATATGGCCAGTCCGCCCCTGGCCCAGAGATATTTGAACGATTTATGTCTATGACAAAGCCTGAAGCTGGCCATACACATTCAATAACAATTGTTCGACCGGCAGCTATTACTCCAGTCTCCCTCCTAACTCCTCCATACACATACATGTTCAGCCGAGCATTTATATGTTGTTAATGGGGAGACAGGAGGCAGCCACTTCCAGACACTTCTGGTGGCAGCTTATTTCCTAAGAAACATTCACTTCGCTCAATGCTCTGTTGGGAGCTAACAGAAATGTGAGCTTGGGTGCAACAAGAACAAAGGTGATGCCCTCAGTGCACCAAAGGCAAATTTACGCATATGAAATTATCGTAACTGGGAAACAGAGCCTCAGATCAACAAAAAAAAAGCAGGGTTTTAATCAGAAAAACCTTAGCTATGTGTCTATGTAAATAGTTTGACAGGGAGTTACCTGGTGACAGACTCCCTTTCAGATTCCAACATTATAGCAAAGTTAGCCAAACCAGACGATTTTGGGGGTGATGAGCTATCGTATGCACATCGGGACCTCCCAACTTTCTGACAGATGATGTGGGAGATTTTGAATTCCCTTTGTTCTCGGGGGAGATAGGCCGCCGCTAGAGGCATCTGGAAATGTCTTACTTTCATCTCCCCATTCAGAATGCAAGTATACTTACGTATGTGTTTGGGAGAAGGGCAGGAGGAATAGATGTCTGCCGAATGAACGTTCAGCCAAGAACTACTGAAAATGTATGGGCACATTTAACGCCACACAGAAGATGGTGAAGATGTCCTGGCTGCACATTCTGGTGAAAAGTTATCTGTAGACCAATTCAGTGATGGCATGGACCCATTATAACTTGGAAGACTATTTCAGGAGCCAATCTGAAATGTTTAGTGGCCTACCAATAACTAATTCCACCCGGGTTTGTCTAGTTGTGGACTAAAACAGACGTAAAACAATTTCACTATGTACTTCTCTCAGTTCATTCTGACCTCAGGTTAAATAAATAGCATATTAGGAGAATAACTCACTTAAGGGGATTCATCTTTGAGGACGGAGTGCGTGTAGTCTGACACGTTTATACTCTGTTTAGGAATTAATACAAACACCACTTTCAGGATAGGAGGCGTCAGCCCTTTCCTGCATCTTACAGACAACAAAACAATAGGCACCAATCTCTGGAGAATGAAGAAGAAAGGACTATTGTGGATGGCACAGAACAGAATATGAGAATGGCACACACAGTCCATACAAAACCACTCTGTATATCCAAAATAATCTTACCTAGATCCTATCAGACGGTGGACCAATGGGTTCTACAATGTTCTAAATTCTATTCTACTGTAGGTGTTGTCTGGATAGGTCCCCTCAGTTCAGATTGTGGGTCTCCTTGCTGGCTGCTAATCAATACAGGGCTAGATGCAGGAGAGCTTCTGCTGGACGCTTGGCTCTACCTGATAGGGATGGTCCTAGCTGAGAAAGCCCCCTCTGCTCAAACAATAGGGCAAAGGAGAAGTCTTTAACATACAACGCTGTAGAACAGAACAATGGGAGGTGGATTTGTGTCTCTTTAAAACAGATTAAAATGCAGATGCAAGCAGTCCATAGTTTATTTCAGCATGTTTATAGTAAATAGAGCGCTCTTTCTATTTCTCTATTAATACTTTATCCTAGTCATTTAACAAAAAACATGTTTTCTGCTAATGGACCAAATCTGCTGCATCATTTGCCAAGTTAAGAGAAATATTCTGCAAGGAATGGAAACCGAAGATAAAATAAACATTTGCCTTCACATGACATACCATTTAAATGTTATGTTCTTGCCATTTTACAGGACCTGGGACCGCGTGCAGAGGTACAAGGAGTCTCTTCTAAAAACGGATGGTGTTCTGAGATGCACTTCAGTATGGTGATGTATTACAGAGGCGCTCCTAGAGGCGATGCCTTCAGGGTGCATCCACATTGGATAATTCTTGTGGAGGAAAATCCAGGCCAGTGACACACAATTATGAAGCACATTTTACCATCTGCACCTCTAAGGGCCCCGTGTCCATGCGGTGGACCGCAAATAGAGGTCCGCAATGCATGGGCACCGTCCAAGTGCACGCCGTTTGTAGATGCAGACCCATTGACGTGAATGGGTCTGCGATCTGCAAGAGATGGTCCGCACTGCAAAAAAGAGAACACGTTCGGAGGCACGGACCGAAATCCCATGAAAGCCCATCGTAGTGAATCCATGGGCTTCGGATCCGTGCCTCTGCACCACATCACTCCATATCTTGAGGATTGCAGACCGCAATATGGGCACTACGGTCTTGTGCAGGAGCCCTAAAAGGTAACAGTTATGGCAGAAATGTTACTGTCAAGTTGTCACATGACTAATGTAAAAAATGAAAATCGCACATCATGTACATGACAGTCTTTCTGACAAAGTTAGGACCAGACCTGTACGTCACATGGATACAGAGACGTCCCCATTCATTGTTTCTCTAGATTTATATCAAGCTGGCAGCACGGGGGGTGTATCCTTTCTGTTGTAGCTCTCTTCCTATCACAGCTCAGGAGGTAGCTGACAGATGAAACTGAGCATGTGTGGCCTTCTCAGTGAGCCAAAGAAATAAGTAAAAAGAACTAACAGCAGGTGGCGCTGTACAGATACGTTTTATTGTGGCTATGCTAAACAACACTATTCAGATCTAAAAGCTGGTTTCAAAATTGTGAAATATATTTCATGGGACTGTGGATTTGGTGCAGACATTATCCTCAGCATGTTGATGAGTTTTGTTTTTTTTAACCGGCTACTGTAAAATGTTGTGGATCTACCACAAAGACATCTGCGGCATTTCCACCACATCTGGCCATACTGTTAGGGAGGGATAGCTCCCTAATACGTTATCTGCTGGAACATGGCAAAATGCCTTAAACCATGGGTGTTGTATTATGGCTGCAAATTGTGCTGGGAATTCACTGCGGGTCTCACCCATACACTAAAGGGGTAAAATCGGCAGCATTTCTGTAACATAATAAGCTTGACTTGAAAGTCTGCAGCATGCTCATTTTTCATTGCAGACTTTTTTAGCTACATGTGAATGGTGTTTGCAAACTTGATTAACATTTATTATACTGTAATTTGCTGCAGATTTAAGGTGCGGAAAATACATCACATCTCAACTTACCCTGAAAGTGTTGAATGTAGACAAAAAAACACAAACCAGCTATCAGCAAGTACAACTTGAAAAATCCATGCATTTTCCCACTGAAAATGGATTGAAATGCACCTTTATGACATAGATTTGTGTTGATGTATGGTAGAAGCGCAGTCCGTCATATGCTGAAAATGAAAAAGGGACTACTTCATGGCAGCCACAAAATGGCCGCTCTATGGGTTCTCATTGCCATACAATTATATGGGAAAATCATGAATCATACTTGGAGAGATTTAACAAGATAGGTGTTCTCTTCGCCAGTCTTGATCTCCTGTGCCGAGTGAGATGCGCATAATTTATTAAGAGCCATGTCCTCCGGGCACCAGAAACTAGGGGCTGGCATAGGCTTGAGCAATCATTTACACCAGATTCTGACGTAAATTATAGTAAATGGGCAGGACGCTCCCGCCAAGCCCCCCCACTTCTCTAGCCACTTTAAAAAAGTGTTGAGGAGCTCCAAAGGTGACAAATTATTGTTCAAATGCGGCGTGTTCTTTAATCTGCGTCATTTTAGCGCCACTTTTGTGGCATATAAGGCTTGGCAACTCTCTCCTTTTGTGTTTTTATACCTCTTTTCTTCATGTATATATTCAGACTGGGCATCACAGCAATGTCAGAAGCTTTAGCCTTCATCTGTGTTAATGTCAGATGGTCCGAGTGTTGAGCATGCAAACAGTGAGTTTAAAATGTGCAATCTGTTCACTGTGGGGAAAAAATGACTTTTCATACTAAAGGCAGGGCTGTAATGTAAAAACAAACCAAAAAGAGCTGTGCTCCGATGCAGTATGACCTTGATGCGCACATTCTCTATTGTGTATTCTAATTGTGCGGTAATACAACTCACACAGCTTATTTTGATTCCAGATCCCCCAGCTGGTGCTTAGTGTCCCTTCAGCTGTTCGCAGGCCCCCCTCCATTCCCCGCTTTCCCCCCCCCCCCCATCCTTTATACAAGTAGCCAGAAATGACATTCTCCCAGCCAAGCGGGGAACCCACACCTACCAAACACACACATACACATGTTCTGAGGCCCACCCATCACCAGGCTTCCTGAGGAAATGAGACCTCATGCATGTTACCCCTTCACTGCCAGGACAACAACAAGGAAGGGAAAAACATATTTCTAACCCCTTCATATTTAACAGCCTTCATGACAATTATTTTAAATTTAGATCTCAAGCACAATATGATTCCAGGCGGTGTCCCACTGCGAGGCAATGCAGTACAGCATCCATACTGTGTGTCCCTGTGTAAAATCAGAGGCACAGGAATCCATGTGGTATGGTTCCTAAGTATTGGAGTGCCCATGAGTCCTAAGGGTATCCAAGTGGTATTGGAAGGGATTTGTGTGGGAAAGTTGGGGGTTTCCCATTTTGTAAGAGTGACATAGATGAAAATGGATTGTTCCCATTTGTAGTTAAAGGGGTTGTCCGGGATTTTACTATTGATGACCTATCCTATTTACTATTTACTATTGATGACCTATAGAAAAGCCCGGAAAAACCCCTTAAGCCAATAAAACGTACAGAGTTCCCATCAGCGTTCAGCCTTTACATTCTCCTGCTCCGTTATAGGAGCAGAAGAACTGAAAGGATGGATTCGGCACATAACTGAGCCCCAAACTATAATGGGGTCAGTTAGGTTTCCGCTCAGAGGAAGATTTTTGAAGCTGAGACTAAAGTTGTTCTTGCAGGACATTTCTCTCTGCTTTAAAAATCTTCCTCTTAGCGGAAACCTAACGGACCTCATTATAGTCTATGGGCCCGCAGTTTCCGTTGGGCTCAGTTACGTGCCGAATCCGCCCTTTCCGTTCTACTGCACCTATAACTGAGCAGGAGAATGGAAAGGCTAAATGCTGATGTGAACTCAGCCTTATATGATATGTATATACTGTACTTTATCATACATTTGATATAGCTAAAGGCCATACATATTTATATATGTCTATGGGTGTAAAACACCACAACTACATAAGTGAGTAAAATAAAATAAATTAGAGCATTCAGTTAGAGCAAAAATACTTTAAAAAGCAGATGCCACAACCAAAGATACACTAAGTGACCAGGAAATAATACTGTTTTATTCACATTTATTGTACCTTCTTTGCAAACCTCTGCCACATTCTAAATTTGGAGATACCCTTAAGTTGCTAACCCATCAATATACAGCCCCACAGCGCTCATACGGATGTAAGTGACGTCAACCGATTATTTTAGTTACCTATGACTGTGACAGAACCACTGATCGGGTAGTGACACCTAAGGATTTCTATCAGAATAATGTGGAGATCAATTCAAATATACCAGCCATGGTTTCCAGCATGGAAGATTCCACTTTTATGTAAATGGGCAATTCCAAGGCTTGAGAAAACAATTCACTGCTGCAAGGCATTAGAAATGAGGCAGACATGTGCCATACATTACAAGTCATTGGCTATGCAGCAGTATAGCGCTTATAGGAAAGGCACGTACGCTTTTCTTGAATATTGATATTACCGATATTGCAATGGATTTGAAGGACATTTGACACGAGCTGTTGTTTCATTTTTACGATCAGTCTGCTAGGGAATATAATATAAAACAAAACACTAAAAGCATAAAGAATAGAGCAGCCAATGCCATACAGATTTTGATCCGATTTGGAAACATAGCGTACGTTGTTTCAGCTGCATTGTAAATGGACAAGCGCTCAATCATGGACATACATCTTCACTTGGGGCTAAAGGTGTCCATACACATTAGACAAGAGTTGATTGAACAAACAATGGCACAGCCAATTACAGTGGTTCAAACTGCCCAAAATTTCAATGAAACTGGGTGATGGACAAAAGAGCCTTCTTTTAAAGACAGCTGAACGGTCTTTCTTTGAGCAAAAGATCTTTCATTCGACTATCGGACAAAAATATTAAAAACACAGAAGACTTCTTCTCAAGCGATAATGCCATGTCATCGCTCAGCTAAAACTATCGTTCGTTGTTAAATCTCAACTGGCGAACGTTCGTTTTGGTTGAAATCATCCTTTTTGATCAACATTAGACCAATGTGTATGGCCACCTTAAGGTTTAGATTGCTACCATAGGGTTGTAACTAAATGCAATAGGGAGGAAAGTTTAGCTGATGCCCTGCCCCTGGTGCACAGCTCCAAGGGGAGCACTTGCCTGACAAGCCCCCTGCACTCAAGCTATGTTCCTGCTAAAGGCAACTCGCAGATTCTGCATCTAAGACAAGAGTCATCAACCATACAACATTCTGGATTACTGGGATTGCCATGGCATGATACACATACCAATGTCTGAGCCAAGAATACGTTTTGGTTCTTGGTGGAAGAACCTATAATGACACCACTCAGATGATCACAGAAAGTTCCAAAAGGCCCAGTACTTGGTCGAGCTTGTCAGTCTACCTCTTTAGCATGTGTGCCTATCCCTTGCATGAACAGTTTACTTGGCATCGCTGCAACAATGAGGCCCAGACATGAAGGGAATGTCTAGAGAATGTCTCTCCTCGTTGGCAGGTGACTGCACGCATGTTCACGAGGTAACTGTCCCTGTGGATGACCCATGGCTGTGAAATTACAGGAATATCCTCACTTCCAGAGCAGGGGGGTGGGAGTAGAAGCACCCCAAATTTTGGCTGGGTTCCAAATGTCTAAATGAGACACTCAATCTGACTCCTTCGCTCCAAGGGTATATACGAATATAGATAGTAGATATGTGCAAACTCAATGTGTCTGCAGAAGATTTGTTACGCAGAGCAATCGGTTGCCAACCTCTTAATAACGACGTATGACTCACTCATTGTGCCAAGTGTAATGGCCTGCAAAATGCTTTCTATGCAGTTTTTAAACATCAGTTAAATTAAGTTCACGAAATGAAAAAAACTTAATGTATAGTGAAGCAAATTAAGTTATCCATTTCTGTTACACTGGGAGGACAGCGTCTGACATTGCCTGCCTATAGCTGTGAAATATGGGCGACGGCGATTTAATGGAATAAGCGCTTATGCAGACTAATTCGTCCTTATATAGAGAAAGGACGAAAATGGAGTGTCTGGTCTTTGGTTTCGGGAAATGTACCTTATGAGAGAGTCCGACAGGTGCTGGTCAGGCACTCGTATACAAGCGTATCTGTATGGAGGGAGTGTAGCACATGAACTCTATAATTTGGTTACTATGATAGCATGATTACTGAAGGCTGGAATGGCGGTAATTTAATAGCATGTAATATATGAAGTCTTCTAAAATATGGTTAATGGGTAATTGAATATAACAAAAACTGTCAAATAATGAAATGCAATCATCTATAGTATGCATAGGAATGCAGCTGTAGCAGTGCTGGGTTGGATATTATAGCTGGTTTTCCATAGGAGTGCAGGCAAACCTGACAATAAATGAAATGTATAAAGATGGTGGAGACTTTCATCTGAATGTTCATGTGTACCCTTTATTCTTCTGCGAATGGAAACCAAAAATAGTTCCTTCTACACTAGAAACAAGAGATGGTAACGTGTCATACTATTCTGGTAAATTAGATTGCTGCCAGGAAAAGAGGTGTAGAGGCGCAAGAAGGAGGTTCCTGCCCACTTCCCAGTTGGATGGAGCATCTCCTCCGGCCCCACAGGTCAGGGTAACTGAGCCCAACAGCAGCTGCAGTGAAACCAGACACTGTTCCACCAGCCGGGTCCCAATTACCTGAAGCAGCTTTCTAGTTACATACGTCGGACCTCTTCCCTTAACACTGGGTTAATGTGCATCGCTGCAAAAAGGGTTAATATGGACGCCACTCCTCCATTACACTGTGATACAAGGGGCAGCTTCTTCTAGATGTGCACTGGATGAAACCTGTTAATGAAAGCCTAGGACATGGCGATGAGTGACAGCTCCCAATCCTAAGTCAACGCCGCTAAGGGAGATCTCCGCAATGCCATATCTTTCTCTCAAATATGCCCTGTCTCATACAAGGGGGATCTGTTCCTAAAGCTAATTAATTGTGATTGGTTGCTGTGGTAACTAACGAGATTGCCACCTTACGAAAATATTCACTTTTTAGAAAACGGATAATATAAATAATAATGCCATCTTGATTACAGTTTTAATGCTGCTGGGTTTACTGTAATGTTCTATAAAGAAATAACATGGTGATTTTAAGTTTTTGCGCTTCCATTTTCTATTCCAGGCCTTCCCAGAGCCATAGCTTTTTTATTTTTCAGTTCATATAAATGTAAAAGGGCTTTTTTTTGTGCGGGAATTTCTAATGGCACCATTTACTGTTGCATACAATGTACAGGAAAGCTGGAAAACAAATTCCAAATGGGGTGGGATTGGGGAAAAAAGGCAATTCCGCCACAGTTTTCTGGGTTTTGTTTTTATGGCGTTCGCTATGCAGTAAAACTGACCCATGCCCTTTATTCTCTCAGTCAGTACGATTAGAGAGATACCACATTTGTATTGTTTTTCTTGTAGTCTAATACTTAAAACAAAAAACGTTTTTCTTTTCATCGCCATATTCTGACTCAAATAATTTTTTCTTTTTTTTTACGTCTACTGAGCCATGTGAAGGGTCCTTTTTTTCTCCAGGGCGGTCTGTACTTTTGATTCATACCATTTTGGAGTGTGTATGACTTTAACACGTTTTATTCATTTTTTGCGGGAAGGTGAAGCAACAAAGAAACGGCGAATCGGCCATTTACATTTTTTTCCTGTTATGCTGTTCACTCTATGGGATAAATATTTCTACATTTTAAAAGTATGTGCATTTTGGGATGCAGTGATGCCTATGATGTTTATTTTTTATTGTTTATGTGTATTTCAGGGAAGGGATGATTGGATTTTTATATTCCTTTTATTTTAAAAGGTCCCCAGGGATCTTGAACATATGATCAACAAATCACTTCTGTCATAGACTCCAATGCATTAGCATTGCAGTCTATGAGAAATTTGCTACGTTCCTATGGCGCCCTTCCTCTCTGCAATTGTACTGAATAACCTCTACCGAATGAAAATCCACTCTGCCATCAAACCCATGCAGTGATGCATTCTCACGTCTGCTGGTTGCTAGATTTCAAGGTGGTATATAGGACACCTAACACATACTGACCCCCACTCCCCCATTATATGGTGTAGATCCCTCTGGTCCATCATATTTCGGACCACATATGGACGTTCCAATCCATATAAAACATGCACTTTACCTTGTGAACAAAAATAACTATAAGGCATCTTCTCATTAAGATGCCACAAAAAGGTCTAAAGCAAAGGGCAAATCACCCTGATACAAAGTCACAGTTTCGCACTTACAGAATAGTAAACATTGTCGGCAAAAAGCCATAAAACCAGACAAATGATGACCTCACTCCGTAAATTGAAGAAATACTTCTAAAAATGAGAGGGGATGCAAACACGGAAAAAATCCAAGGGGTGGGACGGGCAGATTTGTAAAAGGACATGACTAATGGTTTTCATGGTTTTAGAACCCATTGAAGTAAAAGTAAACCCTTTGATATAAACAGAATACTTTAAAGGTCCCAATGCTTAACACGGTCCTGAATGAGAGCCAGAACTAACAGCAAGTCCTGATCTCTGTATGACAAGTTGCTTCTCATTTTCTGTATACTGCTGGCCAGGGCTCAGAGAGGAGCCGCACATAGTCAGATCAGGACACAAATAAATAGCTGGGACAGAAACAGACTTTCTATCAATCTCCCACACCAGGGCTAAGGACACCCGTGATTGTATTACAGAATTGGCACCGGGAAAGAAAGGAAACTTGCCGGTGGATGAACCAGGGTTTTGCAGTGAAGCCTGCCAGCTGTACGTGCGGCCAAGGCAAAATGTAAACTATGAGAGAGAGATAATATATTTTCTTTTTTCCGAAGAGGAACTCGGATGTGCGGTTTGTGATAAAATACGGGAGTGCGAAACTGGAGAGCGGAGAGAAGAGTCACAGCACGGCTGTCCTTATCAGTGTCAATAACCACCACCATGTAAAACAGGGGCAGAGTAATTGTGTGACACGCTTCAAGGAACCCTTTCTTATATCTCGGCATATCAGCTTGCATGTAGATGTCAGCCAGTTAATTGTGTCTGCAAACCTTTGTGACCTAGAATGGGCACAGATGCTAACCACTCCTAAAGTGAGCAAAAGCCCAGTCCTGGGGTTCTAGAAGGGTCTACAACTTGGTTCTGCACCCTTCCAAAATGGCCGCGTGCTGGAATCACCTGTGAGTGAGTACAGACTTTTTTTGCACATCACGTGACACTCGGAGAGGCTCTCGATAGATTTCTTGGGGCATCGGCGACAGAATTGGAGCAGAGAAATGCTAGGATCACTGTGTCTGATTGAGACCGAGCGAATCTGATAATGAAATGAACGGCTATCGATACTTGCGGATTGGAAATGTGCATTCTCCAATAAATTATGAAAGCATGCTACTATCGGAGGATTTTTCACCACAAAGGAAAAAAAAAAACATGTGTGAGTACGACTGACAAACAAATGTACACTGCTGTAATCCTGACAGACGATTTCACACACTCACATCAAGCACTTTCTAGGAAATTGGAAACCTACTATTTCTAAGCCATCAAAGGGGAAAATGGGTTTACTTTACTTTCTATACAGGTTAATGCTATATTTTTCAAATTTTTATTATTCATTTTATGAATATAAAGAACTATCTGACCATGATATCACCGTAGTGTAAAGGCCAACGCTGACATAACGCCACGCCTGGTATTACCATATAGACAGGAAAATAATGTGTAGTAATAAGCAATGTAGGCATTATAGAGGGATCACCTTCATGTCAGCAGCCTATAATCCGCCAATGTATGCATAACCCCCAAGGAATGTGTCCCAAATATATATAGATAGATATATATTTTTTATAAGCTTCAGGATCTTTGTCTTTTATGTACTTTTTGCTTAATTAAATGTTCAGTGAATATAAAAGAATTTTTCTGAAATGGCCATAATTGGTTTTCAAATCAATCATCACAATATACCCATGGAAACAAGAGGGTTAAGTCACCCCCCCCCACCCCCGACCAGCTGTCACAGAGTGAAGATGCATAAAGTGACTTAGTTTTCAATCCTGATTGTCTAAGTAATATGCTGCAAGGCATTTAAAAAAATCACGTACAGGCAAATTTAAAACATGCATTTTTTTTTTCCTTTTCAAAATTTCTATTTTCTTTGGTCTTTTGCTTTCTAACAGGTTTATCTGTTGCTTCCTAAAGGAGATAAACGCTGGACAGAATTGATCAGAGGGAATAAGGGACTTGTACACTGCAAAGTCTATTACGTCATTCCTGCGGAACCATCGGTAAGCTAGACGTCGAGGCCATTACTGAAGACCCAAGGCTACAGCCATCGGTTCTATTAACTAGAGTTTTATATATATTTAGTTATTGAGGAACATTTTTTACAATGTTTGATTTTTTTACTTAATAAAAGAACATCAGACACCAAAAATCATGGAAATCGTTTGCTGTGAATACGTCAACAGGTTATTGGCAGGTATGACCCCTAGACTACTGAGTGGGTCCATGGATATCATTTAAAATGGAGAAAAAATGTTACCTTAAAAAAAATGTTAAGCCAAAAGGGCCCTTCCTAAATGTTACAATGTAGCATCGGGTCTAAATAGTCAGGTATCGGGATTGCATCAATGTGGAAAAAAACAATAGTAAGAACGTGTTGAATCATCTATATGGTGATGCACCCTTCAGATGTTCCAATATACAATGGCGCCATACTGGTCTCATTTTTAAAATATTAAAAATAATGTAGTCATTTTTACCTGCAGTCCTATGGAAAAACGAGAAAAAAAAATGACATGGTAATTGCCAATGAGCTGCGCCAAATGACAAACTCAGCTCCCTGCTGCATCTGTAAGGTGTAGTGAATGGTGTAGGTAGAGGCGCAATAGTGTATAAAATCTATAGCACTACAGCATATATCTCTAGCTTCCCCCATTCCAGGACATTACTCCCTGCCACCAAACCCTTGTATTCAGTAATTTGGACGATGTTTTCTAACCACCGCTTTCTATGATATTGGAGTACATTTAATACAACCTCATGTATAATGCAGGCAATGCTATTTCATTTTCAGCTGTTAAACAGCAAATTCAATTTGGTTGAGCGCTTCTCTGCCAGATATATTACCTTATTAAATTTGAGCAGCAATAACCCCCCCCCCCCATGTTATTTTTTTTATCTGCTTATGCAGTGAATTCCCATTCTTGCTTCTGTGGAAATTCAGATTTTCAGTGATTATATACACACACGTCGGTGCATTATTCTCAATATCACGTACATGGCGCATTAGCCCACTCTCAATCCAATGAAGTCAATGCTAGACCAGGAGCGATAGGGACAGCGGTGTTACACCTTACAGCAGGCAGATGATGATGATGATGATGTATAAAAAAGCTGGAGGTGACATTGTATAAATTGACCTAAAATTCCCCCATTAATGACTTACTCCGTTACCACCGAGAGCAAGTCAAACCTTCATCTGTGAGGAAGGGGTGAAAACGAGTCAAAACGTCAGACGTGACAATGAGAAGTCAGACATTCACACAAAACTGCTGTCAAATGTTAATAATAGGAAAATCACGACGACGTAAAAAAAAAAAAAAAAATCTGTCTGACGAGAAAGCAGAGGAAAATGAGCAGCACCTCAATGAATGAGATGGTGGGTGAGGGGGGGCCTCCTTAAAAACAATGTTTTGTCTGGCGGAAAAGGAGCAGCAAACATTTGCATGTCTTTATCTGCTTTCTATTTGCAAACACTGGCAGCCATCTCGTGAACTTTGTCATTTGCATGACACTTTATACTGAATATCACGTTAGAAAACCCATTCTGCATATCTAATAAATGGCATTTCACGACAAGTCATAATGAGGGCGACCCAATGTGATTAAAATAGATTCTGCTAGCACATAGTGTATATGTGCCTAGAGAGTGACACTCGGCCTAGTGGCTTATTACAGTTTATTCCTCATGAAATTCTTTGTAGTGTGAACATATAATTATCTCCGTGACCTTTAACACTGGATTTTACAGGGGGGACACCGCAGCCAGAGCAGCTCGGAGCAGTCACAGTCCTTACGCAGAATGTGCCCAAGATTTTATAATAGTGCAAATACGCCATCGATTCGCCGCTGTATTGTGCTACCAATTCTTACCTAAAATGTAGTCGATGAGCGCATCATATTTACCAGGTACGCACATAACAGGGTATGATTATACACATAGCGCATAGCCGATCTATTCACATACAGGGCTACCAACTGAATCCTCCCACAAGGCTACCCTTTAAAAAAAATCACCTAGATGTAGCAGAGCGGAGTTGGTCAGCAGGAGCTCTATAGTTCTACATAGGGCTACTGCATTTTCTGCATACCCAAAGACTTAAACAACAAAGTCAGCTCTGCTGCATCTTTAGAAACGTAACCACTGGAGGTGTATATGCTGTGAAGGTGGTATACCTCTAAGAGTAACACAATGATAATGAATAGCTAGGACAGCCACCTTTCAGCTAGCCAACACAGCCAGGACGAGAAATGCTATTTCAACTGCCTGTCAATCAACGATGAAGGGCTCCTCATGAGACCTGGTATAAGCCTGGTCCTTACCTGGATAAAAATCTTTGGATTTGGACAGCTTGATTGTGGCTCCCGTCTCTTTCTGTAGCTGGACGATGGTCTGGCCACCCTTTCCTATGATAGATCCTGCTGCGTAACTAGGAATGAGGACCTTTAGGAAAAACTGGCCGTCTTCTGCAAAGCAGAAAAAGAGTAAAAAAAGAAGAAAGATCAACAGTCAGTTCAGAAAACCATGCAAGTCAACAACGACAAAAAAAACGTAAAAAAAACAAAAACATCACAATAGCTTTTACATAAGGTATAGCGATAGACATATGAATTTATCATTCTTAAAGCCCACATCCTTCAAACAAGACTCAGCTACAGTTCAGCCTGTCACGGGGAGAAAATACATGGCAAAGGATGAGTCCAAATAATAACGGGAGATTTTCAGAATGACAAGCGGTGGAACATGAACGTACATGTGGAGATGAAGCACCCGAAATGTGTGCTCTCAATGAACCCATTACCAAGTCTCACCTCGGAGCAGCATGTTTAATTTGTAAGCATTAAGAGGTTGCCAAGAAGAAAAAAAAAAAATCTCAGTGTAATGTGGAATGGCTTCCACGCTAATCCCAATGTATTTCTTTAGCTTCTTTCAATCTCTCGTGATCCTCCTATAAGCTTATTAATTAAAGCTGTTTAAGCAGATTTTTTCCCCCTTATTTCAAAGTGATCTACGGCTTAAATCACGGTTATCATGGGTGCGCATGGGTCGTCGGGTGGAATCACATGGACCCGATCCTGAATGAAAAAACTGTAAAAAATAAAAATGAAATAAAAATAGACCCCCCAAAAGACATAAGCTAGAAAGTAAATATGGAAGAAGCTGAATGAAATGACAGGAAATGCAGGATGTGATATATTTTTTTAATATATAACAAGTCACTGACTTTGCATAACCTCAACATGTTCCAGTAAATATATATCCCTGTACAGTTTATGATAAAAGTGCAGGTCCATGTGTGATTCCTGTGCTGGGAGCATACATCCAAGCCAAGAAAAAACCCACTGATCTTCCTTGCAATTCCTCAGCAAATGCATTCACCTCTGCATCGTTGCATTGTTATGCCTCCAATAGAAATGAACGTGAAGATGCTGGGACACATCACCAGGATGCAGAAGAAGCACCCCCCAGCTCCTGTGAGCTGAGCCTCTCTCTCTTCCCCCCCTCCCCCAAGCCTACAATTAATGATTGGGGGGATAAAAAAAAAGGCGCACAGTATTGCTCCAAAAAAGCCCGGCACTCCAGAAAGGGAAGGTTTGACTTGCTAAATAAAAGGATGCCCAGAAACAATGAGAGGGGACCGAGAGGTGCAGCCACTGATGTGCAGCTGACTGGTCTGGTCCCTGCCTCCTCCATGCATCTTCCAGCACTGAGAATTAACCCCTTCCTCTCGGGAGGAGTGTAAGAGATTGCAGTGTCGGTACCCCTCCGTCAGCGGCGGGGTGATTCCTGCTTCAACCCATAAACCGTACAGCCACAACATCTTTAGGGGGGGGGGAAACCTCCCTGACATGTATCTCGAGAAAATGGACCACTGATAACCTATCTGTGAACCCCCCAAAAAACATAAGGGGCGTATGTCTGCAGTCGTCTATTGAAATGAGCACACAGCACAGGTTGAAGATGCGAGATATAAAAAAAAAACACAATAATAACAGAAGAAGTCGCCATTTTGACCATAGATTACAAAGGATTTCTTTGGCTGAGACGCCCCATAACAGGATAGATATATTGGGGGGTACATTCAGGCCAGGGGAAGCAAGACGCTGTCTCAATCACTACAGTCCACCCCCTTGCAGAACAGCAGCTGGTGCACTCACCTCCAGTGTTGGTCCTCTTCGTGCTCCCAGCCTCCGGTGGGGCTTCCAGGGGTCTTTTTCTTGAGTCTGGGGGGTCTAGGTCTATGGGGACCCCGCTGTGGGTCCCATTTTGCTGGATGGGAGCTGCCGCCATCATGTTTGTGGGCTGCAGCAAGCTGAGAGTAAAGGGGGACACAAGGGGGGGGCACAGGCTGGGGAAAGAGGGGAGTGAGGGGGGGGACCCCACTACCTGCACTGCAAGCACTGCAAAAGGGGAGCCCCCTTGGTGCACCTCCAAAAAATACAGACACAGCAATACAAGTAAGAGGGGAAACAGAGACAGAGAAGAGCAAGGCAAAATAAATAAATAAAAGAGAAGCCAGGAGGGGGAGGAAAGGGATGGAGAGAGGGAGAGAAAGAGAGAGCGAAAAGAGGGGGAGGAGTGCAGGACGGTGGGGGTGGCAAGGAAAGTGTGCAGGGAAAAGGAGAAGGGGGTGATAGAGAAGGATTGGGGAATGAGAGAAAGATAAAGGAGGGAGGGAAGCGGAGAGGTAGCAAGCAGAAAATAAAGCAAGATGGCTGGGACTGAGAAACACAGAGAAGAGGGGAGGGTGCAGAGTGATGGGGAGGGAAGGGGTGTGTGGAGGTAAAGGGGAAGAAGAAGGGCTGAGGAGGAAAGAAAGGAGCGAGAGCGAGATGTGTATGTGTGTGAGAGAGGAGTGCTGCTGATTGCAGCCTCAGACTTGTTTCCTGGCTTTCTCTCCTCCTCCTCCTCTCTTTTGTTTCCTAATAATCCCCCTGCCTGCTGCTCACACTGGCTCTCTGGTGGCTCGGCTCGCTCTCGGTGATACAGCGCTCTGTCCTCTCCTGGCTGGCCTCAGAAGTGCCTGTGTGTATTAAGGATGCTGAGGCACATCCCCAGCATCCCACACAAAGGCTCGTGCTACCTACACCTACCTATATAGGTCAACTCTGGGAGCATGGACTCCAGGCAATCTCCGGCTCCGGTGCCTTGGCCAGATGACATTCTGACTTAACACGTTACTTGCCAGATGGCTTTGGGGGGGGGGGGGGGTGAAAGAAAATGTTATTAATCCAACCAGGTCTATTCGGCACATAACACACATGTATATATATATATATATATATATATATATATATATATATATAGTAAATATTACAAATAACCCGACACCACGTCAATAACGCATCCTACCAGTTATATATATATCTGTATATGATGTTATGTCAATCACAACGCAGCTGAGTTTATTCTAAAGAAATGAATTATAAACAGCCGTAGAATATATAGGTGCTATATACTTATTATAATATATATATATATATATATATATATATATATATATATATATATATACCCTCTCCTGGCAGCTATATACTTCATATTTAGGATATCTATATATATATATATATATATATATATATATATTTACAGTGTATATATATAACATCAGTGCCATACTCTCTCTTTTATATATATATATATATATATATATATATATACCCTCTCCTGGCAGCTATATACTTCATATTTAGGATATCTATATATATATATATATATATATATATATATATATATATATTTACAGTGTATATATATAACATCAGTGCCATACCCTCTCTTATATATATATATACACACACCCTCTCCTGGCATCTATATACTTCTTATTTAGGAGATATATATATATATATATATATATATTATATTATATACCCTGTCCTGGCAGGTGGATTTTCCACTCAGTTATATCACCCATTTTACCGTGGCCTGTATATGAATGTATATGAGACAGCTGGCTGCCCCTATAGCAGACACTAGCATTATGTAACACTCGGTGCTGCCTGGCATACACGTCTATACACGGTGCGGGGGGAGCGGAGCTCTGCAGCACAATTCAAGCAGCTCTCAAGTAAACATGCTGGATCCCACCAGGCACAAGGACCTTTGCTGATGTCAGGGTCACATGACCAGCCCCATGACTGGGAGGAGAGAAGCTGCTCATTACAATGCAGCCCTCTCTCGTCACGAGTGTGGCGTCACGTGGATTTCATGCACTGACAGCTGGTGATTATAATGCAGGCTCCTCATATTATTAGCCCGGCCGCCAACAATGTGCGGTGACCATAGCAACCAATCCGGCTGCTGCTTTCATTTTATCCGCCGCTTTGAAATTTGAATGCCGCAATCTGATTGGTTGCTATGGGCAACACTGTGTTGCAGGGATAACTCTCAGTAAGGGGCCTATTCACACAATGCATTATTGTCTGTGTGCAGTGACTTGCTCATGGGCAGCACCTAAACCTACAGAACGTAGACTGGAGCTAGTGAGCAAAGATTGCTAGAGGAAGCTGCAGCCTTGCAATACAACTGAGGTGAATGGGGTCATAATAAGACTCCCTTGCAGGGTTACCAACCAGAATTATCTCAAAATCACAGACAGCCAACATTTTTTATAGACAAGTTGGAAAACCATAATGAATGATAAAGAATCAAAGTAAAACATGTCTATAGCTCAATATACTGATAAGAACTGATTACCACCAAAATAATCTAGCAAAGTACCACAAGCCTAATAAAAATCACCGACACATCTATTTTTTTTCACAGACACAGGAAAAAAGTCACCTATTTTTACGGACTGAAGGAAGGAACCGGCACTCCTTTGTGCTGCAATTATATCAGGTGTATTCGCCACTCATAGGAGAAGTGACGCGCGTTTCGGCACATGCAAGTGTCTTTATCAAACAATGTGAGCAGCAGGATTTTTTTGCGGACTGTCTAGGCCACCCTGCTCCCTAGTCACCATGACCGCGATCACAGAATCACAAAAATCCAGTCAGGTTTTTTGCAATTGACGGGTTGCAACTCAACCCCATTCACTTGTATTATTTGCGATTTAGGAAGTGCTACATAGCAATCTTTTGCTGCTGTGATCAAAGTCACCATTAGGGATGGGTGAATCGACTTCGGAGCTCCGTACCGTATTAGAATGTCTTGGCTCCGAGTTCGTATCAAGGTTTTTTACAGTAATAATTAATTCACAAAGTCTCGCGAGACTTCACAAAGTTATAACTTCGGCTCATCGGAGCCAATACATTCTAATTCTAGAAAATCATGGATGCTTCTATTTTTTTGGCACAGGCTGTGGGAGAAGTCTCCTATTTTTACGGTCTGTTCAGGAATTTAAGGGGTTTTCCAGGAGAATAATACTGATCATCAGTATCAAGGTCAGTCGGGTCTGACTCCCAGCTGTATGAAGCTGACGTGGCACTCATGGTGGCACTGTGGCCTCTTCAAACAGACGATCAGATATTGATGACTTAGGCCTCATGCACACGGCCGTGCGCGGACCGTGTTATCCCGGCCTGGAATCCAGCTGACAGCAGGAGCGCAAGGCGTCATGGTTGCTATTACGCCGTGCGCTTCTTGCCGCCGCTGGACTACAGTTATACACTCGTATAGATCATACGGGTGTATTACTGTAGTCCAGCGGCGGCAAGAAGCGCACGGCGTCATAGCAACCAATGACTCCATGCAGTCCTGCTGTCAGCTGGATTCCAGGCCGGGATACCACGGTCCGCGCACGGCCATGTGCATGAGGCCTAAGTCATCAATATCTGATCGTCTGTTTGAAGAGGCCACAGTGCCACCATGAGTGCCACGTCAGCTTCATACAGCTGGGAGTCAGACCCGACTGACCTTGATACTGATGATCAGTATTATTCTCCTGGAAAACCCCTTAAATTCCTGAACAGACCGTAAAAATAGGAGACTTCTCCCACAGCCTGTGCCAAAAAAATAGAAGCATCCATGATTTTCTTAGAAGCTGGAGATCGTTGTGATTGTACTTATCATTTTACAGTTCACAGTCCACGCAGACATCTGTGTTGTATCCATTGTAACTGCCCATCCCTGTCCGTAAAACGGACAAGAATAGGACATGTTCTATCTTTTTTGCCGGGCAGGGTTGTGGAACAGATATACAGATGTGAATAGCACAGCACTGTGGGTCTACATTTTTTGTAGACCCATGGGAATTAAGGGGTCTGCCTCTGATCCACAAAAAACACGGATCGGACGCAGAGCAAAAATATGGTTGTGTGAATGGGGCCTAACTATGCTAATGTGTTCATGAAAGTATCACGGCTCATTCAGATGAGCAGTGTCCACGTGTGGGTGCTTCCCAAGTGCAGGATGGACAGTACACAGACTGAACACCCATTTTAGGCAAGTGAATTTTCGCATGGACCATCAGTTTGTGCAGAGAAGATGGCAACATGTTCTATTTTGGTCCGATTTTCTTGCTGGACTTGCATTAGGGGGCCTTTAAAAGCACGTGAACACCATCAGCGTGCGGTCCGTTCAGAACATTGTCTAGTCGTTCACCGGAATGAGCCTGTTCAATCTTTATGATTTATTATGGTTTTCTGCTTTGTCCATAAAAGTATTCGCAGTACATGAGTGTTTGATAAGTTCTCTTGGAAAGCAAATGGTAAGCACGCTTAAGACTGGCATACTGATTGTGGTGCCGGTGCAAGATCTGGGATATCGCCGCACAGGGTGGATTTGTGTGTAGAAAATGTATTACAGTAGAGCAAAGTTGATGAGTTTTTAAAAAATCTCGTAAACACAGGGGCTGTGTGGTCGCAGATTTAATCCGTCACAGCGAATAGAGTAAAAAACACAACAAATCTGCATCAGATTCCACATGTAACTTGGATGTTCCCATAGCATGGCATGCACTGAATTCCCCATCACAGAGTATGATAGTACCTACAGGGTCAGACACTTTTAAGGCCTCGTCCACATTTCCGTTTTTCACTGATGTGTGCTGTCCGCATTTTCCACGGACAGCAAACGTAGCCATTGATTTAAATGTATCTGTTCACATTTCAGTGTTTTTTTATGTGACCTTTGATCTATGATGCGGACCAAGCACGCCCATAGAAGTCTATGGGTCCGTGAAAATCACAGACACACCATGGTTGATATCCGTGGTGCGTCCGTCTTTCACTGAAGACTGATAGGAGATTCTTTGGAAATAAATTTTCAGCTGAGCAACGTCAGTTAATTACAGCAGACATACGGATGGTAAAAACAGACTCACGGACCAACCACGGATCCTTAACGGACATCTTCACTAATGAAACACATACACTTTTTTCACAAACGTGTCACTTACACGAAAATGTGGACGAGATCTAATAAGCAAAGTACATACCAAAAACCTCTTTTGTCATAGGCGATGTCTGAATCGTCCAGTGGGATTTTTAGAATACTTTGAAAATATGTAGCATCATGGTTGGTTACTGTAGGAAATGTTTGCACTATTCCCTTGCACAGGGCGGCCTATTCATTTGGATGCGCCATGCAAATGGTGCATAAATATTTCTCTCTTGTGTACTAGTTGTCACATTTATCAAGAGGGTGCATGCCCTATGCATTCTTATCAACTTTATAGTTGGTGAATTCGAGACATTGAAGCCCTGCCCCCAGGAATGACCCAAACCCACCTAAAAATACCTACTTATGAGCAAGTCTTACATAAGCCTCACACGTTTTGGCCTGCATTGTGCCTGTGGTGTGATGAATGTGGTGTGAGGTAAACCAATGCCAGGTATTACTTAGCTTTGTTTTTCCAACAGTTTTAGGGTACTTTCACACTAGCGTTTTTCTTTTCCGGCATAGGGTTCCGTCGTAGGGGCTCAATATTGGAAAAGAACTGATCAGTTATATCCTAATGCATTCTGAACGGAGAGAAATCCGTTCAAGATGCATCAGGATGTCCTCAGTTCAGTCACTGAACGGCATTTTGGATGGAGATAATACCACAGCATTCTGCGGTATTATCTCCATCTAAAATGCCGGAATGCCGGATCTGGCATTAATTTACATTGAAATGTATTAGTGCCGGATCCGGCATTAGAAATACCTGAAGGACTGATCCGTCCTTCCAGTCTGCGCATGCACAGACCTTTAAAACTGTAAAAAAAATACAAGACTGATCCGTCTATCCGCATGACAAGCTGAGAGACGGATCCGTTCCTGCAATGCATTTGTGAGATGGATCCGCATCCGGATCCGTCTACAAATGCATTCAGTTTACAATTAGATCGACGGATCCGGCAGGCAGTTCTGACGATGGAACTGCTTGCCCGATCACACTGCCGCAAGCGTGAAAGTAGCCTTAGCATAGTTTCACACATGGCTTTTTTGGCAGCTTTTTATGCAGTCTTTTGAACCAAAGCCAGAAGTAGGTCTTAAGTCCTTCCTTTATACACTGTGACAAAAAAATCCCGCACCAAGAAGTAGTTGTTGGAATGGAATGAAACTTTCTATGTGAGAATGTAATGATATATGTAAGTGATTACAATATTGGAGCGAAAGGATAAGTTTAGTTGGGGAAACTATACAATAAAAAAGAGGCTCCAGGACCCTGTTGGGCCACCTCTAGCCTGGATACATGATGAGATAAGGTTTGGCCTGAAGGCATACAGGTTCTGTTATGCCATCCTGTGGCACATTTGCCCACAGGTGTTGCAGATGGGCCTGGATCCTGCACACTCATAGGTTGCCAATGCTGGTGTCTCAAATGCTTGATTGGCAATAAATCAGGCAACCAGCCAAGCCAAGAACGTGTTACAATCTGGAGACATTCCTGGGAAACCCTTACTGTGTGTGTGTGAGCATTATCCTGCTGTAAAATGCCAGTTGGAAGCCCTGCCATGAGAGGCAACACGTGGTCGCAGGAAATCCTGCACATATCGCTGAGCTGTTGGTTTCTCACTACTAGGAGTAACCAACTGTCATGTGCGGTGGCTCTTCAGATCATCACACCCGCGGTTGGGGCAGTGTGTCACCCTACAGCAAAGGCAGGGTTCAAGTGCTCACCACGAGGCCTCCAAACTCATGGTGGCCTAGGTTCCATTGCTTTCATTAATAAATTGACACCGAGAATATATAAACTGCAAAAATCGTTTATTTAACTTAATAAAATTATTAAAAGGCTTTGATGGTCGGGTGACATGGTCTTGATCTTCATTGGATGACAGCCTAACGGCATAAAAACGTCTGGAGGGGGGCCCAGGTCCAAAATTTGTCCTTGGACCCATAAGACTGTTGTTATATTCCTGAAAACAACTAAGCCATGAAGTGGCAGACCATGTAAAGCTACAGAGCAGGGTGGCTGAATGCTGAGGCGCATAGTGCATAAAAGTCACGAAAGCTCTACTGATTCAATAACTGGAGAGTCCAAAACTCTTCTGGCAATAACTCCAGCACAAAAACTGTGCGCCGGAGCTTCATGACAGGAGTTTTCATGGCCAAGCAGTTGCATTCAAGCCTTACATCATCAAGCACAATGCTAAGTGTTGGATGGAGTGGTGTTGGCGAATGCCAAGAGAATGTTGCGGACCTGACTACATTGCAAAGTTTGTTGGATGAGGGATAATGATATGGGTTGTTTTTCAGGATTTAGCCTAAGCCCTTTAGCTCCAGTGATGGGAAGTCTTAATGCCTTAGCATACCAAGACATTTTGGACAATTGTATGCTTCCAACTTTTTAGGGAACATTTTAGGGAAGGCCTTTACCTGTTCCAGCATAACTGTGCCCGAGTGCACAAATCAAGGTTGGCCCTCACAGAGCCCAGCTCCATCTAGCACTTTTGGGATGAACTAGAATGGAGATTGTGAGTAGGGCCATCTTGTCCATCTTCAGTTTCTGACCTCACAATGCTTTTCAGAATGAATTGGTAAATGTTATGATCATTTTTATAGACATTCTTCAAAACTGTCCAGTAGGTGCAAAAATACCACCTGCAGTGGCTGTCCAAATTTGCAGGTAATTGTTAAGAGCTTATTTGTTCTTGCGGAGCATGTATGGCCTATAAGTCTCCTCATGCCAATTAAGGCGTTCTGCCCCCAAGGAGAGATAGTAACCCCCAAATCCTGACTTAGCCTCTCACCCAACAGCCGTCTCCAGATGAGGTGCTGGCTTATTTAATATCCGAGTCATGTCTCAATGCCTATTTAAAGGGTCGAACATTGACTTACAGGATAGCTGCCTTACATCTGGTAGCATTAGAGGCCAAGCTTGTTAAGAGCTCATTTGTATGCCCCCCCCCCCCCCCCATTTTTACAAAGAAGCGGCATATTTTCTTATCAAGGGATCTTTCCGGTGCAGCTAATCTGCTGTGTGAATGAGAGCCAAGCCCCATGCTGGACAGCAGAGAAATGGAGCAGTAACATGATTGACTGGGATCTTTTTACTACAAAATCAGTGACAACTTTATCTCACTGTGATTTTGTAGTAAAAAGATCAGAGAGGCACGGAGCATTATCAGTCATGTTAATATGTTAATGCTCTGTGTCTCTGCTGTCCGGTGCGGGGCTTGGCACTCTTTCACACAGCGGATTACCCGCACAGGATCCGCTTGTGTTAAAGAGCCCTAAGACCAATGCACGGCTACACTCACCCAGTACTAATAAAATCTGGTCCTACCTCATCCAGGGTGTCGCTGGAGTTGGCGTGATGTCTACTAGATCTAGAACAAGGCCCCCGTGGTGATAAGAGAAAAAAAGAACAATGACATAAGAAAGGGATGGTGACTGCCCCTGTCAAATCACCAGCCATGCCAACGTATAGCAGGGTAATCTCGTACATTTCCCCAAAGTGCTACCACACAGTACTAATGGCCACCTTGTGGCCCCCTCACAGTACTAATACCCACCTCTTGGCTCCTCACAGTAATTAAGCCCACCTTGTGGGCCCTTCACAAAAGTTATGTCCTCCTTGTGGCCCCTCAAAGCAGTTATGCCTACTTGCATGTCCTCTCACTGTAGTAATGCCCAGATATGTGCCCATCACAGTAGATATGCCAAATATGTGCCCCCTCACAGTAGATATGCCAAATGTGTGCCCCCTCACAGTCGTTATGGCCATATATGTGCCCCCTTCACAGTATTTATGCCAGAAATGTGTCCCCTCACTGTAGTTATGGCCAGTTATGTGTCCCCCCACAGTAGTAATGCCAGATATGTGTCCCTTCACAGTAGTTATGCCCAGTTATGTGCCCCCTCACAGTATTTATGCCCAGTTATGTGCCCCTCACAGTAGTTATGCCAGATTACGTGCCCCCTTACAGTAGTTATGCCTTCATATGTGCCCCTCATAGTTACATAGTTATGGCTTCATATGTGCCCCCCCGCACATTAGTTATGCCAGATTAGGTGCCCCTCAGTAGAGATTTTTTTTGTGGACCGTATGCAGAATCATTACATTCAATGGGTCAGCAAAAAAAAAAAAAAAAGTTAAATCCGTGTGCATTCCGTTTCCGTATGTCCGTTCTGCAAAAAAATAGAACATGTCCTATTATTGTCCGCATTACAGACACGGATAAGACTGTTCTATTAGGAGCCAGCTGTTCCGTTCCGCAAAATACTGAATGCACAAAGACATCATCCATATTTTTTGGGGATCCGTTTTTTGCAGACCGCAAAATACACACGGTCATGTGCATGAGCCCTAAACAAGGAAAATCAATGGATCCATGCGTTGTCCGTAGAGAACATGGACAGCACACATCTGTGATCCACTGTCATGAGTAAACCCCTATGACTAAGTTAAACTAATGAATATTCTTTTCAATTGCAAAGCTGGCTAGGCAAATGAATAGCAATAGCTCCCACCTCTTGTGGTGACTATGCTGGTTCCTTTATGACCCTATTCACATTTTTCTTCGGGGGCCTTTGCTGGCGTTTCTTTGGCACTTTCTGAAATTGTTGATAGTGCAGTCTGCTGAACTTTTCTTCCTAATAAAAATACAGGAACCCTGGCAGGACCTATTGGGATCCATTATGGCGTTGCCAATCTTTTTTTTGAATAAAGATTCCGTCATGGCTGTCATGACTTACCTTTTAAATGGAACGGAGATTGTAGTTTGCAGAAGGAGAAAGCTACAAGTCCCCCACCAGTAGGACAAGAAGCATTTTACACAAAGGAAAAGTTAAGGCGTTGGTTGATGCTTTCATAAGCTATGCTCATAAAGGCCAGAACTGACCATGAGTTTATCCTTTGAAATTACAGCAGAATAGAGCAGGCTACAGGTTGCAGAATACTCACTGAGCCCTAACATCCATTTAGAGATTTCCTAAATGTGTGAATGAGGACGTTCACTGCACTGCAGTTTGCTGGGGATTTTCCATATGCAATCCAGTGCCACATTTGCATTACATAGTTTTTCATGGCTAAGATTGGAATAACCTTCATCGGTGATATCCAGTGGTGGGCAGAGTTACAGAAACAGCTGAGCGGGTTGTGCTAAACAGTTTCCATAACATCCATTGTGGAGAATGGGATTTACACTCGTTTCCATATGTCAATAGCTATGTACTTTTAAGGGCGTTACCGATACAGTGAAGAACAGCTCACTTTTTGCAAGGCCCTATTTATGGGCCGCATCTGATCCACATTTTTGGAGGATCCGTATTTTCCAGACCCTAAGGGCTCATGCACATGGCCGTAGTTTGTCGACATCCGAACCACATTTTTTGCGGATCAGAAGCAGACCCTTTCATTTCAGTGGGGCCGCAAAAGATGCGGACAGCACACCATGTGCTGTCAGCATCCGCATGTTCATTCTGCAGCCCTGCAAAATGCATTGAGATGCATTTTAACAGTTGAGGTCTTGGTGTTGCTGTATAATATACATGTGGATGTTAAAATTCAGCCCAATTGCTGCCAGGGCAAATTAGCCATATATGCTGCAGGGAAATTTCCCAGTGGGCCAATGCTCATGGGGCCCCCCGAGTCCTCCTCACGGCCGCTGGTCAGGTACATAACGATCTGATGCTCTCAGCATTAATGCTAGGATCATCAGCTACTTATGCACCTGACCAATAGACACAGGTGCCCTCCTGAATTCAACTGTATCACTGTCCTCAGTATGAAGATAGGGCAGTATTTTATGCTGCCCTGTTGTATCTAGTTCTGCAGGGGCGGTATTATATGCTGCACTATGGTACTGCTTGCTTCGCCTACTTCTGTCCCTGCATACTTGTGGCTTGTGTTGGCCCTGCCTACTTTTGTTCTCTCGCTTATGTCAATTTGGACTTTCCTACAACTTAGGGTCACTTTTAGGTTTTTTTTTCAGAGCAACTGTAAGTTCCCAGTCCTTGATTTCTGGCATCTGATAACATTGTAAGTATGTTGCCTCATGTTCTTTTTTTTTTACGTCACCTTAAAAATTGTATTGTTCTAAATACATATTTTTAGACCTCGATTGCTGAAAATACATTGTAAAAATGATGTTATTTTAACCTTTTTCTCTGGCACTTCTCTCTGTGCCCCTGGTCCAGTCCTTCTGCTGTTGTGTGCAGACTGCAGCTGTGACTAGATGGTAGATGGCATATCACCACTGCAGCCAATCACTATCTTCAGCCGTTCAGCACTGAGGACAATGATACACATCCATATATTTTTTTTTTTTTGTTTCTCAGTTTACTCCATCATTTTATCTCCTTTTTTCCAGACACATGGCAATCTCTTATAACACATAATTGGGGTAGATATGAATACATTTTGTAGGTCCTATTCAGGAAAAATGGTCAGAAACAGGGAACATTTTCCTAATTTTGTCATGCTATGTTTTAAGATAGTTTGTAATATATAGTATTTAGTACACTAATATATAGTATTTAGCCCAAAAATTAATCCTCTAATCTGTCCATAGCGATGCATGAAATGTGTACGTGGTGTAACATATGACATCACTCCAAAAGCAAAAACCCTATTTTAGCTTCTAGTCTAGTCTAGAAATGCTTTGGTAAAGGTACAAAACTAGATGTGGCCACTGGCCAGGACAGAACAGGCCACGCTTGGTGGGCAGGGGCAATTAGTATATGTTTGGCATAACATATTTTCCAACTGGCATGAAGGCTTTAATAGAAGGCCTTGTGTACGTCTGGCTTCTGGGGGAAGGGGCTAGTTCCTTTTTTCTTTTTCTTCTATTTAATTGTATTGTTTTAATTTTTTATTGTGATGTCATCACTGATGTCATGGGTTTCCACAGCAACTGTCCGAATGTGGAAGCAGCGTTTCCACATTTGGAAACACAGCACTCAATAGGAGTGCTGTGTTTAGGGATTCTGTGACAAAACTGATTATTTCAGTTCCCTGTGACAGTACAGGATTGGGATGTACCTGTAACAATGGCGCTGCGTTCAGGAAATTTGCGTAAATTATCCTGCTTTAGGCACAAGGCCCAGTTTATGCAGCCTGTGACTTGACGTGGTGTGGTCATGAAGGGGTTAAAAAAATTTGCCCTTTCACTGCCGCATATCAATTAGGCAGGTGGACAGCAAGCATTAACTTGCTAATTTTGCATAGTGTTAAAAAGGTTTTGTCTTAATGAATACTTGTTACCCCCCAAGGAGAGATGGACTCCTCCTCGTAAAAGGTTAACTAAGTGGTCCACAGAGAATGAGACAGCAGGTTAAAATTAAGGACCCTAGAGGTTACACTTGTCTCAGTTCCACAAAATCTCACCAAGATACCAATGTACTTAATTTTCATATCATAGTGACGTTCCAGGGGAAAAGTCATTTGAAGCCTACCAGGTCATGCCCAGGTCCCATCCACGTTTTTGATGCAGGCAGAAGTAAGTGGATCATAAAGGAATGAAAAATATAAAAGAAAGACTTGCAGATATTATGTCAAAGCAAACACATACATGGAACACCAAAAATGGTATATATGATTTTAATCTTAATGTCATTTCAACCTGCTGAATTTGACAGGACCAGCTAGATTTCTAAAGTGCATTACATATTCAGCCACCATTTGTTTACCAGATGTCTAGGTAAAAAAAATCATGCATTTTGAATTTCAACATGCCAGATCCTGTTGTTCCCCCAAGCGGTATCTGGCAGCAGCTCACTCCACACTCCCCGTTCAGAACACATGCATGCCATGCTAAGTCGAGGGTGCATATTTATGGGGAGCGGTAGAAGATATATGCATATGGTTAGCTTTAGTCCTTCAAAGAGTTCTCCAAGACCATAGAATACATATCACTTCCGTCTATGTTAGTTTAGCCCATGAGACCACAC
Source organism: Bufotes viridis (assembly GCA_033119425.1). Taxonomy (NCBI): domain Eukaryota; kingdom Metazoa; phylum Chordata; class Amphibia; order Anura; family Bufonidae; genus Bufotes; species Bufotes viridis. Next base: position 39,631,785 of record CM065599.1, read on the forward strand.
CATGAACCGTAGATGTCTATGAAATGATTCACAAATGTACAATGTTTTAGTGATTCCATGGATGAACAAGAAACTGAACTTCAGTCAATTTCTGTTTAGGTCTCATTTTTGTACCACATTCGGAATATGTGCTACACAACCAGTGACCATACCCCGAAGGTGCCAATGAATTGTCCGTTTGATGTGATGGCCATTGGAGAATGTGTATTTTGTAGGGGAGCAGCTCTACAATTTCATGCGGCTGGACAATCTAATCCAAAAGCTGAGCTTGCCATGACATCACAAGCTGAGTTCTCCAGGTAAAGTAATGAGATGGAGTTTATCATCCTTATCTATTTAAGTGGATATCAAGCTATTTAAAATATCAGCAGGGATAATGTGTATTATTTACAGCACTTAAGGGCTACAGATGGTAGGTTATTTGCTGCTGTCCTGGAGAAGGAGGCAAGGCAATGGATGAAACGGCTGTCTACTGTCCTCACAACTCTCCTGCTGTTCCATTGTCATGCTCAGGAGGAGGTCAGTAGCCAAAGAAGTTCCATGGTTCTACTTCTGAAAAAAAAAGACAAAGGCCCAAATTCAACCTCTTAATCATTGTAAATGTGTGAATATTACATCAGTGAAAGTGGAAAAAAATACCCAAGTTGGCCATCTGCCAATTAACTAGGAAAACAAAAAACGTCTTTCCCTACCTGGCAGTCAGACTACTTTTGCTGGTTTAGACACATCATTGCACTGCTGACCTGGCCCACTGGAGAACGCTATACTCAGTTACAGATTGCAATAAACGCCATAAATAGTGATGCACACGTGCATAGTGACCCCTTAAGGGGCACCATAAAAAGCATAATTTTAGAGCCATGTTTTTGTAGGTCCCAAAAGCTGGTTAGATATTGGCATGATATTGAGAGTGCATAATGTGATATCAGATATGTATAACCGATGGATACGTATGTTTAGAGAGGTGATCGGTGTATACTTTGTTAATAAAATCTATTTCACAATTGTTGCTTAAAATTCTGTTTTTCAACAGATGAGTTATTGCATATAATTGGGATAAAAATATGATTCAGCATCTGTAAGAGCTTGGCTCTGATTGGTGATACAATAAGCTAAAAATAAGTTGTGTAGTATCTCAGATAATTGCATGTCTACTGAGGTAAGCGGTTACATAAACATTATTTAGTCCATTAGACCTCCATTTTCTTATTCTTTGTTTCTCCAGATGGTATGAGCAAAGTGAGTGGTAAAAATAAATAATACTTTCCTGTTAAGACTGATTATTTGAAATTAAATCTTTAATTTAACTTAAGAATCTTATTTGTATTTTCAATCTTCATCATTGCAAGGCTCTTTTATTTTATTTCTTTTCTTTTTGCAATTTTTTTATGGTGTGTATATATCTTCTATAATTTGTTAAAATAATACTGTCTTTTTTCCCCTATGAGCAAGTTAATTTGGGAGCCTTAGAACCATATAGATTTTTAATTTTTAGGCTTCATCATTTCAGTGATCCAGTGGTTTTACATTTCTCCTTATGCATTGCTTTGGGTAATTTTTTTTCAGAAAAAGTTGTTGCTTATTTAAATGTTTTCTAAGATATTTTGAAAAAGGTATGTTGTTTGTATTGTATTGTACAGTGCCATTAAGTAAACAGTGTGTTTTTGCAGTTTTATACTGTTTATCATAAACCGCTAAATGTAAGCTTTTAAATCTTTTCTATGAGTTCTTATGTTTAAAGCGTTTTTATTTCATGAAGACTACTCTTCTCTATATGGCCTATTAGGACATATAGACATCAAGACAAAGCCCCCCATTTGGAAACCCTTCTATGAACCAGAACATCTGCAGCTCCAATTCTTTCAAGACCCTTCATTGTATTACTTGAATAGCCTCTCATCTGAATGTCTGCCATATGCATGGCTAGCTGACTGCAGCTTCAGCTGGCAAAATCACCTGTTTGCTGGGGGTCCCATGATCAGCTGATCGCCCCTGCCCCCCTTCTTCTGATCAGACAACCCTTTTAACATGATTCCAAACGTATGTTTGTTAGTGATATAGTCACACAAATAAGCATTATTTCTTAGTAAGTAAACATTAATTATTTGACTGATTTATATTTCATAATCATAACATGTACATACAGAGTATGTCTAAGCCAGTGTTATGAATTTTAAGCTGTACCTCAAGAACCAGGACTGTTATCCCCGTAGGTCCTGATTGAACAAACCCCATTCTGGGGTGTACACAATATATTCCAAGATCTGTATTTATTTCAAAGTATGTTTTTATTTTTGGGTCTTGTTGTGTTGGTCTGTTTTGAGTCTGTATTTATTATGGAGTCAGGTCTGGGGTCAATATTAGTTTAGGAGGTCTTTTCTGGGGGTCATTATTTTGAGCTCAGTTCTGAGGTTTCGGGTCTGTAACCTAGGCTATTGTCTAGGTTTGGTCACGTTAAATTTACTTTGAGGCCTGGCCTATGGTCTGGTTTTGTTTGGAATTTATTTTTGGCATGGAGGCTTTATTTGTTTTGTTATGGTCTGAAGTCGGTATGTATCAAGTGGTGTGTATTTATTCTGGGGTCTGTATTTATTTTGTTTACTTTGATATACAGGTCTGTTTTTTTGAAGATTAGATTTTTTTTTCCGGGGGTATCAGAGTATGAGTACATTTAGGGAGTCACTCACAGTTATACTGAATCTTTTTCCAGAAAACTATATATTATATCTGTCCAGGTCCTTCTGTTCTTATTGCCTGCAGACCAGACGGTATGTTAAATTGACCTTTAACACACTGCACCTCAGCATCTCCCTTCGGTAAACGCCAATCTATTGGTGTGTATATGCCGCATATGTGTGTGCTTGTTACGAGAATAAGTCTGTCCCTGATTGTCCCTATGAATTTTAGTGTCCACACACTTGTCCTTGCCATTATGTATGTACTCAGCTTCTGCCAGGCTAGTTGCAGACCAATGATTGGGGATGATGAAGCCTAATGAGGTAAGTAAACTTCTGGGACCAGATACTCGACTAACTTCCACAGATCATTAGAGATATTACCATTCAACCTTTTACTACCAGTAGTCACTAAAGGTAATATCACATGCAGAGGAAGTTTTCAGCTGAGGAAAAGCCCCCAATTACATGGCAAAATCTGAAAGAGCTACCTGGGGGATTTTACCACAGAACTTTCCATAATTCTGACCACAAATGTTGCCATTTGCATTGCTAAGTGTGGAATCATATCTTCATCACAATCCTGCTGTACTGTATAGGCTTTGTTGTTGCAGCATGTGGGACTAAGACCTCATGCACACGACAGTTGTGTTAGCAGTCCGCAAATCGGGGTTCCGTTGTTCCGTGATCCGTGTCCGTTTTTGGTTCCGTTGTGTTTCCGTGGTCCGGCAGAAAAAAAGGAAGGAAAAAAAAAGTGTAATTTTAATATCTCCACCCAGGATAATGGAATATACACTCACCTAAAGAATTATTAGGAACACCATACTAATACGGTGTTGGACCCTCTTTTTCCTTCAGAACTGCCTTAATTCTACGTGGCATGGATTTAACAAGGTGCTGATAGCATTCTTTAGAAATGTTGGCCCATATTGATAGGATAGCATCTTGCAGTTGATGGAGATTTGAGGGATGCACATCCAGGGCACGAAGCTCCTGTTCCACCACATCCCAAAGATGCTCTATTGGGTTGAGATCTGGTGACTGTAGGGGCCATTTTAGTACAGTGAACTCATTGTCATGTTCAAGAAACCAATTTGAAATGATTCGAGCTGTGTGATATGGTGCATTATCCTGCTGGAAGTAGCCATCAGAGGATGGGTACATGATGGTCATGAAGGGATGGACATGGTCAGAAACAATGCTCAGGTAGCCCGTGGCATTTAAACGATGCCCAATTGGCACTAAGGGGCCTAAAGTGTGGCCAGAAAACATCCCCCACACCATAACACCACCACCACCAGCCTGCAGAGTGGTAACAAGGCATGATGGATACATGTTCTCATTCTGTTTACGCCAAATTCGGACTCTACCATTTGAATGTCTCAACAGAAATCGAGACTCATCAGACCAGGCAACATTTTTCCAGTCTTCAACAGTCCAATTTTGGTGAGCTCGTGCAAATTGTAGCCTCTTTTTCCTATTTGTAGTGGAGATGAGTGGTACCCGGTAGGGTCTTCTGCTGTTGTAGCCCATCCGCCTCAAGGTTGTGTGTGTTGTGGCTTCACAAATGCTTTGCTGCATACCTCGGTTGTAACGAGTGGTTATTTCAGTCAACGTTGCTCTTCTACCAGCTTGAATCAGTCGGCCCATTTTCCTCTGACCTCTAGCATCAACAAGGCATTTTCGCTCACAGGACTGCCGCATACTGGATGTTTTTCCCTTTTCACACCATTCTTTGTAAACCCTAGAAATGGCTGTGCGTGAAAATCCCAGTAACTGAGCAGATTGTGAAATACTCAAACCGGCCCGTCTGGCACCAACAACCATGCCACGCTCAAAATTGCTTAAATCACCTTTCTTTTCCATTCTGACATTCAGTTTGGAGTTCAGGAGATTGTCTTGAACTTCCTTCCTGATAATTGCTCTGAATCAGGCTGTCTAATACAGCCTTCAGGAAGACTATGTGACCTGTGAAATTACACATTAGTTTTCTTACAACCCCAGTTAGCAATACATCATCACTTCATTGTATGGAATGTGAACATATAGTTTGTATATTTGATTGCACTAGTAATATAGCACAGTACATGTACGGACAACTCTGAGGACAATCATTAAGATGTCAGTCAACAGTAGTGAACAAAAATGCTAATTTGTATTTATGAATAATCAGTACTTTTATCAATGCTCATGATCATTTGAATCATTACAATATTTATTTTCAGGACAACCCCCTTAAAGAAATTGCCCAAAATAAAAATAAAATAAAAAATGCCACTCTCATTGGTTGTATTTGTTTGGTTATAGCTCAGCCTCATTCACATGAATGAAGCTGAGCTGCAGTACCAGACAAAGCCCATCGATAGGAGTGGCACTGTTGCACAAACCTGTTTTTCTGATCCTGGACCGTTCCTTTAATCTGTCTTTTTTTCTATTCAAATTTCAGTACTAAGATTTGCGTTGTTACTAAATAAGCGGATCTCTCTCCTGAAATGTGCGTTGACTGTGGCTAGTAGAGCCTTTTATAGTAGTGGCATAGTCAATTGAACAGCGGATGGTGTTCGAGGGTCAGTTAGGAGCTCAGTCAGAAACAAGACAGGGTTCGGAGTTAGGGTAGGCACTACACATTTTAGGCATGCTGTCCAAGGGAGAGACAAGAGCAGAGTCAGAAACAAGCCAGAGGTCAAGAGTCAGGAGAGGTACTACAGATTACAGACGTGATGTTCAAGGGCCAGACTGGAACATAGATAGATACAAAAAATGTAAAGAAGATAATAGGGAGAAGAAAATAGCACATGGCACAATATACCAATAACTGCCATTGCAGCACACTACAATGGGAAAAATAATGTCCGGTAAAAACTGACACATTGCCAGTGTTTCATGGCAATTTTCAACAATGTGTGCATCCATTTTCTGGCAATCTGTACATTTTTAATCACCGTTTTGCATCCGTTTTTCATGGCCATTAAAAATGGATGAATTTTATTGGCTTTTTTAAAAATAAAATCCTAACTCCTGCAGTATATATAATGTCCCCCTGCAGTAATAATGTCCCCTATATGGTCGTTAAAAAAACATTCATATGAAAAGCCCCATAGACCGCAATGGTCACACTGCTGTTTTTTCGGTGCCGTGTGCATTTAGCCTTAGAACTGTGATCAGCTTGATGGCACTCTGATTGGACAAATGGCCAAGCCTCCTGATAGTCTGGATGTTACTGCTGGCATCATGACAATTCCATCATTGGCAAATGAACCTCTTAGATGCTGTAGTCAATGCTGATTGCAGCATCTAAGGCTGAGGGAGCTCCTTCTTTGTCACCAGCTCATTTCATTACCTGATTGAACTTTCTCAACAATTTATAGATGGCACCAGTTGGGCACAACATATTGAGTACTGAAATGTCATATCTGTTGTGCTCACTACACCCCTTCATTAATACCTTGATAGGTAGAGTTCCCAAATTTGGTTAATTTCTTAGGGGGTTCCATTTATTATTTCACCCCATAGCTTCTAAAGTTGTCAGCACAAGATGCGTAAATCACAACATTGAGCCTCAAATGCGCATGGTGCTCTTATACTCCTGAGCCCTGTTGTATGTCCAAGCCAAAGATTAGGACCACGTGTAGGGTGTTTACAAAACCAGAAAGCACAGCATAATAAGAGGGCTTACTTTTCACACTGGTATATGCTGGGCACAACATATTGTGAACTGAACTAGCATCTCTATGTAAAAATCTAGATTACTTACCGGTAATCTTTTTTCTTTGAGCCTATGACAGCACCCATGGAGAGAGACCACCTCCTAGCCCAGGACAGGAAACAGGAACCAGGAAAAAACACCCCATAAAAGGGGCTCCACCCTCTATCACTCCAGTCCTTTTCCAAGAACTAAGAACAGAACAGATACACATACAAACACTATCCTACATTTTATTTTATTTTTTATTTTTTTGGGGGGGGAATTTAGCTGGGTGCTGTCATAGGCTCAAAGAAAAAAGATTACCGCCTTATGACAGCACCCATGGAGATATAAGCAAGAAGCATTAGGGAGGGACAACAGCCGAGAGGATCTTTCGGCCGAAATCCAAACCCTCATCTGACGGAAACCGGAGTCTATAATGCTTGAAAAAAGTATGAGGGGAACTCCACGTGGCTGCCCTACAGATCTGCTCTAAAGAAACTGAGGCCCTGGCTGCCCAAGATGTAGACCCTGATCTGCTAGAATGCGCCCCGAACCCAGAAGGAGGAAGCTCATCCTTAGCAACATAGGCCCGCCCAATAGCCTGCCTGATCCATCTGGCAATGGATTGAGGAGAAGCGGCAGCTCCCTTCCTAGAACCCTGAAAACAAAGCAGCAGCCTGGAGGAGGACCTCCAAGGTTTGGTGACCTGAAGGTACTGTATGAGACACCTTCTGACATCCAGACAGTGAAAATCGGACTCCGCTTTGGTCTTAGGAGAAGGGAAAAAGGAAGGAAGCACCACCTCCTGGGACCTATGAAAACTGGATGACACCTTGGGAAGGAAGGCAGGATCGGGTACAATAATAACTCTATCTTCCAGGATCCTAAGGTACGGCTGATCAATGGAAAAGGCAGCTAGCTCACTAACCCTCCTGGCTGACGTTATGGCTAACAGAAAGGCTAACTTACAGGAGAGCAAATTTATCGAAATCTCACTAATTGGCTCAAAGGGTTCAGACGTAAGGGCAGACAAAACTAGGTTCAGGGAGGCAGGGCATTCCTAGAAATCGGAGCGAGCTTAGAAACTGCAGTAATAAATCTTTTGACCCATGGATGTGCTGCCAACTTAAACTCAAAAAAGGCACTGAGGGCTGAAACCTGCACCTTCAGTGTACTGGGCCTGAGCCCCTTATTCCATCCCTCCTGAAGAAAATCTAAGACAAGGGGAACATTCGGGGGTTCTAGCACGTCTACCGGACCCCCAGCGAAGCGACAGAAGGCCCCCCAAACCCTTAAGTAGATTTCTGAAGTAACCTTCTTACGACTCGCTAAAAGGGTAGAGATCACACTGTCAGAGAGTCCTTTTTCCCTTAAAATCTCCCTCTCAAAAGCCAGGCAATCAGATGAAGGGATCTCACCTCCTGATGTAATATTGGGCCCTGGGACAGGAGACCCGGGAATACTGGCAGAACCCATGGATCTGCTATTGACATGAGCCTGAGCTCCGAGAACCAAACCCTCCTGGGCCAGAAGGGAGCTATGACTATGACAGTAGCCTGATCCGTCTTGATTTTCTTGAGGGCCCTTGGGAGTAGCTTCAGAGGGGGAAAGGCGTAGAGGAGGCCTGATTTCCAGGGTTGGGCAAATGCATCCAGCGCCTTCGGATGATCCCCCGGGGACAGGGAAAAGAACTCCTTCACCTTCCTGTTTGCTCTGTTGGCAAAGAGATCTACTACTGGAAGACCCCAAAGGTTCACTATCATATTGAAAACTCCCTGATCTAGGGACCACTCGTTCTTTCTCGTACACCAGGTAGCGATTGAGACATTTCAAATTTATTATGGTACGGAAGGACCCGTTGGGTTTCTTCACTAGAAACAGAGTCGAGTAGAATCCCCTTGCCTGCTCCGCTTTGTGAACAGGAACCAGCACCTTTTTCTGCATTAGAGAGAAGACTTCGGATATGATGGCTGTCTGTCTCTGGGGATCCGTTCGGAAATCCGTCACCACAAATCTTTCTGCTGGCTGGCTCAGAAATTTCAGTTTTAAATCCTCCTGAATCACTGAAACACCCAGGGACTGTTGGAGATCCTCTGCCACTGAGACAAAAACAGTGATAGACGACCCCCAACCGGAGGCATGATGTCATTGGGAACTCTTTTTTGAGGCCTCTGAATGGGAAAAAAGAAACCCTTTGGACTTGCAGCTACCGTCAGTAAACTGACTGGACTTATTTCTTCCTCTAAGCGAAACTCTATTGGATCTGCGCCCAAAGGACTTCTTGGGGGGCTGACTAGTGAATGGAAACCCTTTCTTCTCGTCAGATGCCTTCACAAGAAGGTCATCTAACACCGGACCAAATAGGAATCCCCCTTGGCAAGGGATGCCACACAGTTTGGCTTTAGAGGCGACATCCCCGTTCCAACTTTTAAGCCAAACGGCCCTACGGGCTGAGTTAGAAAGTGCCGAAGATCTTGCTGCTAATCTGAGGGAGTCTGCCGAGGCATCTGCCAAAAAATCTAATCCGCTATAAAAGGCAGAAAAAGAGGTTAACAATTGTTCTCTGTAAGGATACGGTGGTTTGCGCTCCAGCCTGGATCCATGCCCTGTGTAACCATGACAACGATCGCTGTTTGCCTCCCAGGCTGGAAGCAGTGGCCGCTGGGCCGTCTAAGGTGGCTCCGCCCATCCACACTTGGTCAATAAATAGGAGCCAGGTGCTGCACAGGGTGTTCCACTAATGGAGTGCGCACCCTGCCTGCTCCATTCACCACGAGGACGCAAGCTCCTAACTACCTGCAACTCTGAACCTCCAGGAGAAACCCTCACCTACCTTATCCAGCTCCACCACTGCAGGATCCCTGCATGACTTCTAACAGCAAGTATCAGCCTGTCATTTTGTTCACTGACATTGCTCACTGAAAGGAAGGGACTCGCTGGTGACTATTAGTACTGCAGGCCTGGGATTTCTGAACATTGCCTAGAGCTGTTATTCATGAACTTTAATCTGTACTCTGATTCCTAAAACGAACTTTCCTCACTATTAGTTTTACACTCTATCTTTAGTACGCGGTACATGATTTTGTTACCCCATACTCTCCGCTTAAGACTGAGAGAGCCGCCTGGGGTACACACTGAGCAGCCGCAAAAGACTCCATCAACACTCAAGTAGTGTGACAGGAGTGGATGTCAAAGGACTCCGCAGTTGAGATCCTAACTGATCAATTTGGTGCGTTACATATTAGTGGAACCTCATGGATCCAGCGGAGCTCGCGCGGCACATGGTCGCCTCACTGAGAGGGTGGAAACCCTTAACGTGACCGTACAGAATCTCCAATTGGAAAATCAGACGTTGCGAGATCTCGCCTCGTCGCAGCACAGGACACCACCACGATGGACCGGAACCCAAGGTCAGTCCACCTGAACTTTTCTCAGGAGACCGGAAGCAGTTCCGCGAATTCCTGAATGCGTGCAAGCTGATGTTTCAGTTACGCCCGACCTATCCTACCGATAGAACCAAAGTACTCACCATGATCTCGTACTCAGGGGGAGGCCAGAGCATGGGCTAACACCTATTTAGAAAAGGAAGACCCGGTCTTGAATTCCTTTCCGCAATTTCTGAAACAATGGCCCTCCTTTACGAGGACCACAACAAGCAGCTGACTGCGGAGACCGCCATTCGCACCCTAAAGCAAGGGAGACGACCCGTTGAGGACTTTATTATGGAATACACTCGTTGGGCCCGTGAGACTGAATGGAATGATCTCACTCTAGAAATCAGTTCCGTCTCGGTCTATCTGAGGCCCTGAAGGATGAGTTAGCCCGCGGAGAGCTGCCACATACACTCGACGCCTTGATGCAGAAGGTCACCACCATTGACAGACGCTAAGGGAACGTAGGGCCGAGAGAGTCTCAGGGTTTACACCCACCCCGAGACAGACCAGCCCGGATCCTGTAGCAGAGATGATGGAGATTGGGGCAACTCGTGGTCCTCTGACTGAGAGAGAGAAGACCCGGAGACGGAACCTCAACCTCTGCTTATACTGTAAGGCCGGCTGACCATTCGGTTGATGGATGTCCTGCCATAAGAAAGAAACATGGAAGGTAAAATGATGACGTTCTGTAACTTAGGCAGAAAAGATAACAACACAAGTGGTTACATTTATACGTCTCTTACCTTACAGTGGGACCAAAACCGAACTATCGTTGATGCAATGGTGGACACGGGAGCTTCAGGAATTTTATCGATAAGCATCTAGTAGAGAGAAATAAAATTCCCATACAAGGAAAGATGTATCGATATCCGTGAGTTTTATTGATGGTACAACCTCTAGACCTATCCATAGCCAGACTCAACCCCTTTTGGTGACAAGCTGAAAATAACCACACAGAATTTTTATCCTTTGATGTCATACACTCCCTTCGTTCCCCATCATTTTAGGCTTGCCATGGCTCCGGTTACATCAACCAGTTCTCCTATGGGAACAGGGGAGAATTGGGTTTACCTCACGTTATTGCAGGGAGACCTGTTTCCCTATTAAAACTCTCATGCATGTAGGGTGAACCAGGTCCCTACCCAATACTCAGAGTTTTCGGAGGTATTTAGTGCAAAGATGGCGGAAACCCTACCGCCCCATAGACCCTACGATTGCCCCATAGACCTGCTGCCGGGCAGTGAAATACCCACAGGAAGAATCTACCCATTGGCACAACCAGAACTTGACCACCTCAAACAGTATCTCGAAGAGAACTTAAGGAAGGGATTCATTCGGCCTTCAACCTCCCCTGCAGCCGCAGGTATGTTCTTCGTAAGGAACAAAGACTTGAGCCTCAGACCCATCATTGATTACAGAGCATTGAATAAAATAACAATCAAAAACCGGTACCCCTGCCGCTAATATCCGAGCTTATTGAAAGACTTCAAACATCAACTATCTACACTAAACTGGACTTGAGAGGCGCATACAACTTGATTAGGATTAGAACCGGGATGAATGGAAAACTGCTTTCCGCACCCGGTACGGACTCTTTGAGTATATGGTAATGCCTTTCGGCTTGTGCAATGCCCTGCCACATTCCAAAACTTTATCAACGACATATTTAGGGATCTACTAGATGTATGTGTTGTCATCTATCTAGATGACATATTGGTCTACTCCGATAACCTACAAGATCACAGGAAACACGTCCGTTGGGTACTTGCGCGATTAAGCGTCCATCACTTATATGTCAAACCAGAAAAGTGTATATTCGAGACTACTACCCTTCCGCTCCTTGGTTATATAATCTCACCCAAGGGAATTCAGATGGATCAGTCAAAGATCACTTGCATCCAAAACTGGCCGATTCCGACTCTAGGAAAGCCCTCCAGCGTTTCATAGGGTTCTCGAACTTCTACAGGAAATTCATCAAAGACTTCTCCGCTACCATCAAACCCCTAACCAGATTAACTAGTGTCAATACGAAATTTGTTTGGTCCATGGAGGCCCAATCAGCTTTTGAGTTACTTAAAGACAAATTCACTTCAGCACCAATTCTGACCATTCCGAATCCAAACTATCACTTTGTGCTGGAAGTAGATGCATCACAGGCAGCCATAGGAGCTGTTCTGTCCCAGCGGAGCTCCTTCTCATCCCCACTACATCCTGTCGGGTTTTACTCCCAGACTCTAAACACAGCTGAAATCAACTACCCCATAGGGAAAAGGAACTTCTTGCCATAAAATGTTCCCTAGAGAACTGGAGGCACCTACTTGAAGGTTCAACACACCCCATCACAATATACACGGATCACCGTAATTTACAATACCTGAAAACCAGTAAAACACTGTCAGCACGTCAGGTACGGTGGAGTTTTTTTGACAGATTCGACTTTCAAATTACTTATCGACCAGGCTCAAAATGGGAAGGCTGACGCCTTATCACGTCTGGCTGAATGCCGCGCCGCAGTCACAGCCCCACATGCATTATACCACCTAACAAAATTATCCTTGCCACCATCGAATTGGAAACCCAGCTTAAGGATGCTCTGAAAATTGACTGTGCTAACATCCCCCCGGGACTTCGGAAAGACCAACGGGGTTTCCTCTACAAAAACAACCTACTGTACATACCAACTCCTCTCACCACCCAGGTAATCAAACTCTGCCATGACACACCCCTCGCGGGACACCCTGGCATTGCCAAAACCATAAACCTGATACGCAGGAACTTCTGGTGGCCAAAAATGACCAAAGAAATTAAGCAATATGTTTCCACATGTGAGACATGTGCCTCATGCAAAAGTGATAGAAATCGACCATATGGCCTTCTTATGAGTCTTCCTATCCCCAACAGACCCTGGGAATGGGTTTCAATGGACTTCATTGTAGAACTCCCTCTTGCCGAATTCGCTTACAACAATTCTGTAAATTCCTCCACTCTACATAGTCCATTCTTTGCTAATTATGGATTCCACCCTAGGTCTCTCCCTGAAATCAGCCTTCCTACAAACGTTCCTGCCACAGATAATTATGTAACTACCTTGCAAACAACCCTCATGATGCTGAAAGACAACCTCCAACGGGCAAAGGAAAGGCAGAAGATCTACTACGACCGTCACAGAAGAGAAAATCCTCCTTATCAGGTTGGAGACTCGGTATGGCTGTCAACGAAACCTTCGGTTGGGGGTACCTGCTAAGAAACTGGGTAGGCAATTTTGGGTCCGTTTCTGATAGAAAGAATTATCAACCCCAACACGGTGAGACTTTACCCTTCCTCCTCGACTACAGGTACATCCCACATTCCATGTATCGTTGCTAAAACCGTTTAGACCTAGCCCGTTCCCTCACGGGTTCCTCAACCCTCCCCCGATAGATGTCCGTGGTGAGGAGGAATTTGAGGTTGAGCAGCTTCGACTCCAGAAGAAGACGGGGAGGATCCAGTACCTCGTTAGATGGAAGGGTTACGGGTCTCAGGATGACTCTTGGGAAGATGTGCGAGACGTCCATGCACCCAGACTCCAAAGGTTGTTCCACAGGAGATTTCCCGACCGACCCTCCCCTACTGGGGTACCCCGGAGAGGGTCCCCTTAAGGGGGTACTGTAAGGATACGGTGGTTTGCGCTCCAGCCTGGATCCATGCCCTGTGTAACCATGACAACGATCGCTGTTTGCCTCCCAGGCTGGAAGCAGTGGCCGCTGGGCCGTCTAAGGTGGCTCCGCCCATCCACACTTGGTCAATAAATAGGAGCCAGGTGCTGCACAGGGTGTTCCACTAATGGAGTGCGCACCCTGCCTGCTCCATTCACTCACGAGGACGCAAGCTCTAACTACCTGCAACTCTGAACCTCCAGGAGAAACCCTCACCTACCTTATCCAGCTCCACCACTGCAGGATCCCTGCATGACTTCTAACAGCAAGTATCAGCCTGTCATTTTGTTCACTGACATTGCTCACTGAAAGGAAGGGACTCAGGCTGGTGACTATTAGTACTGCAGGCCTGGGATTTCTGAACATTGCCTAGAGCTGTTATTCATGAACTTTAATCTGTACTCTGATTCCTAAAACGAACTTTCCTCACTATTAGTTTTACACTCTATCTTTAGTACGCGGTACATGATTTTGTTACCCCATACTCTCCGCTTAAGACTGAGAGAGCCGCCTGGGGTACACACTGAGCAGCCGCAAAAGACTCCATCAACACTCAAGTAGTGTGACAGGAGTGGATGTCAAAGGACTCCGCAGTTGAGATCCTAACTGATCAATTTGGTGCGTTACAGTTCTCTAGGGGACCCTCCTCTAATGTGTTCCTCTAACTCCCTCATCCAGGCTTTTAGAGACCTGGCCACTGTGGTGGCAGCAATTGCAGGCTTAAAGGATGCGGCTGAAGCTTCCCCCAACATTTCTTTAAGTAGATGTCAGCTCTTCTATCCATGAGGTCCTTCAATGACCCCCCATCATCAAAGGGAAGGGCTGACTTTTTTGCTATCTTTGCTACTGGAGCATCTAATTTTGGGGCCCTATTCTAGGAAGCCGAAGCCCCTTCATCAAAGGGGTACTTCCTTTTAACAGCAGAAGGGATAAAAAATTTCCTATCAGGCTTATCCCACTCTCGTTTAATAGCTGCCTGAATGTTCTCATGTATATCGAAGACCCTCTTCCTCTTTGGGCCCAAACCTTCAAACATAGAATCCCTTAGTGATAACGGTTGTTTGGGATCCTCAAGCCCCATGGTAGCCCGCACCATCTTCAAAAGGGAATTGACATTTTCTGGCTGAAAAAGAGGCCTCCCGCCTGCCTCTTCATCAGAAGAGTCCCCTGATAACCCACATTCCCCCTCTTCCTCTAAAACCTCACTGTCACTAGAGGGGGGGGGGTGAGATGTGGTAGGTGTAGCAGAAGAACTAGGACGAGATGTCAATAGTCCACTGACAGACTCTTTAACCTCCTCCTGAATCAAGCGCTTAATGCTGCCCATGAGAGAGGGGGCTTCTTCCTCCAGAAGCTTGTTGAGACAGGAACGACAGGCGGGCTTAATCCAGTCAGAAGATAACTTCTTTTTACAAAGGGCACAACTCCTACTTCTAGAGCTGGAGCTCTTCTTAACCTCTTTGGGAACCTAAACATAAAGATAACCCATAAGCCGGCCACTGTATCAGAAAATCCACAGGGGAATCACCCCTCTTACCCCACCAAATACCGGCGTTTCAGTGCCAGGTTCTGCGGCATCAGTGCGCTGGGGTTGCTCCATGTTCCACACGCCACCAGGCTCAATGGAGACGACTGCCTGAGCTTCTCCGGCCGGCAGGATGAGCTGGCTGGGCATTTCATATGGCGCGCACATGCCGACTCCTCCCCCTTCCGGCCGCTCCAGCCGCGCACCGGAAGTGCGTCACCACACAGGCGCACGTGACCCGGAAGAGCGCGGCCGGGTGTACAGCACGGCCGCAGAGGCCCGCAGCACAGGAGAGATGCGGAAGGGCAGTAAGCCCAGTACCATTCCCCCATACCGAGGAGAAGCCTGGCAGGAGGAGGATGAAAGAGGCCCAGACTTCCGGCGGCTCCCGGTGGAGACTTACGCCGTACGGGTAAGCCCTCCTCACAACCATACACGGGGCTCCCGCAGCTCGTGCACACGTCTTTCCTGATCCCTCCTGTCCCTAGGACAGGAAACAGAACTGGAGTGATAGAGGGTGGAGCCCCTTTTATGGGGTGTTTTTTCCTGGTTCCTGTTTCTTGTCCTGGGCTAGGAGGTGGTCTCTCTCCATGGGTGCTGTCATAAGGCGAAAGGATAAAATTTTAATTTTCTCTGCGTCATCTTCTGTGAATGAATTTTTTTTAAAAACAACCGTGGGGTCATGGTTGCTCATTACATCTCTTGGTAAATTCTTTTGAGGTGTGTGGTTTCTAAAATGGGGCCACTTCTTGTTTCTTTTTTTCATTTAACCTCAGAGCCTCTGCAGTTGTCGGCCAGTGCTGTAGAAATCTCCAAACTAGGCCTCAAATGCACATCTTCTCTTTTTCTTCTGAGCCCTGCAGTGTTCCCAAAAAACAGTTGATGACCAAATATCAGGTGTTGTGGTATTCAGTAGAAATTTGTAACAAAACGTGGGGTCCTTTTTCTCCTGTTACCCATTGTGAAAATGAAAAATCTGGAGCTAAAGGTGTAGTTTTCAAAATTAGGACAATTTTTGGGGGTTTCCAGGGTCTCATCAAATGTGACCTGGCACCTAAAAACTATTCCAGCAAAATTTGCCCCCCCAAAAAAACATATGGCACTCATTCCCTTCTTAGCAATGCAATCTGCCCATGAAGCAGTTTATGACCACATATGGGTTATTGCCATATTCAGGAGAAAATACCTAAAAATTGAGGGGTGAGTTTTCTCCTGTTACCACTTGTGAAAATGAAAAAAATTTGAGCTAAAGCAACATTTTATTGGAAGAAATTACATTTATAATTTTCACAGCCAAGAGTTTCTAAATTTTATGAAATGTCTGTGGGGTCAAAGCGCTCACTACACCCTTTTGTAAATTCAATTCATTCAGGGGTGTAGTTTCCAAAATGGGGTCACTTTTTGGGGGTTTCCATAGTAGGGATACCACAGGGTCTCATCATGTGCGACATGATACCTGAAAACCATTCCAGCAAAACCTGCCCTCAAAAGTCAAATGGTGTTCCTTTCCTCCTGAGCCTTGCTGTGTGCCTATACAGCAGTTGACAACCATATTTGGGATGTTTCTGTTAGGGCTCATGTAAAACACGGATACTGGCCGTGTGTGTTCCACATTTTGAAGAACAGAACATCCTGTCCTCTAGTGATGATCGAATATGCCCATATTCGAATTCGCGATATTTCGCGAATATTTCGTAAAATATTCGCGATATATTCGCAAATTCGAATATTCGTATTCGTCATCATTTAATCGCCATCTTTTTTTTATAAAATCGCGGATAATCGCATAATGCGTATGATCATGCGCATATTGCGCAAGATCATTGTTACTGGCAGGCAAAGGCAGTATTCGTACAAAATCGATTACATCATATTTACCTAGTGCAATAAAATATACCATCTACATGTTATCTGCTTTTCAATCTTTATTTACCATGTATTAAATAATCGCTAATATTCGCATGCGCATTGCGATCAATATTAATTCGAATGACGCGACCGGCGGACATGACGTCTTTGTATGTGAACTATCCGCCGGCGAACAGTTCCCGGCGAACATAGCTTGTTCGCGTTCGCCTCTGCCGGGCGAACATATGCGATGTTCGGTCCGCCCCCTATACATCATCATTGAGCAAACTTTGACCCTGTACCTCACAGTCAGCAGACACATTCCAGCCAATCAGCAGCATACCCTCCCTCCCAGACCCTCCCACCTCCTGAACAGCATCCATTTTAGATTCATTCTGAAGCTGCAGTCTTAGTGAGAGGAGGGAGAGTGTAATTGCTGCTGATTTAATTGGGAAATTGATAGCTAGGCTAGTGAATTCAGTGTCCACTCCAGTCCTGAAAGACTCATCTGATCTCTGCTGTAAGGACAGCGCCCTGACAGCACCCCAAAAGCCCTTTTTAGGGCTGCAACATTAGTCTGCTTTTTTTTTCCTTTATATACATATTGCAGTTGCCTGGCCTGCCTGTGTGTGAGGAGCTGCAGGCCCACAGACTGTAGTGTGCCCACTGCCAGTGCCCACCCCTGTCATTCCGTGTGGCACAGGACTTTGCATCAAAAAAGGCATTTAATTTTTACACTTTAATCTAAGGTTAGTTGCCTGCCAGTGTGTGTCAGGCTGACTTCCACTGACTGTAGTGTGCCCACTGCCAGTGCCCACCACTCATACCGGCTGGCACAGGACTTTGCATAAAAAGGCATTTAATTTTTACACTTTAGTGTAATTTCAGCTGCTTGCCTGCTGCTAGTGTGTGTCAGGCCGACTTCAACTGACTGTAGTGTGCCCACTGCCAGTGCCCACCCCTGTCATCCCGTGTGGCACAGGACTTTGCTTAAAAAAAAGGCACTTAATTTTTACACTTTAATCTAAGGTTAGTTGCCTGCCAGTGTGTGTCAGGCTGACTTCCACTGACTGTAGTGTGCCCACTGCCAGTGCCCACCACTCATACCGGCTGGCACAGGACTTTGCATAAAAAGGCATTTAATTTTTACACTTTAGTGTAATTTCAGCTGCTTGCCTGCTGCTAGTGTGTGTCAGGCCGACTTCAACTGACTGTAGTGTGCCCACTGCCAGTGCCCACCCCTGTCATCCCGTGTGGCACAGGACTTTGCTTAAAAAAAGGCACTTAATTTTTACACTTTAATCTAAGGTTAGTTGCCTGCCAGTGTGTGTCAGGCTGACTTCCACTGACTGTAGTGTGCCCACTGCCAGTGCCCACCACTCATACCGGCTGGCACAGGACTTTGCATAAAAAGGCATTTAATTTTTACACTTTAGTGTAATTTCAGCTGCTTGCCTGCTGCTAGTGTGTGTCAGGCCGACTTCAACTGACTGTAGTGTGCCCACTGCCAGTGCCCACCCCTGTCATCCCGTGTGGCACAGGACTTTGCTTAAAAAAGGCACTTAATTTTTGCACTTTAATCTAAGGTTAGCTTGCTCTGCCAGTGTGTGTCAGGCTGACTTCCACTGACTGTAGTGTGCCCACTGCCAGTGCCCACCACTCATACCGGCTGGCACAGTACTTGCATCAAAAAAGGCATTTAATTTTTACACTTTAGTGTAATTTCAGTTGCTTGCCTGCTGCCAGTGTGTGTCAGGCCCGCTTCCACTGACTGTAGTGTGCCCACTGCCAGTGCCAACCACTGATACCGGGTGGCACAGTAGCTTTCCGATAAATAAGGCATTTAATTTTTAGACAGTAGTCTAAATTCAGTTGCTTGCCTGCTGCCAGTGTCTGTCAGGCCCACTTCCACTGACTGTAGTGTGCCCACTGCCAGTGCCAACCACTGATACCGGGTGGCACAGTAGCTTGCCGATAAATAAGGCATTTAATTTTTAGACAGTAGTCTAAATTCAGTTGCTTGCCTGCTGCCAGTGTCTGTCAGGCCCACTTCCACTGACTGTAGTGTGCCCACTGCCAGTGCCAACCACTGATACCGGGTGGCACAGTAGCTTGCCGATAAATAAGGCATTTAATTTTTAGACAGTAGTCTAAATTCAGTTGCTTGCCTGCTGCCAGTGTCTGTCAGGCCCACTTCCACTGACTGTAGTGTGCCCACTGCCAGTGCCAACCACTGATACCGGGTGGCACAGTAGCTTGCCGATAAATAAGGCATTTAATTTTTACACATTAGTCTAATTCGGCACACGTCCCCGGATAGGGTACGTAACAGGGATTAAACTGATAGGAATAGTACTAGTTAAGACACCACTCATATAGGGTGTCACAGCACATTGCTCTGTGCACACGCAGTGCTCCCAATTTGGGAGTATGAGGACCGACCAAGCTGCTTTTTCCATCTCCCGGTTCCTGAAATCAATTCAGTTTGGTGTATGAGAGTTTGGTCTGTCAATGTGAAGGCAGTCGAATGTACCCGGCCTAAAAAATTTTTCACAAAAGGCAATCCCTGATATGGGACGTTAGAGGGATTAAACTGATGAGAATAGTACTACAGAAAATACCACTCATATTGGGTGTGACAGTAAATTGCACGGCGCAGACGCGGTCACCGTGGGATTAAAACAGAGTGGAGGGAGCCAGCGTTTTTAACCATCTCCCGTTCGAAAAATCAATTCAATAAATGGCCCCCAGATTGGGGACGTTAGAGGGATTAAACTGATGAGAATAGTACTACAGAAAATACCACTCATATCGGGTGTGACAGTAAATTGCACGGCGCAGACGCAGTGACCATGGATTAAAACAGAGTGGAAGGAGCCAGCGTTTTTTTAACCATCTCCCCGTTCGAAAAATCAATTCAATAAATGGCCCCCAGATTGGGGACGTTAGAGGGATTAAACTGATAGTACTACCGAAAATACAACTCATATCGGGTGTGACAGTAAATTGCACGCAGCGAGACGCAGTGACCATGGATTAAAACAGAGTGGAGGGAGCCAGCATTTTTTTAACCATCTCCCCGTTCGAAAAATCTATTCAATAAATGGCCCCCAGATTGGGGACATGGAGGGATTAAACTGATGAGAATAGTACTACAGAAAATACCACTCATATCGGGTGTGACAGTAAATTGCACGGCGCAGACGCAGTCACCGTGGATTAAAACAGAGTGGAGGGAGCCAGCGGTTTTTTTAACCATCTCCCCGTTCGAAAAATCAATTCAATTGACCTTTCGGGGACCCTTGGTGTTGTACGTGGCTGGGTGGAGGAAGAAACCTTCAATGACATCACCGGACGTGGCTAGCTTGGTATCCAACCTTGTGCAAATGGGGAGTTTGCAGTTGTGCAAATGAACTGTTTGCGGTGCATTAAAAGGGGAGTTTGGTCTGTCAATGTCAGTGAAGCGGGCGTAACCCTTACACTACCTGATCGATACAACATCATACCTGATTGTATACACACACTGGATGTTTTAAAGCACGTTATTCCAAACAATTTAGGAATGTTAGTTGATTTATGCCCTTTATGGATTAAAACCCGACTCTGCGTCCACTACGTAATTTTCCATGGGAGTTTTGCCATAGATCCCCCTCCGGCATGCCACAGTCCAGGTGTTAGACCCCTTGAAACAACTTTCTCATCACTATTGTGGCCAGAAAGAGTCCCTGTGGGTTTTAAAATTCGCCTGTCTATTGAAGTCTATGGCGGTTCGCCCGGTTCGCCAGTTCGCGAACATTTGCGGAAGTTCGCGTTCGCTGTTCGCGAACTGAAAATTTTATGTTCGCGACATCACTATTTGTATGCGACGCGACGCGAAGATTGATGGGAATTCGCATGCGAAATTGCGCATCTTCTGGGACAGTTGGCTGGCAGAGTTGCAGACAGTAAGAAGATGGTGGGCCGCACATTTAGCGATCGAGAGGACAAACTGCTTATAACTGTAAGTATCAACTTTTAGTCTTGTTCTTAATGTGAATGCATATTAAAACCTTTTATAGGCGCGTATGCGATTTTATGCAATTATGTTAAATATTTTTCGCATCGCATGACTAATATTTTTTTTTTTATGTCTTGATTTTTGTGGTGATTTTTTTTTTTTGTGGCTTGGATTTTATGTATATAAAGCTGACAAGTAATTAATTACATGCATACTGTACATCCATCCACACAATAAACACCACACATATAGTTCGAAACACTATATACCACTTAACCACTTCAGCCCCCCTAGCTTAATCCCCCTTTATGACCAGACCACTTTTTAGAATTCCGCACTACGCTACTTTCACCGTTTATTGCTCCGTCATACAAATTACCACCCACCACATAAATTCGCATTACGAAAAAAAATCGCAAACTGAACTAAAATTAGTGTAAACTTTATAATTAAGTGATGATTGGAAGTCTCACCTCACCCTACCAATTTAATTTGCACCACAAGCTACAAGCAGCCTGCTTCTAGCTTGTGGTCCAATTGAGATTTAGATAGTTTATACTGTGCAAGGCATAGAATATTCGTGTATGCGAATTTTCAAATATATTCGCAATTCGCAGCGTTTACGAATTCGCAAGCGGGAAAAAAATCGCATGGCAAAAAAATCGCAAAAACACTTTAACTTTCATGGCCGGGATGGTCAAGTCAATCAATGCGCAGGAAGAATAGCACGTGTGAAAGAAATCGCATTGCTTAATAAAAATTGCATTACAAAAAATCGCAAAAAAAAAAAAAAAGACAAGGGAGGGAAGTGGGGACGGGGGGGTCGAGCAATGGATATAAAATGAAGCCTTGTTGAAAGTGAAACTAATGATTGGGGGTGAATGAGAATAAGAAGAGGAAAACACGACGACATATATTCGAATATGCAAATTTTCGAATATATTCGCAATTCGCAGCATGTTCGTATTCGCAAGTTGCCGATCGCGACTACCAAGCGCATAGAGTGTGAAAAAAATCGCATTACGGAAAAATCGCATAAAGGCAATATTTCAATTTTCAAGTCAATGCGCAGGCATGTCAGCAAGTGTTAGATATTCGCATCGCTGTCAAAAAATCGCATCACGGAAAATCGCAAAAAGGCAGGATTTTGGCTATGGCTTTGAAAAAGAGCCTTGATGCAAAACAACACCTTAAATGAATGAAACTCAGAGTCACTCAAACTCATTTATCAACACAAGTGAACTGAAGTTCTTGAACTTATTGTGTATCATCTAATTTAACCAACGCGAATATTCGCAATATCGAATTTATGGCATGATATTCGAAAAAATCGCGAAATCGCGAATATGTGATATTCGCGCGAAATATTCGCATCGCGAATATTCGCGCCCAACACTACTGTCCTCTATAGAACTGTCCTATTTGTAAAAAGAAAGACAAGGGCGGCACTCACCGATACTTGCAGAGGTGTTTTCTTTATTCCAATTCAAGGTAGGGAGCAGATAACATGTACAGGTGCACCAGCAGGACTAGGCGATGGCCGTTTCGCACCTCAGTGCTTCGTCTGGCCAAATATTACAAATATTATGCAACAGTATCAATCTAAGTTACACGTTGGGCTTACCACCACCGTCAACAGTCTATGCAATACAATCTCTGCCAAGTACTCCAGTGACGTATCTTCACTACAAAAGGGACTCACATTATATGCAGTGCCACTCCATCTACTCTACAACCTTCATAGAACTGTCCTATACTTGTCCTATTCTTGTCCATTCTAGGACATGTTCTATTTTTTGAGGGGCCGCAGAACAGACATTCAGATGCAGATGAATGGGTCCGCATCCGACCTGCAAAAAATGAGGATCGGATGCAGACCAAAAATACATTTGTGTGCATGAACCCTTAACTGAAGAATCAGAGCAATGAATATTGAGGTTTGTTTTGCTGATAAGTCTTGCTGTGTGTATTAAAATAGAAAATCTGCAAAAAAAATTGAATTTTGTAATTTCACCTCCATTTTCCTTTAATTCTTGTGGAACACAGAATTATACACAGTCTGTAAAATCAGTTTTGAATAATTTAAGGGGTGTAGATTTTAAAAGGGATGGCTTCTATTATGTATGCACCTCAAAGTAATTTCACTGAATTGATCCTTTAAAAAGTCAATTTTGGAAATTTTCTTGAACTCTATGGTCAATGTGAAATAAACCCACCCTAAATAAATGTTTATATTCCCCATGGGATAATAATTCTGAAGTGTCTTTACACATAATTTGTCATTGTACTGTTTCTCTGTTATTCCTACTTTGAAGGGGTTGTCCAGGCTTTTACTATTAATGACAGCAGCAATGAACAGGAAGAGAGAATGGAGACAGCACATGTGCAATGTGCGCACCGTCTCCTTATACAGCTGATCGGGGTGGGTTCCGGTCGTCGGACCCTCGCCAATCTGATATTTATGACCTATCCTGAGCATAGGTCATCAATAGTAAAAGCCCGGAAAACACCCTTAACTTGAATAAATAGACTGGGTGTTACACATTGAGGGGGTGTCCTTACACACTCTCATACTGTCCAATCAATGCTGATAATGTCAGACTCTGAAGTGACACACCCTTTGAAAACACAAATGATAAATGTTAATTTATTCATACATTTCTATGAAGAATAACAGAGAAATGGTAAAACACAGACTTATAAAAAAAGATGTTTGAGAATTGTTATTTTATCGGTAATACTATTGACTATAAAAGATGTAAAAAAGATGACAGATTATCTTTACTAGCTTACAACAACTCATGAACCTTGTGACAAAACCAAACTGGCCCCCAACTCAGAAGCATCCACCTCAACAAAAAAAAAGGCTTAGGGGCAATCAGGAAAGCTACTTTTAGATTCTCAAAAGACTCTGTGGGAGATTTATCAACACTGGTGTAAAGGGCTATAGCAACCAGTCAGATTTCACCTTTCATTTTTCAGAGATCCTTTGGAAAATGAAAGGTGGAATCAGATTGGCTGATATGGGCAACTAATCCAGTTTTCCTTTCCATCAGTTTTGATAAATCTCTCTCTCTGTTTCTTCTGAGTTCCATTCAGAAACAAATGGTTCCTTTTTCGCAAAGTCGGTCAGAGGTTTAGCCAACTTAGAAAATGGCAAACACCATGAAATTCTGTAAGCCCTCAAATGTCTGATGTTAGACCCATTCGTGGATAGCCTGTACATTAGTGGGATCAATGCAGAAGCAGAAACAATGTATTCCACGAAAATAACCTTCCTTGAAAAAAAGACATATTTTATTAGTTTGGCATATAAGCTTGTCACTGGTCAAATCACAACAGAAAATCAAAATGTCATCCAAGTAAACAACCACAAATCTGCCAATGAATTCTCTTAAAAATAATGCCTTTACATAAAGTCCTGTCTAAAGCCCACACTCCGGGAAGACATCTGTGAGGGACACGAAAATGTGGAGTCATTGTGGGTGGAGATAAATGGAGCCAAAAACAATAATAAATTACTAATAGGAGTTTACTATAAACCACCTAATATACCAGAGTCCGCAGAAAATCTATTACTAAACGAGATAAACAAGGCGGCAAACCATAATCAGGTGGTTATTATGGGGGACTTCAACTACCCAGATATAGACTGGGAAACTGAGAGCTGTACATCCCATAAAGGAAACAGGTTCTTGGCAATAGCCAAAGACAATTAACTTTCCCAAATGGTTCAGGACCCAACTAGAGGGACGGCCATACTGGACTTAGTATTAACCAATAGACCTGATAGAACAACAGACGTGCAGGTCGGGGGACACCTGGGAAATAGTGACCATAAAGTAATAACCTTCCAATTATCCTTCAAACGAGAGTTTCTACAGGGAGGAACAAGAATACCGGACTTCAAAAAGCAAAATTTAGCCAACTAAGAGAGGCCATAGGCCCAATTAACTGGGACATAGTCCTCAAAAATAAAAATACAACCACAAAATGGGAGATTTTTAAAAGCATTGTAACATCAAATTGTGATCGATGCATACCTTATAGAAATAAAAGGCTAAGAAATAAGAAGAAACCAATGTGGATAAATAGAACCGTAAAAAAGCAATAAATGACAAAAAGAAAGCATATAAATCACTAAAACAGGAGGGAGCCAGGAAGCACTGATAAACTATAAGGAAAAAAATAGAAAATGTAAAAACTAATAAAAACTGCCAAACTAGAGACCGAGAGATTAATTGCCAAAGAGAGCAAAACTAACCCTAAAATGTTTTTCAATTATATAAATGGTAAAAATATAAACCTGAAGGAGTCGGCCCTCTACATAGCAATGAGGGGGGAGTTGCAGAAAGCGATGAGGATAAAGCCAAGCAATTAAATATTTTCTTCACCACTGTTTTCACTGAGGAAAATAAACTGTCAGATGAAATGCAAAATGTAAAAGTAAATTCCCCTTTAAAAGTGCCCTGTCTGACCCAGGAAGAAGTACAGCTGCGACTTAAAAAGATTAAAATAGGCAAATCGCCAGGACCGGATGGCATACACCCCCGTATCCTAAGGGAATTAAGTGATGTCCTAGCCAGACCCTTATTTTTGATATTCACGGACTCCATACTGACAGGGAATGTTCCACCAGACTGGCGTATAGCAAATGTGGTGCCAATATTCAAAAAGGGTCCAAAAACAGAGCCTGGAAATTATAGGCCAGTAAGTTTAACATCTGTTGTGGGTAAACTGTTTGAAGGTTTTGTAAGAGATGCTATCTTGGAGTATCTCAATGAAAATAAGCAAATTACACCATATCAGCATGGCTTCATGAGGGATCGGTCATGTCAAACTAATTTAATCAGTTTCTATGAGGAGGTAAGTTCTAGACTTGACAGCGGTGAATCAATGGATGTCGTATATCTGGACTTCTCCAAAGCATTTGACGCTGTACCACATAAAAGGTTAGTATATAAAATGAGAACACTTGGACTAGGAGAAAATATCTGTATGTGGGTAAGTAACTGGCTCAGTAATAGAAAACAGAGGGTGGTTATTAACGGTACACACTCAGATTGGGTCACGGTCACTAGTGGGGTACCTCAGGGTTCAGTATTGGGCCCTATTCTCTTCAATATATTTATTAATGATCTTGTAGAAGGCTTACACAGTAATATATCAATTTTTGCAGATGACACTAAACTGTGTAAAGTAATTAACACTAAAGAGGACAGTTTTCTGCTACAGAGGGATCTGGATAGATTGGGGGCTTGGGCAGAGAAATGGCAGATGAGGTTTAACACTGACAAATGTAAAGTTATGCACATGGGAAGGAATAATGCAAGTCACCCGTACATACTAAATGGTAAAACACTCGGTAACACTGACATGGAAAAGGATCTAGGAATTTTAATAAATAACAAACTAAGTTGTAAAAACCAGTGTCAGGCAGCTGCTGCTAAGGCCAATAAGATAATGGGTTGCATCAAAAGGGGCATAGATGCCCGTGATGAAAATATAGTCTTACCACTTTATAAATCACTAGTCAGACCACACATGGAGTACTGTGTACAGTTCTGGGCTCCCGTGAACAAGGCAGACATAGCAGAGCTAGAGAGGGTTCAGAGGAGGGCAACTAAAGTAATAACTGGAATGGGGCAACTACAGTACCCTGAAAGGGTATCAAAATTTGGGTTATTCACTCTAGAAAAAAGACGACTGAGGGGAGATCTAATAACTATGTATAAATATATCAGGGGTCAGTACAAAGATCTCCCCCATCATCTATTTATCCCCCGGACTGTGACTGTGACGAGGGGACATCCTCTGCGTCTGGAGGAAAGAAGGTTTGTACACAAACATAGAAAAGGGTTCTTCACGGTAAGAGCAGTAAGACTATGGAACTCTCTGCCTGAGGAGATGGTGATGGTGAGTACAATAAAGGAATTCAAGAGGGGCCTGAATGTATTTCTGGAGCGTAATAATATTTCAGGCTATAGCTACTAAAGATGGGTCGTTGATCCAGGGAGTTATTCTGACTGCCTGATTGGAGTCGGGAAGGAATTTTTTCCCCTTAAGTGGGGAAAATTGTCTCTACCTCACAGGGGTTTTTTGCCTTCCTCTGGATCAACTTGCAGGAAACAGGTCGAACTGGATGGACAAATGTCTTTTTTCGGCCTTATATACTATGTTACTATGTATGTTACTATGTTACTATGACAGTACTAGATGTGTCCTTTAGGCCCCATTCACACGTCCGTGGTGTGTTGCGGATCCGCAAATTGCAGATCCGCAACACACCCGGCCGGCACCCCCATAGAAATGCCTATTCTTGTCCGCAAGCTGCGGACAAGAATAGGACATGTTCTATCTTTCGCGGAGCTGCAGACCGGAAGTTCGGGGCCATGCTCCGCAAATGCGGAAGCGGAGAGCACATAGCTGCACGTCCATCCTCAAAGAGAATGAATAGGTCCGCACCTGTTCCGCAGAATTGCAGAACG
The DNA here is from genome assembly GCA_033119425.1 of Bufotes viridis. Classification (NCBI taxonomy): domain Eukaryota; kingdom Metazoa; phylum Chordata; class Amphibia; order Anura; family Bufonidae; genus Bufotes; species Bufotes viridis. The sequence continues at coordinate 39,659,135 of CM065599.1, forward strand.
GATGTGGACCCATTTGCGGACGTGTGAATGGGGCCTTAAGGAAGTGAGGAGCATTGATAATGTTGGTAAGGCAGTCATAGTCCTACACTCCTTTTCAGCTGCAAAATCATGAAGAGTCTCAGGAATAACTACTAGGGTGCTAGACACTGAATTTGAGGACAGATGCAAACAGTGAGCAGAAGGCCTCCTTCACACGAACAATATGGAATGTGTCAACATCTGTTCGGGAAAAAATGATAATTTTTCACGCAAATTCAGTCAGTTTTGTCTGCAATTGCGTTCAGTGTTTCAGTTTTTCCCGCCCAGATGAATCAGTTTTTATTGCGTTTTTCACACGCGTATTATATATATTATATATAGTATATTATAAATATATATTTTATAATATATAAAAACTATATCTCCTACCAACCGTCAGTGAAAAATGCACTGCATCCGTTCACTTCTATGGAGCCAGGGCTACATGAAAAACGCAGAATAAAGAACATGCTGCGATTTTTCCTGTACGCAAAAATGATCCATGAAAAACAATGCTCATGTGCACAGACCCATTGAAATGAACCCGGATGGAAAAATCACTTGTGTGAAACAGGCCTACATCAGTGTTTTGATCAGTGATTTCCATCTGTGATTTTGAGCCAAAACCAGGTGCAGCTCTAAACACAGAACAGGAGCAGATATTTCCCTTAGGCCTCTTGCACACGACAGTATTTTGCCGTTTTTTCAGTTCAGTATACTGACAGTATACTGAACCATTCACTTCAATGGGACCGCAAAAAATACTGAAGTGTCTCCGTATGCCTTCCGTTTCCGTTTTTCCGTTCCGTTTAAATATAGAACATGTCCTATTCTTGTCCGCAAATCACGTTCAGTGGCTCCATTTAAGTCAATGGGTCCGCCAAAAAAATGGAAAGCATACGGAAGTGCATCCGTATGTCTTCCGTATCCGTTCCGTTTTTTGCAGAACCATCTATTGAAAATTTTAAGACCAGCCCAATTTTTTCTATGTTATTACTGTATACTTTATATGCCATACGGAAAAATGGAACGGAAAAACGGAACCGAAACACAAGGGAAGCAAAAAACGGAAATTCGGATCCGAAAAAAATAGACTGCAAAACACTGAAAAAGCCATACGGTCGTGTGCAAGAGGCCTTATACCTTATGTATATGGGGCTCCAATCCTGGTTTCGGCTCAAAACCACTGATGGAAATCACTGAACAAAACACTGACGTGTGAATGAGGCATAGGAGTCCATATTCCACTTAGATATGCCTCCTTGTGCCCATTACTGTGTATTGCAGCAACGTGCATTGCTAGTCCTTTCTGGTAGTAAAACTGTTACTGTGACAGGCAGGACCAGCATTTACACCGACTGCATTATTCAGAGAAGGTATTCAGTACTCTCTGTTCTTGGGATTGCTGGGGGCCCCAGTGGTTAGGACTCATGTAATCTGACATTTTGCACCTATCCTGTGAATATTTGATAAATACCTTTTGTGGGATAACACCTTTAAGTGGCATATCTATTTACTAATATCTTCAGAGACGTCAGACTAGAGCATCATTGGTCACTAGAGTTTACTGTTGAGCTCATGCTCATTAAATTGTGTGTACAGCATGCTGCTAATCACAACTTGTGACATTTTTATATAGGTTAGCATGAGCATTAGATGATCATTTGCTGTACATTGTAATTATTTATTGCAATTTGATTCATTCAAAACTCATTTTATGAAATATTGACATGCAAATTAAGCTGCCAAGAATATAACTAAGGTATACAGTAATAGTTCAAGAGTTAAATAAAATGTCAGCTATATTTTAGTTGCATTCTACAGTCATATGACTTATTAGTTGTTATATTTTTTAACGTATGTATTGTGAGAAATCGGTGGTCCCATAGCTAACACGATTATTGTCTTCTGGGTCTAGATGGTTGACTCACACGTCAAAAATGTCACTCCAACACACTGGAGCGGGTACAGCTGGCCTCAACCAGTTGTAATCTCTTTTCTACGGTAAACAGTATGCACAGAATCCAAAACAAATCCTAGGCCATCTGGCCACTAACTACACAGTTTTCCCTCACTATCAGGACCTGGGTCTACCAAGTTCTTCCAAAATATCAAGTGCATCAGAGTTTATACCATACATCTGTTTGGTCCTTTGGCTCCCACAGACCATGGAAATGACTGTTGTCTTCCCAGACCGAGTCCTCAGTCCTCTAAAATTCAGCTCTTCCAGGTGGCTCCTAATAACCCTCATCAATTCCATCGCAGAAGTGGATATTGGTGGAGTTGGGAGCCTGCCCTTCCCTCCCTCCAACTCCAGCAGACCAGTCCCTTTTTATGGGTTTTGCCAAAATCTCCCATGTGTAACACCTCTAGTGGCCCCAGTACCACATTTCTGAAACTCTAGCATGTATCCATACAGTAGACATATATTTGTACAAGGTAAAAAGGAGGACACACCGAAGATCTAGTGTAACTAATATGCTCCAAACATACAATATAGGAAAAAAATAGAAAAAAGTGCACATTCAGAAAAAGGTAGAGATGAGAAAATCGACTTCGGATGAAACATCCAAAGTCTATTTGCATAAAACGTAGTTCTAATACTGTACAAACCATTAGAAAACGGGGTGTGTACATGCACAACTGCATATGGGTTGAGCATACCCTGCTTGTTAAACACCACACCCCGTTTTCTAATGGTTTGTATAATATGTTTGGAGGTGTATAAACTCCAATTTAAATGTGCCTGCTTTTCATCTACAGGCTACATTCAGGTGCACCTGGGAGGCTCTGGGCCATATCAGCCGGTCTCGGGTGGGGCTCACAGGCACCTCCCATTGCAAGCATGGTTACATGCTGGAGGTCACTGGTGAGCTGTTTGTGAGTCAGACCTTACGCTCCCGTAATGCCCAACGGCCCCTGGTATCGCCCATATGGCACAGGTAGGTTGAGTGGTAGGGTCTCGGGTTTTCGTTTTTACTCCTATTCTTTCCAGAGCAATAGTTTTTTTGTTTTTCTGTTCACATAGCCATATGAGAGCTTTTTTTTTGCGGGGCAAGTTGTACCATTCATATAGCATACAATGTAGTGAGAAGCTGGGAAACCAAATTCATTTATGCCACATATTTACAGGTTTTGTTTTTACGGCGTTTAGTAGGCAGTAAAACTGACTTCATTCTCCAGGTCAGTACAATTACAATGATACCATACTTGCATTGTTTTTCTTGTGTCTTTTGTGAAGAAAATATTTATTTTCTTTTTATCCCCATATTTTGACCCCAATACATTTTTTAGATTTGTGTCTATAGAGCTGAGTGAGAACTATTTTTTTGTGCGGCAATCTGTACTTTTCAGTGATAACATTTTGGGGTTTTTATGACTTTTTGATCACTTTTTATTCATTTTTTGGGGAGATGAAGTCATGTAAAACTGGCAAACTGACCATTTAAAAAAAAAATTTCAGTTACGCAGTTTGTATGTTGTCTGCTATAGACCTTCAACAACAGACTCCTGTAATCATGGCCAACCTTAGGAGTGCATTGTTTAGCCCTGCTGAAGGATTATCAAAGATGCGTAATATAAATGATATAACAATATTGATTAAACAATTGTATAGCACTTTTATTAATTTTGCTGAGTTGGTTGCTGGACATTGAAACTCTGGCCAGTAGTTTTCCTAAAAAACAACAAGCCTTGTTGTCTCAGAGTACATGCTCTGAGGCACCAGATATCAAGAGGAATTATCCAGATATACACACTGCAGCACCATGACAGCAGCGCTAGTAAGTTAGGTTGCTTGTATAATTGGACCATTTTTTGTAGGTACTAACCAGTGCATACTGTGAACACCTCAAATTCTGCTATTTTGGAGATGCTTTGAACCAATCGTCTAGCCACCACAATATGGTTATTGTCAACAGGGCCATTTTAACCATAGGCCCAGGCTGCCATGGCAGTTGCAGCACCATTTTCAACTGTGTTTATATCCTCTTAACAGGTTCTGTTCAAATGACTGTGAAGACATCTGAAGAAAGGAAGAACATGTGGTCGGACTATTCATGAAACATTTGCACTGGGCCCATTAAAACAGCCCTGGTTGTGAGAGTTGCTCAGATCCTTGAGCTTGCCTATATTTCCTGCTTCCAAACACCATACATGAACTTCAAGAACTGACTGTTTACTTGCTGCCTTGGAGATGCCATTATCACAAGATAATGTTATTCACTTCTCCTGTCAGCAGTTTCATGGCTCATTAGTGTACATGGATGGCTGCTATTTTATTGTAGCTATAAGTCAGGCCATATAGCGTCCCTTTACAATGTTGTCCAGTTACATGCAGAAATAATTTTTTTGTTTCATCCAGGGATTTTATTTATTCTTGTACAGGTTGATATCTGTTTCAGCAGCTGGTGATACTTTTAGTTTTTTTTTTGTGGAAACATGTTTGTATTTGCTGGACAATCCCTTTTAATTATAAAATTATAGCTGACTTCAGCCACCATTAGGGGGAGCTTAGATACCTACTGAACACTGACTTTTCTTTACGTTCAAATGAAACTATATAGATGTAGAGATAAGTGAATCAATTATCCTCGTTAGCAGGAGCTCGTCACCTGTGAGATGCAACGCAGAAGGCAAAGCTCCAATTTGGGGTTGGAAGCAGCAACTGCACTTGTGCTTCTACCCGAGAGGGACTGGGGAAAAAAATCCTTTTTTTTTTCAAACCCCTTCAGCTGCCTGCGGCTGATCCTGTCATTATAGAGTCCTTAGATATCAGAAATAAGGGTCTGTCTATTACATAACTTAATTCTCTTAGAATACGGGGAAGTATGCCATCTGGACCTGGTGATTTGTCTATTTTAGTCTTTTTAAGATGCCGTTGCACTTCATCCTGGGTCAGAGAGGCCACATTTAATGGGGAGTTTACTTTGACACTCTGCATTTCATCTGACTGAATACAGTGGATAAAAAAGTGTTTAATAAATTTGCTTTCTCCTCATCATTCTCTACAACTCTTCCCTCCTCATTTTCAGGTTTAAACATTTTACAATTTACAATGCCTTTTAAAACGAAGTTTATGTGATGATCAGCTGACTGACAAAGGTCCAGTTTCTCTAATCCTTGGTAATAGTGTTGTTAGAACAGTTCATTTACTGTCAACTTGGGACGTTTTTTTTAGCAGCAGGTTTTCATTTTATTAGCCTGCCTAAATCTAGTTTGAAAGAATTTAGACCTATGGGCAGGTTGATTAGGCTGTACTTGTTATGTAGTAGACATATATGGGTACTATAGATGAGCGAATTTCGCCAGTCGTTTTTGCCGAATTTTCCAAAAATATTTGAATCGATCCTAATTTATTTGTGGTGAATCGCGTTAAAAACAGGTATTTCCTGGCTGCAGAAAGCCTGTATAGTGGTGTAGAACAGTGTGCCTTGCAGTAACACGCATAGGGAGTCTGCTGTGGTAGTGAAACAATACTGTGAGTCAGTGTGACACGCAGATGACAGGCTTCGCTCTTAGAATCACTTCACACTTCACTCATTTGGTCAATTACGGGAGCAAGACTGACCAAATAACTCAAGTGTGAACTCAGCCTTATAGGTCAATGTTAGCACCCGGTATAAAGAACCATGCAGAGGCCCAAGATCCTACTATAGCGTCAGAGTGCACACTGCTTTTACAACGTTGTCAGCTGATTCCATACAGATATCTACAGAACCTGTTCTATTAAACGCTTATACAAGTAGAGCCCCCCTGACAAAATAGAGAGGGTGTCAGCAGTAAGTTTGTGTTGACATTGCTGATTATTTTGCCTTTCCTCTGATCCATCAGAACAGTAACCCCCAAAAAACAGATCCTGTCTGTTGAGCATCCGCGTTCTCTCGGTCAGCATTTGGTCAGTAATTCATCAGTATTGCTAAAGCCAAAAAACTGGAGTGGATCCAAAACAGAGATGACACATGAATGGAATATTTGCATGTCTTCGGTGTTTTGTACCCACTACTGCTTTTGGCTACAAAATCATAAGCCAATTCTGATGCAAAATAAGGACCATGGCATACAGGCCTTACAGCTGCTACATAGATAGGACCCATTGTGCGTCTCATTTTTCCTTCCCTTTGACAGATCAGAAGAAGGTTCAAATAAATGATCTTGTCAACCAGGCCAAAAAGGCAAAATAGTGGCCCAGTCATGGAGTGGGAAGGTTGTGAACAGCATGAGACGTCCGCAGAGTGGCACAGTGACAGAGTGGTAAGATGGCAGCAGCATGAGGAGACCACAGAGTGGCACAGTGACAGAGTGGTAAGATGGCAGCAGCATGAGGAGACCACAGAGTGGCCCAGTGACATAGCGGGGAGGTGGCAGCAGCATGTGGAGACCACAAAGTAGTGATGTGTCAGCAGCATGAGGAGACCACAGAGTGTTGAGGTGGCAGCAGCATGAGAAGACCACAGAGTGGCCCAGTGACATAGTGGGGATGTGGCAACAGCATGAGGAGACCACAGTAGCCCAGTGACAGGGTGGGGAGGTGGGGGGGCAAGACCAGTACCAGCTGAAGATGGGTGGCAGTAGGAGCACCTGGCAGCAGGTGTGGCATCAAGCAGGTGGCAGCATCAGAATAGTAGCTGAAGCAGGTAGCCAGAAGAAACAGGTCTCTTTTGAAAAGTGTAGGTGTGGCACCATGGATGATCTAGTCTGATGCATCAAGCACTGGTGTTTGCAAATCCTGGCTGATCCACGCCTGATTCATCTTCATAAAGGCCAGTTTCTCCACATTTTGGGTAGACAGGCGGCGAGATCTCCTTGGGGTAACTATGGCACTCGCCGCACTAAACACCCACTCTGATGCCACACTGCTGGCCAGACAGGAAAGCTTGTCCAGGGCAAATTGAGTTTGGCTGCCCAGTAGTTCAGGAGATCTTCGATGTGGGGTGGCAGGATGCACTCCAAGTATGCCACAACCTGCTGATTCAGGTTTTGCTCTATGACTAGCTGCTGGTGAGTAGTTTCTTTAGAAGGCGGGTGAAGAAAACTCATCAGCGACTCTAGACTTAAGTTGCTGCTGATGGAGCTGGTACTGCTCCTGCCCCCCCACCCCAGCAGTCATGGCAGTGGAACGTGAGTGCAAATGCCCCACCCCGTTCAGACCTGCATGAGGATGGGCGATGGCGCACAAAGGCAGCAGCCAACTGACTACATAGGATGTCTCGATAGCAGTTCAGTTTGTCCTCACTCTCAGCAGGTGTAAGAAAGTCTCCATTTTGGACCGGTAGTGAGGGTCTAACATGGTGGAGAGCCAGTAGTCATCCCTCACTATGTCACCATTCGGCTCTCACTAAGCAAGCAACTGAGCATGCATTGGGCCATTTGCGCAAGTGACTCGGAGGGACACCGTGCCTCCATCTCCACTGCATACCGCCACGGTGTGTCCAGGTCCTCTGCCTCGTCTTCATCATCGCCCTGTAGCTCCTCCGGCTGCTCCTGCTCCTCCTCTCCTGTCACCTATGTAGAAAAAAACAGCCATTTCTCTACGCATTACTTGTGCTTGAATGTCCTCCTCCTCCTCTAGTTCGGCCCCCACAGGGCTCATGTGGCAGTGAAATGCAGCCACCACGTCTCCTGTCCCCTGGCCAACCAGATTTAGCAGCATGTGCTCTAGGACATGAATCAGTGTAATGACGTTGTTCATCCCGTAGTCCTGGCGACTGACAAATAATATGGCCTCCTCAAAGGGCACAAGCAGACGGCAGGTGTCACTCATGAGCTGCCACTTGCTAACATCGAAGTTACACAGGGGAGTACCTCTGTTCGCCTGTATCATCAAGAAATCATTTATGGCCTTTCTCTGTTCATATAATTGGTCCAAAATATGGAGGGTGGAATTCCAATAGTTGGAAACGTTGCATATCAGCCTATGTTAGGAGACACCGTTCTGTCGCTGCAGCTCAACGAGGGTGTGCTTAGCAGTGTACCAATGGCTGAACTGCATGCAAGGTTTCCTGGTCATTTTAAGGATGTCTTGCAGATGGGGTGAAGACTTCAGGAACCGCTTTACCACCAGATTTTACACATGCACCAAACAGGGCTATGACTCATCCCTCCTTGATGTGGCGACGACACCATGTTCTTCCCGTTGTCTGTCGCCATGGTTACGATTTTAAGTTGTCAAGGAGAAAGCCAGGATTTAATTTCTTGATGAAGGACGCGGAGTAGTTCCTCCCCTTCGTGACTCCGTTCGCCCAGGTGCAGAGCAGTGTGACACCGCCGTGCCCTGCACTTGTGGTATGCTGGAGGAGCACTGTGAATTGTCCCTGTAATGGAGGCTGAGGACACGGTGGATGATGCGGAGGCAGAGGCGTACACTGTCGCAGGACCAATGGCGTGAGAACGTGGAGGTGGAAGCGGCGTAACCTGTCTAAGTTGCTGGTGTGGCTGGGCAGAAACCACATTTACCCAGTGGAACATAAAGGACATATATTGTCCTTGACCATAGTTACAGCTCCACACGTCCTAACATCTGCAGCAGCCATTTTAGGTAAAAATGCAATTCGTTACCATGAAGCACGAGGAAATGCAGCTTAGGTGCAAATTGAATTTTTCCTGAAATTCGGATTGAATTCCACTTCGTCAACTTCGATTCTCTCATCTCTATAGGGTACTTTTACACATGGAATGAATTTGCAGAAAAATATGCATCATAAATATTTCTCCATGTATTCCTATGGAGTTTAAATTTGTCTACTCTACAAATCTGTGTATTTGCATTACTCTGCTGTAAACGTGATGTGTTGCAGATTTTGTAAAGTTCAATTTCTCCATAGATTTCAGTGGAAAATCATAATCCACAATGAAGACCACATTGAAATCCACACCAAAATCCTCATGAACCTAAAAATATGCACTTTCAGATTTCAGTGCATATTTTTTCACCACATGTAACGATGCCACCTGTCCAAACAGGGTTCACCTCACAGGGCACTGTGGCAGTCACTATTTCTAGGGACACTGTGACTGTCACTGTCTTATATGGGAGATCCATCTGTGTCACTATATCTGGGGATAATGTAATTGTCACTATAACTGGGGGCTCTGTGGCTGCAGGTGTATATGGTAGCAATATGGTTATCACTATATATGAGACAATGTGTCTCTTACTGCATTTGAGGACGTCTTGCTTTTATTAGTTTATATGCTAAAACACATCTTATGTAACCTGTATAATGTAATAAAATGATTTATAAAATGTATTACATACATGTCTTACATTGTAAACATTGGACATATTTTTCAGATAGCCTGTTCTTATATCTCTGCCTTGTAATCAGATGTTTTTGACACCGGAAGCCATGTCTGCTCTAATGGATGTCCATGTAACGCAAGGATGGACTCAGTACTCCAGAGCCAGTGCTACTTTTACAGAGTAGCTCATCATTATAGCTTATAGAATGATGTCCCCTATGTACGTATCCCCTAGGCATCGTGGCTGCCTCCCTGTAAGCCTGTGAGATCCAGCCCCCTTGATCACACAGGCAAGCAAACTGTAAGTGTATTACTCAGTGTAATACACTTACAGGCAATGCATTACAGTACACATGTATTGTAATGCATTGTACAGGGGATCAGACCCCCAAAAAATGAAGTCGCAGAGTGGGACAAAAAAAAGTAAAAAAAATAATAATGTTTTACAAAATAAAAAATTACAAGTTTCAAGTTTTTTTTTACTTGAAACTTGTAATTTTTTATTTTGTAAAACAAAAAAACCTTTTCCCAAATTGAAAGGTAAAAAAAAGAAGTAGCTATATTAGATATCGCCGCATCTGTTTCGACCCGCTCAATAAAAATATCACATGATACACCCCGCTGTAAAAAAACCAGCCATTTTCTGGTCACCTTGCCTAACAAAAAGTCTTATGTACCCCAAAATGGTACCAATCAAACAGTCATCTCATCCCACAAAAAATGAGCCCCTACCTAAGACAATTGCCCAAAAAAACAAAATATGGCTCTCAGAAAATGGCAACACAAAAACAAGATTTTTTTTTGTTTAAAAAGGCTTTCACTGTGTAAAACTTAACAAAAACAATACACACATTGGGTTTTGCCACATTCATAACAACCTGCTCTATAAAAATATCACATGAGATGCCCCCTCAGGTGAATGCTATAAAAAACAAAAAAAGAAAGCCATTTTTTGTCACCTTGCCTCACAAAAAGTGTAATACCAAGCAATCAAAAATTCTTATGTACCCCAAAATGGTTCCAATGAAAACATCACCTCATCCCGCAAAAAATGAACCCCCACATAAGACATTCAGTCAAAAAATTAAAACCAATGTCACCCGTAAACAAATCCATCCAAATCTACTTCAAAACCCATATGGCGCTCCTTCCCTTCTGATCACTGCCACGTGTCCATAGAGCAGTTTACTACCACATATGGGGTATTTCTGTAATTTTCAGAATCAGAGTAATGTATGTTGAGATTTATTTTGCTGTTAACCCATGCTGTGTTGCAAGAAAAAATTGATTAACATAAAAAATCTACCAAAAAAATGAAATTTTAAAAATTTCACCTCCATTTTCCTTTAATTCTTGTGGAACCCCTCAATGGTTAACAAAGGTTGTAACATCAGTTTTGAATAATTTGAGGGGTGTCGTTTCTAAAATAGGGTCATTATGAAAGCCCCTCAAAATCACTTTATAACTGAATCGGTGCTTTAAAAAAATGGTTTCGGAAATGTTGTTGAAAATTTAAAAAATTGCTTCTAAAATTCTAAGCCTTCTAACATCCTAAAGAAATAAAATGACATTTGCAAAATTATACCAACATAAAGCAGACATATGGGGAATGTTCATTGATAACTATTTTACGAGGTATTACTGTCTTTAAACTAGAGAATTTCAAATTTGGAAAATTGGGAATTTTTCAAACGTTTTTGTAAATTCTGGATTCTTTTATAAATAAATATATCAAATCAAATTTACCACTGTCATAAAGTACAATGCGTCATGAGAAAACAATCTTAGAACGGCTTGGATAAGTAAAGCCTTCCAAAGTTATTAGCACATAAAGTGACGCATGTCAGATTTGCAAAAATCGGCCTGGGATTTGACGTGAAAAGTGTCTCAGTAGTGAAGGGGTTAATAAGTCAAGACTGTGCAACATTGCTTGACATTGCTTGAAGAGACTGGATCTGTAATTTAGTACGTTGTTGGTGGAAAAAATTGCCAGAGCTGGATCATAGAGATTGAAAAGAAGCATTCAAAGAGACACTAGAAGATTGTTTGCACTTGGTGTGGTCTAGGCAACATGTCAAAAGGATAGTAATGCATATACCCTTGAAGGATAAGAAACATGCAAGACATATGTGGTTTAAATTTAAACCTTCTTAGCCATGTACATTTTTTGAAGGTTATAGGGTTCCCTAACAGATCAAGGGCTAGCCTAAATATGTACACTGCCAGGAAAGCATCTGCATTCTTTTTGTTGACCAAACAATGGAAATAAGCTATGAGTATGTACATACTAATAGGAATGTTCCCATTGTAGTGTTTCTTTGTCCGTTAAGAAAGTGGAAGGCTGAGTGATGGGAGATAAGGGAGCAGGCTGAACATGAGGTTGGCCACTTCAGTGTGGACAGAAAGGATTTTCTTTTGGCTTTTATCCTATCCTAAGAGTGGGTGGTCACTCTATTAATCCATTCTCTGTTCCAAAAATACAAAGTCAGTGGCGCATTTATTTTATTTGATGGGATGTCCTGACTTTGTTTTTGCAGAGTCCAAAGCCCCTAAGTTCAAGTGACAGTGAACGTTGTGGTGCTGAGATGCTGCATCACAGTATTGGTGAGTGGGGGTTGAGATGCATCTATAAGAGATGGTGTTTTGCAGCAAATAGGTAAGTATATGCATACTGAGCATGTGACATGTCAGAGTCCTGCTTGGCCTGAATCCAGTAACTGAGGGGCAAGTTAATGTGATGAGAGGTGATTGTGTGTGACAGAGAGCCTGAGAGAGGCTGTGACAAGTTGGGGTTCTGAAGTAGCATCCGTGAGGAGCCCCTGAGGGAGCTGTAGCAAAGGATGGGAGTGGTAGTGGCCCTAAAGACATGTCGTGTCATGGTGTGCTCCTTGAGGCTGTCACTCCTTGGGGATCAGTGCAGTGAAAAGGTGGTGTAAGGAATCAGGCCAGAAGTAAAAAAACAAAAGTCTCTCTTTACTAAACACAAGATGAGAGCAACAGTACATCCAGCAGTAGTTTATACACAGTGTAGTTTCTATCCCCGGTGAGGTGAGGTATGGTGGCAGATGATGGAACTCTGAGTATACTAGATGGCACAAATCTCTCTCTCTACCGATTCTCTTGCTAACAGCAATAAGGTGGCACTTGTGGTCCTAACACATTTCCCCTCACCTGCAGTGGAGTCTATAACTGTAGTGCTGATCACGTTGCTTATTGTAAACCCTGTAGCTTGCAGAACTTTTGTAACCTGGGTCCATGCAGTCTTCCTGGAGTATAGGTCCTCACAGATGAGCTGTATCTCTGGTTCCTAAGGCCCTTGGGGCAGAGGCAGATGGATGTGCTTCTTCATTCTTCACTTGATATTCTCCCGACAGGAAGTCAGACCAGCCCACTTCTATCAAGGTGTGTGTGTGTGTGTGTGTGTGTGGGGGGGGGGGGGTGGTGGTGTAGAATGGTTAACTCCATTCCCAGTGCCACCCGTGTACCATAGCATGTCAAAAACATTACAAACCCAAACTTTGCTGATACCCCAAAGTCCGGTTTACTGCACTAGCATTGGGAGCTGGGGATCCTGAGAGACAATGAAAGTGCACAGTAAGTTATCGGAAGCATCACTGAGAGAAGCCGGAGAATTAACAGAGATTGTTGTGTGTGGGAACCAAGGATGGGTTACTGTGCTAAGAGCACTGGAGCAGTGCATAGTTAGGACTGGCTGCCTGAAAGCCCAAAGGAAGGTCTGGAGAACTACGTTCCTAGACCAATTCTGGGACTTTTTGCTGACAGAATTTTAGAGTTAGGACGTAATAAATCCACCCCCCCCCCCTTGGTGTGTTTGGGCGGCGTTAGAGAAGACCAAGGATGAGTCTGCTATACCTGGCTTGGCTATACCAAGAGCTGAGTATTTGCCAGTGAACCCTCCTCCTGCAAGCTGAGAAGCTACAAATGTTACCAGGTAATCTTATGTGCCAGAGTTTGAATAGGGAGAGAAAAGTGCACTCTAAGTCAAATTTAAGTTAAGTGGAGTTACAGAACTAGTCTGTGATAAGAGACTGTTATATACAAAATTAAAGCTGGTGTTAGGCAGCTGTTTAATAAAAGTATAAAGCCACCAAATATGAGTCGCAGCCACTAATTGTACTGTGTCATTTAAAACTGTTTCAACAGTCATGTGTAAAGTAATAAAGTTATTTGTTGAACAAAAAGTGTCTGCAAAAGCATTTTGTCACCTCTATGCCCATATCTCTAATATATTTACTGGCAAAGTATTCTTTGTTTGATATTTTATTGACCAAAGTAAGGCTCTATGCAGAATGCATCTGAGACTTTCATAGTATACCTCTGACGAAAGGCTCTAAGGTATGCCACTGTAGAGACATACAGTCAGGGCCGGTTTTAGACAAAATGTGGCCCTGGGCAAAATTAAAAGTGGGGCTACAAATCTTGTAATAATGTACTAACAACACAGTTACATTCTGTCGATTCCAGCCCTCCCTCACAGATTTACACCCCATAAAGCTCCTTACACAGTTCTTCACCCTCATCATGGCGCCCAAATATGCCACATGCCCCCTCCCCTCACAGCAATGAGTTCCCCTCATTCACGGCATCTGAGAGTGTTAAAAACCGTAAGCGTGGGATTCTTCTTCAGGTGCGCTTTCCCCCAGCGGAGATTGGGGAAAGCACCCTGTTTTATAAATAAGCTAAAGCCTGTACTAGGCTTCCAGGCTTATTGTTAGTATATCCCAGTTCTGGCCACTAGATGGCAGCACTGAACTGTGATATAGTGATTTCTATACAGACTAATGGAGCAACTTACATCTGATGATTGCAAAGTTGTGATCCACTTTAGGGTTATTCACTTTAGAAAAAAGACGACTGAGGAGAGATCTAATTACTATGTATAAATGTATCAGGGGTCAGTACCGAGATCTCTCCCATCATCTATTTATCCCCAGGACTGTGACGAGGGGGCATCCTCTGCGTCTGGAGGAAAGAAGGTTTGTACACAAACATAGAAAAGGATTCTTTATGGTAAGAGCAGTGAGACTATGGAACTCTCTGCCTGAGGAGGTGGTGATGGTGAGTACAATAAAGGAATTCAAGAGGGCACTGGATATATTTCTGGAGTGTAATAATATTACAGGCTACAGCTACTAGAGAGGGGTCGTTGATCCAGGGTGTTATTCTGATTGCCTGATTGGAGTGGGGAAGCAATTTTTTCACTTAAGTGGGGAAAATTGGCTTCTGCCTCACAGGTTTTTTTTGCCTTCCTCTGAATCAACTTGTAGGAAACAGGCCGAACTGGGTGGACAAATGACTTTTTTCAATCTAATATACTATGTTACTATGTTACTATTCATTTGCCATCTTGAAAATCTTCATTAATTCATGTCTCATTCATTTTGACAAATGTTGTTTGTACACTTGTGGAGAACAAGTTTTTCTGCTTTGATGTAATGAATAGAGAAGTTTTAACAGATTCAATTTAACCAATTTGTTAAACTTCAACAAGAAAATCGAATTGTGATAGATTAGGTATACACAGGCAACTATGCCCAATCATATTCATCCTACTTGGTGGCCCAATCTCAGTGTGAAGGCTTTGAAGTTAAACTACAGGGGGATTGCAGGAAGAGTGTATCACTGTGTGCATTAAGTTCTGCTGCACCCACATTCATAATTAGAGTTGAGTGGACACCTGGAAGTTCGGGTTCAACGGGTTTGGCCGAATTTCACAAAAAAAATTCAGGACCTGAACTTTACCTCGAACCCGAAACCCATTGAAATCAATGGGGACCCGAACTTGTGGGCACTAAAATGGCTGTAAAAAAAAGTCCTGGAAAGGGCTAGAGGGCTGTAAATAGAAGCAAAATGTGCTTAAGAGCATGGCAAGTGCTCTGCAATCAAATGAGGATAGGGAAATAACTCAACATAAAATAAAATAAATAAAATAAAAAAATTATTAACCTGCAACTCACAGGAGGAGGCTGATTTTCAAGAGGGTGAGGTGAAAGACTGATATGCATGGGCTGCAGGTGCCAACTCTAAGCTTTCTGCAAAGGCCTGGGTGGGAGATAATGTGAAGGAACTGGAACCACTGTCAGCCACCCAAACTACTATTGCCTGTACTTGTTCTGGCCTCATTATCTGTAGAGCGGCATTCGGGCCTTCCAAATAACGCTGCAGGTTCTGTTGCCTACTCACACCTGAGGAAGGTGTTTCGCTTGGACGTGTAGCTGGCGCAGAACAGCCACGTCCTCTCCCAGCAACAGGAGCTCCACCAACAACACCACGACCATGTCCACGTCCCTTATTTCATGTTCTCCTCATTATTTGCGTTCACCCACCAAACTAACAGATGGATTATCTCCGGTGTCAATTTAACTTCCAATAGTAAACAATTAAGCTCACTAACAGTAAGGCAGTGCCCGTGTCATAAACAGAATAAATTTCTTTAGGTCACACAACAGTGTAAAGGAGCAATTCAATACAATTACTTCAGTATCACCCAAAATTTGATTTTTCCAATCAACAATGTAACAGCAGAAGTTAACTGTTTAATTTGACTGTCATAAACGCAGTTAGGCCGCAAATGTGCAATCTAGCACAACAACAGTGTTTTTTGCAAATAACTATGTAAATGTAGTAGTTTACTGTTTTATTGGAATATCAGAAGTGCAGACTAGGCCACAAATGTGCAACAATAGAAATGCAGTATGTCACTGGTAAATTATAAAATAGGTTATGCAGCGTTGTACGCAAAAGTTCTCTGTGACACTACAATAGGGGTTTGGCAACAAACTATAGAAATGCAGTATGTCACTGGTAAATTATAAAATAGGTAATGCAGCGTTGTATGCAAAAGTGCTATCTAGCACAAAAATTGTGCTTTTTACAGCAGCAAAGTAACAAAGAATACACTGCAGGCTGTAGGGGTACTTGACTTGCCAGAAAAAAGGAATTTTTCCTCCACTGAGCTACCAGAAAATAATTAGACTAATGTCCCTGGCACACATGCAGGTCACATGCAGTTCCAAGGACACTGCAGTTGCTAAAATGGCCACCAACCCCCAACTCACTAACAGATGGATTAAAAATTATTTTGGAGTATAACTGGGCTCAGGACTGGGTACAAATATGTAGCAGAGGACCCTCAATAATTGCTGTAGTTTGAATATTTAACACCACCAAGTTCAACAGAATTCTTCCCTAATCTCTCCCTTACAGCAGCAACAGCATCCTATCCCTACACTGAGAAGAGCAGAGTGACGGGCGCTGCTATGTGACTTCAGCTTAAATAGAGGCTGGGTCTATGATGGTTTCTTAGGGCAAAGTAGTGAAACGCTTGTTGATTGGCTGCCCTGCAGCCTTTCAAAAAGCGCCAAGAAATCACCGAACAATGAACCCGAATCTGAACTTTTACGGAAATGTTCGGGTTCGGGTCTGTATGCGAAAAAATCGTAAAGCTCGTACGAACCCAAACTTTACAGTAAACTTTACAAACACATGCTTTTTAATCCCTTCTGTTAGCTCTAGATTTACTGTGCGTCAGCTTTACAGGTCATTGTTACCGCCAGCCCTAATTTATCGCTGTGGACTTAACCGTGCAGAGCCCCAAGATTCAAGAAGTGGCCCCATGACAGGGAAGGGTGGCAGCAGTAGCAGCAGTGGCAGTAACAGTGACAATAGTGGACCCATGACAGAATGGGGAGGGTGGCAGCAGTGGCCTGTACGAATCCTATATTTTGAGAATCCATAAAGCCAGTATTTTGAGTATCCATAAAGCCTTTTTCACACTGTCAGTATTTTGCATCAGTATTTGATCAGTAATTGTAAGCCAAAACCGGGAGTGGGTCCAAAGCAGAGATAAAATGTAATAGAAATGTTTGCATCTCATCTGTGTTTTAGACCCACTCCTTCTGGCTTACAAATACTGACCAAATACTGACCGTGTGAAAGACGCCTTACGGATGCTCAAAATACAACATCCTTTTTTTCTGATCTTCTGACGGATAAGAAGAACAGAGAAATATATGGAGATGTCAATACGGACAAACAGGGACAATAATGGCCCCATAAATGAGTGGGGATGGTGGTCAACTGCAGTGGAAATAACAGGGACAATAGTGGTCCCATAACAGAGTGGGGACGCGGGCCAACAGCAGTGGCAGTAACAAGGACAATAGTGACCCAATAACAGAGTGAGCATGGGGGTCAATGGCAATAACAATAACAGGGACAACAGTGGCCCCATAACAGAGTGGGGATGAAGGCCAAAAGCAGTGGCAGTAACACGGACAATAGTGGCCCCATGACAGAGTTGGGAGGCAGGGCATCAACAATGACAATAGTCACCGCATGACAGAGTGGGGAGGGGGGCAGCAGCAGGGGTATACAGCACAAGATGGTGACAGATCACAGTAGTAGCAGAACGAAAAACAACAGTGTCATCGCAAGGCCCAGTGGCATGCATATCCTTTTAAAAATTTAACATGTATATGTCAGTAGGCCAAGAAGCCCCATTGTAGGAATGCCAGTAGAGGTATTAGGCGGGTGACATCACAATGGTGACAGCAGGACATGGTAAGAAGTAATGGCCCATTTGCAGAATATTCAGGTTTGGCAGCACACTACAGTATGATCATTAGTGGAAGAATGATCTATTCTGTTGCATCTGGCACTGGCTTCTGGAAATCTGCATTGATTCAACCCTGATTCATCTTTATGAAGCTTAGTCACTCAATATTTTGGGAGGAAAGACAAGTTCTGTTAGGGTTAACTATGCCCCCAGCCGCACTGAACGCCCTCTCTGATGCCACAGTACTGGCTGGGCAGGAAAACATGTCTATGGAAAACTCGGCCAGTTTGCGGCCACACTTTAAGTTTGCATGCCCAAGTAGATCTTGGATCATGGGTGACAGAGTGCAATCCAAGTATGCCACCACCAGTTGGTGGAAGTTCTGTTGCATGCCCTGCTGCTGGGTGGTTTCTTCAGATGGCAGCTGAAGAAAACTGAACTTGCTGCATATTGAGCTGGTGCTGCACCCCCCAGTCATGGCAACCAACTGACTGAGTCTATAGTAGTCCATTTATGTATCCCTCTCAGAAGGTCTTAAAAAGTTCCCCCATTTTTGACCGGTAGCGAGGGTCTAACAATGTGGATAGCCAGTAGTCATCGCTCTGCTGAATCCTGAGACAGGCAGTGTTCGATTACTTTGCTTATAACGCTTAGCAGGTCCACCCTGATGTGGCTCCATTCACCAAGGTTGGCCAAGTGCAGAATTGTGTGACAGCTCCTAAATTTGCATAGGTTATATGCTCGAGGACCACTGTGAACATGTTCCTCGAGGGGAGGGAGAAGACAAGGTGTAGCATGAGGAAGCAGAGGGGCACATTGGCACTGAAATCCCAGCATTGCCATTACCTGGCCAAGTTGCTGGGGTGCCTGGTCTGGAACCACAGTTACCCAGTGAGCTGAAACCCCCCTTTTACATTGGTCACTGCACATCTATGACGTCTTATATATACACATATATATCTTATGAATTGTATTTTATTTCAATTTTCAATTTATTCAAGTGATGGCTCTTAACTTATTTGTATTTTTATTTCACATATATGCATTGAAAAAATTATTAAAAAAATATTATTTTTCCATTTATTATTATTTATTCTTCTCTCTATATATATTTTTTAGTTTGACATATTTTTGGTACTAATATGCTTCTATTCGCCATATGTCACCAATGACTATCATTATGTTTTGTAGACTTGAAAAAGGAGTATACTCACTCCGAAACGCGTTGTCACTTATTACTTAATAAATATATGAGTTTCTAAAATCACATCTACTGAAGTCGTGTTTGCGCCAAGAAGGTATCCTATTTTTTGTACTGTCTCTGGTACAAATCCCCCCATTGTATACAGTATATTGTCCTTGACCATAGTTACAACTGCATATGTCAGCGCTGGCATGAACTGAGAGGCCAAAGGACTGGTCCAACTTTTGCTCAATTTACATGTGCAGTACGTGTGTTTTAGAAAAGTAATGTCGGCTTGGGACTCTCCACCTTGGTTAAACGCGAGGCATCAGTTCTCTAAAATATGCAGAGTTAACTACATGGAAAGGGAGGGACCAGGAATTTGACCAAGTGCATTTTTTGTTTCTGTGTTGTTGGATGGGTCGCATACTGTTGTCTTTTTGCAATCACCTCAGTAATCAATTAATGTAGAAGTAAATGACGAGTAGGAGCATCAGGAGCAATAGACGACATTGAAGTCAATGGGAAGGATTAAGGCTCCACACATCGGCGCTGCCATGAACTGTACCAGACACCGACAGGCTCAAGCACTGGCCCACCGTCTGCTGTATGTACGTATGCAGGGCTGGTACAGCTTTTTTAAGTAGTGATGGCTTGGGACTCTCCACCTTGGCTCGGCACAAGCCATCAGTTCTCTGAAATGTGCAAAGTCAGGCTACATGCACACGACCGCATGTGTTTTGCAGTCCACAAATAAATTGATGACGTTCCGTTTGGCATTTTTTTTTTTTTGTGGATCCGTTTTTTTGCGGATCCATTGTAATAATGCCTATCCTTGTCAGCAAAATGGACAAGAATAGGACATGCTCTATTTTTTTTGCGGGGCTACGGAACGGACATACGGATGTGGATAGTACATGGTGTTTGTGTAGCCTCAACCACGTGGACAGGGAAGACTATAGTACCAGCAACTTGGCCAGGAGCACGTTCAGCTTTTGCACCATTGGATGAGTGCACGCATACTGTTGTTTCTTTGCAATCACCTTGGGGATCGATTGCTGTCAAAATGCGTGACGAGGAGTAGGAGGAGGAGCATCACGACCAGTAGGCGATGGAAAGCAAACACAACTCCCTTCTGCTGATGTGGTGGAGCCTTGTCTGCTGGGGAAGAGGTGCAGGCTGCTGGAACCTGTACAACTACATTAGCGCCACGGTTTTCCCCTGCCACTTTATGGTGACGCTCCATGTGTTCCCAATATTGGCAACCTTCTCAGACTTCACATTTTGCCTGCAGATTCTGACATCCTCAAGCGACTTGATGAAAAAGTCTGCCTCTTCCTCTAGGAAGCCGTGCAATGCTAATTGTTTCCGGACAGGTAGGCTCCTCCTGAGAACCCGGGCACTTTTGGCTCCAGATCTTACACTGCTGCCACCCCACCTCCTGATAATGATGATGAAGCCACCTCTTCACCCATCTCTCACGTGCGATCAGCTTCATCATACTCCACTACTGTCTGGTCGTCACTTATGCCACCCTCACCAGTCTCATGGCCGCTTCCCTGACCGCTGGCAACACCAGCTCCCACGTGACTGTCATTGTCGTTACTTGTACGTCGACAGGAGGAATTAGCGGACCTCTCCCCCAAATCTGGGCTGGCCAATAGCTGCTGACTGTCCTCAGTAATATCTTACCTGCTGAAAAGCTGAGCAGAGCCGGCAACATACATTACTTTCCTGATAGGAGGAGCAGCAAAGGAAAAGGCAGGTTCAGAACAGATGAGGGCACATAGCTTGTTCCTGGGCCATGCCAACTAAGTGTGATGTCAGTAGAACCCAACGACTCCCGGCTTTACTTTATGTGGTAATAACTTTGGAACGCTTTGACTTATCCAGGCCATTCTGAGAGTGTTTTCTTTTGACACATTGTACTTCATGATAATAGTAAATATGAGTCGATTTCACCTCTCTTTATAAAAAAAACTCCAAAATTGACCAAAAATGGGGAAAAATTTGCAATTTAATTTAATTTTTTATTTCTCTGCTTTTAAAACAGATAGTAATACCTCATAAAATAGTTATGACTTAACATTCACCATATGTCTACTTTATGTTGGCATAATTTAGTAAATTTCCAAAACCCACTTTTTAAGGACCAGTTCAGTTATGAAGTCACGTTGTGGGGCTTACATAATAGAAACAACCCATAAATGGCCCCATTTTAAAAACTACACCCCTCAGGTTATTCAAAACTTGGTAACCATATATATTTGTCATAAACGATGGATCACCTTACAAACGAGCATATGTCAGGTGATCGGTAGCACATTTGTCTATACCAGGGATGGGCAAACTGCGGCTCTCCAGCTGTTGCAAAACTACAACTCCCAGCATGCAAAGACTGCTTACAGCTATCAGCCTACAGCAGGGCATGGTGAGAATTGTAGTTTTACAACAGCTGGAGAGCTGCAGTTTGCCCATCCCTGGTCTGTACTAAGTATAATAATATAAACGTTTGTTTCCAGAAATTGCCCAATAATCTGTAATTGTAATTTAGGATGCTATACAATGCTAAAACTGGTTGATAAGGAACTAACACCATTCCTCAACTTTCACATATTGCCTAGAAGGAGAAGAAATCCAACTGGATAATGGATCAAAAAATTTTTCATCAGAAAGGGGAGACTCTAGGAGGGTTGGGGTTGTCTGCAAACAGTTTGAATTGAGCATACAAGATGCAAGGAAGGACTTACCGGAGATAGTAGCAGGGCACGCTTGCTTGAAAAGACACAGACCTAAGGTGATGTAGTTTTGGTATGGTAGATGCAGTTCATGATGTATTTGTTGCTTATGGTAGATTCAGTTGATATACTTTTTGAGATGGTAGATTCAGTCAGTGTAATACTTTGGATGGCAGTTGCACTTGATGTAGCTCATGGGAGGATAGATGCAGTTAATTAAGTAGTTGGGATGGTAGATGCAGCCGATTATGTTGCTGGGATGGTTGATACAGTTGGAGTTGTTTACAATAGAACGGGATGCAATAGGAATGTCATTCTTCAAATGTGTACGGATGATTGTAGCTTACGCAGTAAGCCTAGTCAGCTCATAGCGATCATATCTAGGCATAATTTAGATCTGTTTGTGATAGCAGAAACATGGTTTAGGGATTACAATGCATGGGATATACATATGCCTGGATACACATTGTACAGGAAAGACAGGGTAGAAAGAATGTGTGGTGGAGTCACCATTTATGTCTAAAGTTGTTTGAAAACAACTAAAAGTATAATATATTTTCTTTTGGGGGGTTGCATGAAAACTAAAGAGGGAGTTATATATAAAGAAATGCAAAAAGCAATTCCCTCTCACTCATATTCCCATCACTTCCCACACAGCACTCTACTTTTCCTTCTCATTCTATTTTACCCCTGATCCTGATATTAAACAGGAATGTGATAGAGGCACTTAAAGGAGCATCTCTAAAACAGCTTGGTAAGTCATCAACCAGAGGGGTTTGGCATTCTAGAGCTGCTATTTATAAATTGGGATCTGGTGTCTGAAGTTAGAGTGGAAGAAACATTGTGTTCCAGTGACCAGCAATGTTTGACTTTAACCCCCTAAGAATCAGGGCAATTTTTATTTTTTCATCTTTCCTCCATGCATTTCCAAGGGCTATAACTTCTTTTTTGCTCACATAGCCACGTCAGGGCTTATTTTTTGCAGGACAAGTTGTATCATTTAATGGCACCACTTAGTTTACCATATCATATTGAAATGGCAAAAAATATTCTTTGTGGGATGAAATTGAAAAAAAAAACTAATTCCACCGTTGTTTTTTGGTTTTGTTTTATGGCTTTCACTGTGTACTACAAATAACTACAAAAAAACTGTATAGTATTTATTATGTATTACTAGTACTATTTAAACAATAAAAAAACCTTTGAAAAATGTGTACAAATTACTTTTTGATCACTTTTTATTCACAGAGATGCCAATTAATGTTCTATTGTTTAGTTTTATATCTAAAATTGTGAAAGTTGGTGATTTGAATCTAGTCTAAACTAGTTCAGTCAGGCAGAGAGTGAGTGTACAGACAACAACTAGGACACAAACCAAAATGTGAAGCTTACATGCCAGCTCATCCTGGACTTCGACTTGCCTACCCCTATAAAACCATCAATGGCAAGGGCACCTCAACCTCCATCAGGCAGGCAGATTTCGAGCACTGGAATGTGCCCCGAAGGGAAGAACGGTGCACCCTCCCATCACTGCACATTGGCCCATGGATCTTCAGAACCGTGAGTATAGCTACTACACCCAGCTATACTCTGGCCTTAAGACTGAAAGAGTAGCTGCAAGATAGATGCACAAAATTAGAAAGAAGGAGACACAATATATTATTAATGCTGCTAAAACTACACAAAAGGAGAAATGGCTAAATCTATTAAGGAGGCGGCTAGAACATTATTCAGATATTTTAGTGACCGGAAAAGAAAATTTATAATCATGGGTTTTCTGCAGGACACTACCTCTAATTGTAAGAGTTCTGCTCCAGAGATTTTGAAGGCTGATCATTTAGATGAAGTTGCACTTTTGAAGTTAAATAAAGCAATGCTCTCCACCCCAGGGTTGTTTAAGAATTCCAAACTTCTGTAATAGCTGCACCTTTCACTGATCAGTTCAACTAGTCCTTTCTAACATTTGATCTTCCCTGCTTCTTGCTTGTGGGCCGATGTGAGAAGGCTGCAATATCGTAGTCTGTAGTGAATTAGAATATTCTTCATTATTTATTTCATCTTATGCGAAAAATCGTCAATATAATATGCGTGTTAATGGAGTAAGGGCAGGTTATAGGCAACTTTCCTATTGGATTGGCTTGCTAGAACTCGCGAATATGTAGAACATAGTGTGATATATTTTCGTAAAAAATGAATATTCGTTTTTTTTCCATCTGAACCCATTAGTAAATGTAATGGGTTCAGATGAAAAAGAAAAGACAAATTCTACATATTCGCAAATTCTAGCAAGCCAACCCAATAGGAAAGTTGCTTATAACCCGCCTTTACTTCATTAACGCGCATATTACATTGCTGATTTTTCGCAATCAAGAGAATAATCTCAAATATGAATATTTACGAATATATGACAAATATTCTTCCATATATTCGCGAAATATCGTGAATTCTAATTTTGCCCCTGCCGTTCATCACTAGCTATAAGAAAGATAGTAGAGATAAAGCTGGTAAATACTGGTCAGTTAGGGTACTTTCACACTTGCGTTAGTGTGATCCGGCAGGCAGTTCCGTCGTCGGAGCTGCCTGTCGGATCCGCCCTTCAGTGTGACAACTGACAGCATTTGTAGACGGATCCGGGTGCGGATCCGTCTATAAATGCATTGCAAGAACGGATCCGTCCCTCCGCTTGTCATGTGGATGGACGGATCCGTCCTGCAGTCTTTTTCACAGTTTTCCTGGTCTGCGCATGCGCAGACCGGAAGGACAGATCCGTCCTTCAGTTGTTTCTCAATGCCGGATCCGGCACTAATACAAGTCAATGTAAATTAATGCCGGATCCGGCATTCCGGCGACTGATCAGGCATTTTGGACGGACATAATACCGCAGCTTGCTGCGGTATTATGTCCGGCCAAAACGCCTGACAGTGACTGAACGGAAGGCATACTCATGCAAACTGAACAGATTTCTATCCATTCAGATTGCATGGGGATATGCCTGATCAGTTCTTTTCCGGCATAGAGCCCTTTTGATTGAACTCTATGCCGGAAAAGAATAACGCAAGTGTGAAAGTACCCTTAGTTTGACATTTGTAGTAGTAAAAATATTGGAAAATCTGTGGATAATTGATCAACTGAAGATCAACAACTTGGACCCAAAACAGCATGGCTTTACTGAGGGTAGGTCACTAGAGAATGTGAGTAGGACCATCAGAGATTAGATCAGACCTTGCATCTCATACTCCCTATTTAACCCCTTAGGTTCCAAACTGTCAAGTTTGTGTATCCAGTATACTAGATACACAAACTTGACAGTTTGGAACCTAAGGGGTTAAATAGGGAGTACGAGATACAAGGTCTGATCTAATTTCTGATGGTCTTTCTTAATTGACTTGTAACAGTGATGATGTCTTTATTACAGACTACATTGTATAATACATTTTTCTTCCCTCTTTCTTTCAGATCGATTAATTTGAAACCCTGGTGCCTCCTGGAGTATCCTTTTTTATCATTATTTCCCTGGTTTTCCCCCTTTTTATTTTCCTCCTGTTTGCCTACTTTTCCTATTTCCCTCCCATATGCACATGTGCAACGTGCGCTGATGGCCGACACGCTTCCTTAAAAAGGCACGCTGTCCCATATACACCAGACGCATACCTTACTGTGCTACTGCTCACTTTCCAGAGCGCATGTTCTCCTACCTCTCCTTCTCTAGCGGCACTAGGTAATTCAGTCCTTCATGACATCGGTTTGCTATTATACTTGATGAGACACTGCATAGCAAGGGGGATTTACCTATATATCTATATACCTCTACTTATGTTGCTATATGACAAGGAGCAATCTTGAAGCTCCATTTGTATAGAATGATGTATATAAGATTGCGTATTATATTGCATATTACATTATAAACCCGATTTTTTTCTGATGTTGTCTTCCTTATCACCGATATATGATTGTATCTTGGATTCCACTCCTGGACCCCACTTGACTTGATCCTTGGGACTCATACTTCTTCTAATTTAGCACAGAATTATCTCTCTTGTTGTATTTTGTTACTAACACTGCATATTTACTACTACTGCTCTGGTACATTCCTTTTGTTTCACTTTAATTTTATGTTTGTTTTTCTTGCTGTAGTTTGAAAAAGGCCGTATGTGGCCGAAACATCTTGATTTGTCCAGCCGCAGTTCCTAATAAAGTTCAACAATTATGCAACCATATTGCTGGAGTTTTTCGATTTCACTTTGAACGGGGTGGGAACCCGACTTCCAGCATTTACCATAGCAGAGTGCCACAAAGTTTTGCTTTCATTTTTATTTTAGCTACAGATATTACTAGTAGAAAGAGTAGCTGTATATAGATCTAGCAAGACCACATCTGAAGTATTCTGTTCAGTTCTGAAGACCTCACCTGCAAAGAGACATTGATAAAATAGAATGGATCAAAGGATCCAAAGATGGGCTACAAAGAGGGTGGAGGGGGGGGGGGGATCTTAAGAATAGAACCTCTCAAGAAAAATATAAAGAACTTAGGTTAATAGTCTAGAGTAAAGAAGGGAGTGGGACAACATGATCAAAACTTTGTAAATGGTATAACCTACATGACACAGCAATTTTCCATTCACATAGCTGTATCGGGGTTTGTACCTTCTCATGGTAACATTTACTAGTGCATAGTTGCATACAATGTAGTGGAGAGCTGGAATTTTTTTTCCAAATGGGGTGGAATTGGAAAAATCGCAATCCCGCCACAGTTTCATGGGTTTTGTTTTTATGCAGTTCTTTATGCAGTAAAACTGACTTATGTCATGCTCATTCTCCAGGTCAGTCCAGTTACAATGATACCACAATTATAGAATTTTTAATGTGATTCAGCACATTTTGTGGAGTGATCTGTATTTTTCACTGATAACATTTTAGGCTGTGTATGACTTTTTGATAACTTTTTATTCAGAGAATCAGCCATTTTGACTTATTTTCCATTATGATGTCCACTATGTGGGATAAATATTTTTATACTTTAATAGTATGAGCATTTTTTGGATGTTGTGATAATTTGAACTTTTATATATGCATTTTTTATATTTTTAAAAGCTTTTTTTAAAACTTTCTTTACGTCCCCCTAAGTGACTATAACAAGCAATCATCAGTTTGCTTTTCTATTTAACAATAAGATTTAAACCATTGACAAATAGGAAAATCAGTATATTCAGACTACATTGGTATATACTAGTGATAAGTAGAGTTGAGCGGATCCGTGGATGTTCAGGTTCGCTGGGTTAGGCCACACTTTGGATCAAAGTTCAGGTTTGGGATCCGAACTTGACCCGAACCCCATTGAAGTCAATGGGGACCCAAACTTTGGTGCACTAAAATGACTGTAAAATAGTCATAGCGAGGGCCAGAGGGCTGCAAAAGGAAACAAATGGGGGTAAGAGCAGGACAATTGTTCTGCAAACAAATGTGGATAGGGAAATCACGTAAAATATCAGAATATAATAAATTAAAAAAAAAAAATAACAATCTTGAACTAGGAGGCGGAGGTCAAACTGGAGTACAAGGGTTGAGGAGGTGGTGGACATGGCGGTAGCCAATACCGTTTTGTTTTTTTTCCTTTATTTAATCCTTTATTTATTTTTTATAAATTTGGGAAGACCCCAAAACATTGGGAACATGAAAAGAGAATGCAAAGAGAAGTGCACTGGAGTCTAAAAATGGCTGGGTGCAGCCAATATACTTGTTCATTTTAATGAACGTGAGCTTGTCCACTTTGGCTGTGGACAGGCGGCTGCGCTTGTCTGTGATCCCCCCCCCCCGCCATGCCAAACACATGCACCTCCAAGGCGTAAAGGGCAAGCTCAGGCCATGTGCCGAATTTGGAGACCCAGAACTTGAATGGGGCAGACCCATCAGTCAGTACGTGTAGGCGTGAGCACACGTACTGTTCCACCATGTTGGGGGATCTGTGGATGACACTGTTATGGGGGATCTGTGGATGACACTGTTATGGGGGATCTGTGGATGACACTGTTATGGGGGATCTGTGGATGACACTGTTATGGGGGAATCTGTGGATGACACTGTTATGGGGAATCTGTAGATGACACTGTTATGGAGGATCTGTGGATGACACTGTTATGGAGTATCTGTGGATGACACTGTTATGGATGATCTGTGGATGACACTGTTATGGAGGATCTGTGGATGACACTGTTATGGGGGATCTGTGGATGACACTGTTATGGGGGATCTGTGGATGACATTATTATGGGGATTGTGAATGACACTGTCATGGCGGATCTGTGGATGACACTTATGTGATTATAACCTCCATTATCCTAAAGAATACACTGATGTACTGTAAGTATTGTACATTGGTGTATTCTCATGGAGGGAAGTTATAGTACGATTAAATATAAACATTACCCAGGGACTGTTCTGTAATTGGCATGTGTTTCTATTAAATATGACTATAACCCCCCTCATCCATAGGAATACACTCATATACTGCAGTACATGGATGAATTCCTATGGATGAGGGGGGTTATAGTCATATTTAATATAAACACATGCCAATTAGAGAACAGTCCCTGGACAATGTTTATATTAAATATGACTATAACCCCCCACATCCATAGGAATCCACTCACATACTGTAGTACATGGGTGGATACCTATGGATAAAAGGGGTTATAGTCATATATGGCACATATACAGTAATTTTTATATTGTCCTGAGCTCCACTCAGCCAGGGACTGGGTCCACAAAACCGCTGTACACAGCAGGAGCAGAGCTGGTACAGCGTGAAATTGGAAGCAAGCTAATTGGCAGAGGTGTGGGCCGCACCAGTGTGCTCACCACCAATCAGCAGAACTAATGAACTGCGTGCTGGCCAGCCCGCCCAACAGTGGGCTCAGGAGAGCTGTGAAAAGGTATGATGGACGTCCGGGCTGGCGGCAGCAGTACGCAGTAATTGAAGCCGCCAGCCCGCCCAATGGCTTACTATAATAGCGGAGCCCCCCTCAATATGGATGTGCGGGCCCTCATTGTGCCCCCTCACAGTAGTTACGCCCTCTCTGTGCTCCTTCACAGTAGTTATTTCCTTATTGTGCACCCCTCACAGTAGTTATGCCCTCATTGTGCCCCCCTCACAGTAGATATGGCCTCTCTGTGCCTCATAACAATTTTTATGCCCCATTCACAGTAGTAATGCCCTCTCTATGCCCCGTTCAGAGTAGCTATGTCCTCACTATACCCTCCCTCACAGTAAGTATGCCTTCTCTATGCCCCCTGCACAGTAGAAAGCCCACTCTGTGCCCCCTTCACAGTAGTAATGCCTTCTCTGTACCCTCATCAAAATGGGTTCCTGGTGATCAGATCCAGCTCTCCCCTGCAGGCAGCCAGGCACAAATCAAGCTTCAATACTGTGTGGGAGAAGAGAACTGTCAATGTCACCAATTAGGCTTAATCAAAAATCCCTAATCAAGATCAATAATCAAGCAAGGTATCAAAAAACCATGAAAATATTTGAACAAAAAATACCTTTAAAAATATAGCTTTTAATATAACCTAGTAAAAAGATATACAAGGCCCCAGATAGCAATTTAATCTAAAAATGGGGGTTAAAGCCCCAACAAGAAGAAAAGGAATGGACAGCATAGATGAAAGGGAAGTACGTCGGGACTATACCCCTAACAGCTCCTGTTTCATTTTGTTTGTCATTCCCTGTGTTTCCCTGCCGACAGGACAGCGACTGCCCAACTTCGTCGAGACTAAAGAGGTACAGAAACAATAGTCAGGGAGTTAGAATAATAGTCACATAAAATGATAGGTGAAAAAATAGGTGAAAGTAAATACCACATATAATTACATCCCAACGCGTTTCCTTAGCATACAGCTAATTCATCAGGGGATCAAATCTCAATAATGGCCGTAATTACTAATAAATCATAATATAAGCCATGATACTTATCGGTCAGATGAAATCCGAGACAAGGAGGAACTGATGTCGTCCAACCTCAACAGAATGCCGCCAGGTATATATGACAACTAGGATGCATCCAAAGTCCAACGGTATTGGGGGAGTCAGTGTTCCACAAACATAGTCCAGAGCGTGTGGCAGCCCCGACTACGTCCTCATGGCCAAGGCAGTGGCGCAAAAACAATAAGGTATGGCGTGCACGTGTTTAGCAGGAGCAGCACCCACGCCAAATCTACCTTCTTTAAAAGGCCGCGGATTGCTCCCTGTTCCGCCCCTCAGGCGGTCTCAGAGGTTACGTGATCCTACTGTGACGCTCAATGCCGATCACGCGACTCTCCAAAACGCGCCCCCTAAGGAGGCAGGAAGGACACGTCACTCCTCACCTGATCAAACACAGGGGAGTGGCCAAAGGTCCTACAGCCTCCCATGATAGTATCGGGCGGATATAAGGAAGGCATACGGGGAAGGAGGGAGGGACCAGACTCCTCCGTTTCCCTTATGCCTTGATATATGTACTTAATGATAAATGATGCCACTATATAGCAGATAGTCGATTCGGCATATAGGTAGCTGAGACTTACAAAAAGCAGGTCAATTAGCACCTGCAGGATAGGGGAATCAGTATAAGAGGAGTAGCGATGTTAGAGTTGCATTCGGCGTCTAAATTCCCTTGTGGTTTTACCGATACTCCAAACCACAGGTACATGTTGCTTTGTATATCACCCCTTGTGACAAACAGTTAATGAATTGTCGAATGGTATACTCTTTTTTGGTGACCCCACTTCTAAAGGAATGGCATTGTGTAATATGTGGACATGCCACGCATCCACTACAACGGTAGCACCCAACCACAGGTTTAAGCCACATAGGCTCCTCCCCCTGCGGTAAGTGACTTGAGGTTTAGTTGGAAGTACTTCTTTTAGGTCCGGATTTAAGTGTAGGATAATCCAATGTCTATTGAGGATCTCTCTAACCTCATTTGCTCGGCTATCATATGTTGCAATAAGGCGCACTTGTCCTTGCTTGTCCCCTTTTACATATCCCTCTGATGTGGGAGAAGGGGATAGCAATTTAGTATGATCACTCATTAGAGCCCTTTGATATGCTCTATTTAAGATCTTTCTAGGGTATCCTCTTTCTAAGACCGTTTTTGTAAATCCTTTGCCTGTTCCTTAAAAGTATCCAAGGAGGAACAATTCCTCCTCAAGCGGAGATATTGTCCCATTGGTATGCCTTTTCTCAGAGGGCGAGGATGGTAGCTCTCCCATCTGAGAAAAGAATTGGTCGCTGTTTCTTTTCTGTATACCTGTGTCAAAATCTCACCATATCCATCGATACGGATCTGCACATCCAAAAAGTTCAAGGTCTCACCACCCCATTCGTGGGTGAACTTAAGACCAAGCTGGTTGATGTTTAGTGTCTCAATCATTCCACAGAAATCTTGTTCCGTGCCCCGCCAGATCACGAACACGTAGTCAATGTATCTTGCCCACATGACGACGTCCTCTGTGAGATGGCCGGACGGCTCACCAAAAACTACCTCCCTTTCCCACCAGCCCAGGAACAGATTTGCGTACAATGGGGCACAGGCACTCCCCATCGCGGTGCCCCTGAGCTGGTGGTAAAAAATGCCATCATAGAGGAAGTAGTTTTTGGTGAGTGTGAAATTGAGGAGCTCAAGGACAAAGTTATTATGAATTTATTATTATTAGGGCCCTAAATTGTTTGCCCCTAGTTTTCAGAAAGGACTCTACCGCCTCCATTCCCAAGTCATGGGGAATAGAGAAGTATAGGGCCTCCACGTCGATCGAGCCCAATTTTAGGTCCGAATCTAGAAACATCCCATCTAGACGGCGAAGAAGATCAGAGGTATCCCTCACATACGAGGGAAGGGTCCTAACAAATGGAGATAGAATGGAATCAATATACACCCCCACATTTTGACTTAAACAGTTCACACCCGAAACTATTGGACGACCCCTTAAGGGCGGATATCCCTTATGAACTTTGGGCAGTCCATAGAAGGTGGCTATAGTCGGATGGGATGTATAGATAAAGTCAAATTCATCTTTATTTATAAGGTCTTCCCTATGGGCGGATTGTAACAGGGACTGTAGAATCTGTTGGTATTCCGTCGTCGGGTCTCCTTTAAGTTTTTCATAGGTATTTCTGTCATTTAGTATAGTGAGGCACATTTGTTAATATTGATGCGTATCAAGGATCACCAAATTTAAAGGAGTTTAATAAAATGGATAATATTGCTTATTGGCGTAAATTAGGGATAATCTGGGTAGCACAAATTACACGAGAGGGGGTACTTCGGAACATTGAAGAGATTTTAGGTCAAAATTACGGTTTACTAGATCAGTTCAGGTACTACCAATTAAAACACGCGTACATTAAAACTAGTAATAGACACTTACTGAAGATTAACTCACATGAATTTATAGATTTTTGTAGGTTAAATGGGACTCACTCCTTAAAGGTGTCTTTTATTTATAAAAAATTAATAGCTAGTCTGGAACACAAATTCAAATTTAGAGGGGTGAAAAATTGGGAAGAAGAGGTGGATCTGATGAGTAGGCCAAATTGGCAAGAAATTTGTAAAAATATTAAACTGTCCTCGATGGCTAACAATTTTAGGTTAATTCAGTACAAAATAATACACAGGATATATTATACTCCTAGTGACAGAACCAGATTTAATAAGGGTAAGGAGTTCGGTTGTAATAAATGTGGACAAAATAGAGCAGATTTTATACATATGATTTGGCTATGCCCATCGATACAGGCTTTTTGGAATATGGTCCTAGAAGTCTTGATTAGTAGAACTAAGGCCATACCCAGATGGGGATTGGCAATCGCTATATTGGGTGAAACCCCACGCCTTGACATGGAAGAAGTTGGGGTTAAAACATTATGGTTGAAGGTACTACTCCTAGCAAGGGTAATAGTCATAAGGAAATGGAGCTCTTCCCAATCCCCTAATGTGAGGGAATGGATGCAGTTGGTGGACAAAGTAAAAAAATATGAAGAAATTAGGGCTAAAACCGAAAAACAAAAAATGAGGACAAATAGGGAATGGAAAAGTTGGCACTGTTAAACCTCTAAGTTCCCAGTAGTCAGACTAATGTGATCGATCTTTCTAGATGCCAGCTTAAACGAAGAGATTATAAGATACCTCCAGATTCGAGGTATCAAGTCCCCTTTTCGAATCGACACACAGCGAAGGGGTCGGGGTTGTGAGGAAGGGGGGTTTGGAATAAAATAAAAACATTGTGTTAATTTTACTGATGTATTATTACTGCATCCTGTTAAAAATTTGAGAATGATGAAATATGTATATTTGAAATATATTGTAAAAGGATGTTTTTTTATTGTCCGAAAATAAATTAAAAAAAAAAAAAAAAAAGGATCGCCAAATTGCCACCTTTATCGGCGGATTTCAATTCAATATTTTGGTCTTTTGACAAGGTGGCTTTTGCTTTATATTCAGCCTTGGTGCAGTTGTAAGGTTTATACTTTGCATCCAAGGCCTCCAAATCACCAATCACCTTATCAAAAAAGACATCAATACAACCTGGGTGACCCTGAGGCGGGATCTTCTCACTCTTGGGTTTAAATTAGTAAAGGGGCCTTTGTCTTCTTTGGGCATTTCTTCTAAGTTGAAAAGTAGGCGTACGTCCTGTAAGATATCAACTGGTACGCCCAATTCTCTACCTTCTTTTCTATTAATCAGGGCAAAATGCTTCCGCCACCGAAGTTTTCGAGAAAAGAGAGTTAGATCTTTGACCCAAGTGAAGGTATTGAATGAAGGGGTAGGAACAAACGATAGACCCTTATTGAGGATAGAGATTTCTGCCTCAGAGAGGGGCCTGTTGGACAGGTTAATAATCTGTTTAGAGATACCTGCTCTTTTTTCTTTTAGTTTCTCGGACCCTGACCTCTTATCGGGGATTTCCTTGTTCTCAATTGGTAATTGTTCCCTTGTTCTAAAAACGTGGTCCCCCGTTTTCTTGATTTCGTGGGCCTCTGCCTCGTCCTCTTCCTTGTCTGCTAGATCCCGATTCCTCTCTATCCCTTTTCTCTTTATCACTTTCTGAGAGTTCCGAATCACTAGATATGGGATCTTCTCTTTTTCTTTGACTAGTGCCTCTTTCAATGCTAGAATATACCCGATTTTCTCTGAAGTCCTGTAGGTCCCGGTTAAATTGCCTGTGTTTTCTATCTTTTAAATGAAAATGAAATTTCTCAATTGTATTCTTTAAATGGATCTCCTTATTTACAAAGCCTGCTTCCCCTTAAGTCAAAATGTGAGGGTGTATATTGATTCCATTCTATCTCCATTTGTTAGGACCCTTACCTCGTATATGAGGGATACCTCTGATCTTCTTTGTCGTCTAGATGGGATGTTTCTAGATTCAGACCTAAAATTGGGCTCGATCGACGTGGAGGCCCTATACTTCTCCATTCCCCATGACTTGGGTATGGAGGCAGTAGAGTGCTTTCTGAAAACTAGGGTCGAACAATTTAGGGCCCATAATAACTTTGTCCTTGAGCTCCTCAATTTCACACTCACCAAAAACTACTTCTTCTACGATGGCCTTTTTTACCACCAGCTCAGGGGCACCGTGATGGGGAGTGCCTGTGCCCCATCATACGCAAATCTGTTCCTGGGCTGGTGGGAAAGGGAGGTAGTTTTTGGTGAGCCGTCTGGCCATCTCACAGAGGACGTCGTCATGTGGGCAAGATACATTGACGACGTGTTCGTGATCTGGCGGGGCACGGAACAAGATTTCTGTGGAATGATTGAGACACTAAACATCAACCGGCTTGGTCTTAAGTTCACCCACGAATGGGGTGGGGAGACCTTGAACTTTTTGGATGTGCAGATCCGTATCGATGGATATGGTGAGATTTTGACACAGGTATACAGAAAAGAAACAGCGACCAATTCTTTTCTCAGATGGGAGAGCTACCATCCTCGCCCTCTGAGAAAAGGCATACCAACGGGACAATATCTCCGCTTGAGGAGGAATTGGTACTCCTTGGATACTTTTAAGGAACAGGCAAAGGATTTACAAAAAAGGTCCTAGAAAGAGGATACCCTAGAAAGATCTTAAATAGAGCATATCAAAGGGCTCTAATGAGTGATCGTACTAAATTGCTATGCCCTTCTCCCACATCAGAGGGATATGTAAAAGGGGACAAGCAAGGACAAGTGCGCCTTATTGCAACAGATGACAGCCGAGCAAATGAGGTTCGAGAGATCCTCAATAGACATTGAAGTATCCTACACTTAGATCCGGACCTAAAAGAAGTACTTCCAACTAAACCTCAAGTCACTTACCGCAGGGGGAGGAGCCTTCGGGACTCCCTGATACACAGCCATTATCAGCGTCCCAATGTAACACCCGAAGGGACTATGTGGCTTAAACCTGTGGTTGGGTGCTACTGTTGTAGTGGATGCGTGGCATGTCCACATATTACACAATGCCGTTCCTTTAGAAGTGGGGTCACCAAAAAAGAGTATACCATTCGACAATTCATTAGCTGTTTGTCACAAGGGGTGACATACAAAGCAACATGTACCTGTGGTTTGGAGTATATCGGTAAAACCACAAGGGAATTTAGACGCCGAGTAGGAGAACACTTAGGTGACCTTAAGCACAAAAGAGAGACATCACTGGCGAGTCATGTTACGATTCATCATGGAGGTTCCTATAAGGGGGTCAGATTCATTGGAATTGAATTGATCCCTGTGTCAGTAAGGAGAGGAGACTGGAACCGTAAGATCCTCCAACGTGAAACATGGTGGATCTACGAACTACACACCATGGCTCCCAGCGGTCTCAATGATCAGCTTCTTTTTGGTTGCTACATTTAATTCCCGTTTCTCTGACCTAGTATCCCTGCACTTAGTATATCATTACTCTCATAGTGTGCTAGTATGGTATTTGTAGTACTCTAGTAAGTGACTGTACCATTCTGTTAGGGGATAAGTAAGGAAAAATGTGCATTACCGCGACATATGCGTTTTAAATCTGGTCTACAGGTTCCAATGGACCTTATCTCCTAACGTAGGCCTCCGTATACCTTTTATCTAACTATATAACTTGCCAGATGGGTATCTACACATCCAAGAATGTTTCAATTTGGTCCATAGGTTCTAACTGGATCTTACCCGCTACTGTAGATCTATGTGTGTGTGTCTTCCACTCAGACAATAATTTTATTATTGTTTTTTTTTTTTTTATGGACGTAATGCAACTCTAACATCGCTACTCCTCTTATACTGATTCCCCTATCCTGCAGGTGCTAATTGACCTGCTTTTTGTAAGTCTCAGCTACCTATATGCCGAATCGACTATCTGCTATAAAGTGGCATCGTTTATCATTAAGTACATATATCAAGGCTCAAGGGAAATGGAGGAGTCTGGTCCCTCCCTCCCTCCTTCCCCGTATGCCTTCCTTATATCCGCCCGATACTATCATGGGAGGCTGTAGGACCTTTGGCCACTCCCTGTGTTTGATCAGGTAAGGAGTGACGCGTCCTTCCTGCCTCGTTAGGGGCGCGTTTTGGAGAGTCACGTGATCGGCATTGAGCGTCACAGTAGGATCACGTGACCTCTCAGACCGCCCAAGGGGCGGAACAGGGAGCAACCCGCGGCCTTTTAAAGATGGTAGATTTGGCGTGGGTGCTGCTCCTGCTAAACACGTGCACGCCATACCTTATGGTTTTTGCGCCACTGCCTTGGCCATGAGGACGTAGTCAGGGCTGCCACACGCTCTGGACTATGTTTTTGGAACACTGACTCCCCCAATACCGTTGGACTTTGGATGCATCCTTGTTGTCATATACACCTGGCGGCATTCTGTTGAGGTTGGACGACATCAGTTCTTCCTTGTCTCGGATTTCATCTGACCGATAAGTATCATGGCTTATATTATGGTTTATTAGTAATTACGGCCATTATTGAGATTTGATCCCCTGATGAATTAGCTGTATGCTAAGGAAACGCGTTGGGATGTAATTATATGTGGTATTTACTTTCACCTATTTTTTCACCTATCATATTATGTGACTATCATTGTAACTCCCTGACTATCTATTGTTTCTGTACCTCTTTAGTCTCGACAAAGTTGGGCAGTCGCTGTCCTGTCGGCAGGGAAACACAGGGAATGACAAACAAAATGAAACAGGAGCTGTTAGGGGTATAGTTCCGACGTACTTCCCCTTCATCTATCCTATCCATTCCTTTTCTTCTTGTTGAGGCTTTGACCCCCTATTTTTAGATTAAATTGCTATCTGGGGCCTTGTATATCTTTTTACTAGGTTATATTAAAAGCTATATTTTAAAAGGTATTTTTTGTTCAAATATTTTCATGGAGAAGAGAACTGGCAGAGTCACGGCCTGCAGGCCCCTCTCACACAGTCCGGTAGTGCAATATGTGCCTGCTGAACGCAATCTATATAGATGGAAGCACTCATTGAACCCTTCACTCCCCTGAGAGCTGTGTTTTGTTCACATGAGAATATTATTATAAGGCAGCAAAATCCTGTGTCCCACATGGTCTAAAAAATATCAGAGGCTGGACATTGGCAAAAGCAATATGAACAGAGCCTGTACTGTAGCAAATGAAGTTCCTACATCTTACTTTCTATGGATATCATATTATGGATACATGAACATAGATCGGTAATAAAGTTGAGTGATTGAGCAGCATTATGTATGCTGCTGAAGCAATTAAAGGCAGACTGAACCATATATACTCACATCAGTCAAGCATGATGGAGAATCACTACAAATTTGGGGATGTACAACATCTGGAATTGGTGATTAATCTTTCAAAGAAGGCTTTATGATCGATAATAATACAAACAATAACAACAAAACAAACTGAAATACATCATATAACATCCTCTAGACAATATTTGATTGGAAAAAAGTTCTGCAGAAAGATAACAAGTAACAACCCCAAGCTTGTGAAGATCAAGCCATATATCTCAAAGAATAGAGCTACTGGGTGTTATGCTGGTGTAGGCTTAAACATAATTGAAAGTAATGCTTGGATTGTTTAAAAAAAACACAGGAAATTAACCTAACTTCTAAGACTAGACATTGCAAGCCTTAATAATCAGTATGGAAAGTTATCCCTAAAGATTCCTTTGACAAAATAAAAGAAATATACTTGGAAAGAATGAAAGGTATCATAAGAGTGGAATCAGAAAATACTGAAATATTTCATATTATATTTAATTGCACACAATTTTGTGTACTTTTACATTTCCATACCTGCAGACTCACTGTAAATGACCAAAAATCTGTATAAAGTAATTCAATAAATAAGTGTAAAAAAAGAATAAATCTGGCACTCTCACACACCTGAGACGTGTTATATCAAAATATTGAATTTATTAAAAAATTAGTTTAGAAATTCTGATAGATTAGATGATAAAGCGAAGAATGGTATTGTTATTGCATTTTATCCCTCACTATAATAATTATCACGGAGCCCTTTTGCGAAAATAGAAAAAAAAATAGAAGGAAAGGAAACAAAATATGGAAACAAAATAGATGAAAAATCTAAAATATAAAAAATGTAAATGAAAAATATAAAATATATGTAAAGGGTGTGTGAGAGTGCCAGCTTTATTCTTTATACACTTATCTATTGCAATACTTGGCTTTTCAGACAGCCAATAAGCAAGAACACCCACTTTTTCAATTTTTGCGAAAACAGTGAGCCGCTATCCAGTGTTAATATAATGCAATAAATAGTAGACATGGAGGAGGAAAAAGTGATTGTGAGGACATGGGGAGCAGAAGAAAAAAAAACACATCTGGTTTAGCATGATCAATCGCTAATAGGCACTGCATTATTAACAAACTGCATAAATTAATAGTGCAAGTGAATATAAAAAAACAACAACTTTATAATATCACTTATTGGAGAAAAATGATTATTTTTTTCAATTATGAGACACTTCTTCCTTGTGTTACAAATCAGCAGGTGTAGCCCCACAACTAACTGGTTTGACGGTCTGAACAGTCACAAAGACTTGAATGCAAGTTTCTAAGATCCAGCCAGCACATTTGAAGTACAGATGATGGGATAAACAGGCAGGCAGGGTGATAGTGAAGATACATACAAGGCAAGCAGACTGGATACTTGGTAGGAACACAGATGAGGCAAATGGACGGGATTAACTAAAACACAGACAAAACTGAAACTGGAGGTGCTGGAACACACAGACAGGACAGGTACAAGCTTGTGCACAGACAGGAACAAATGCCAGAAAATCACAATAGCAAAAGACTCACCTTTGCTGGTTCCAAGGGAAACTAAAGCTCAGGCACCCTCTGAATGGGGAGGGTGCCTTAAATACCCAGGGACCCCCAGCCATTATTTGGGGAAAGATTTGGAAGCACATGCACTGGCCCTTCAGGAGGCGGAGGTGCCCTAAGGAGACAGAATCTGGAACACAAGGCAGAAGCATGGAGGCAGCAGCATGGTGAGTACCACGGGTATCATGCCTGCAGGGGAGAGCATTTTTAGAGACAAGACAGATTATTAGCTCACTGAGGGATCAGGTTACTTGCTGCACATAGAAGTTTATGTAGAGCAAAGGAGGAAAGAGAAGTAAGCTACTGCAGGGAAATTGGGAGAGAGACAAATAGACATACTACTGCAGGCTCAAGTAAACTTTCTATCCGACACCAATGCCGGATGCACAGCTACCCTGCTTATCTGCTCATAAATATTACATGCACAAATGTTAACTAAATGTTTACTTTACATTAAGGCCTCATGCACACAACTGTATGTATTTTGCGCTCTGCAAAAAATACGGATGACGTCCGTGTACATTCCGTATTTTGCGTAACGGAACAGCTGGCCCCTAATAGAACAGTACTATCCTTGTCCGTAATGTGGATAATAATAGGACATGTTCTATTTTTTTGTGGAACGGAAATACGGACATACGGAAACGGACTGCACACGGAGAAACAGAACGGACACGGAACAAAATAAGTTTGTGTGCATGAGCCCTAACAGTGTTAGGGCTCATGCACACGGCCATTGCCCGGCCGTGGCCGTATTGTGGCCCGCATACAGGGTTTGTGCTGCTGATAATCAATTAATATGACTGTGGGAGGAATGACTGCCTTATCAATTGTACCTGCCACATTCATTTTGCATCAGCCTGTGTAATTGGCGAGAGCAAACAAGCATTGATAGATCTGTTTATCATCTATCAGTGCTAGTCCTACCCAAAAATCGGGAAGTGAAAGGCCTTTACATATTATGTTATTCATTTGCATATCAATTATCAATTATCCAGGGATTGTTCTCTAGAGACTGAAGCTGATATCAGCCAAAAGAGCCCTCAGTTTTGCAAAGAGCATACTTTTTGGCGAATACAATTAGATAAGGACTTTGGTTCCAGTTGATAGACTAAAAGAGGTTTACAGTTGTATGTAAATGAAATTTATTGTATAATAAAAAGTTTTGCTAAAATTTTCAAGATCTCTATTTCTGTCAGTGATGAATGTGTTCTTGTTTATATCCAAATCCTTAGCTGACGTAGTCCTGCTCACTCAGCTGAAGTTTGCTATAATTGCGAGATCTACAGCTTGGACCTCTGGTTGATACATTTTAGCAAGCTCAAAGGACAGAAGACATTTGCATAGCTGTTGCTGAGGTATTTTGCTCTGAGGACTACTAGGTCTGGATACAGGATGTAGCAAACATAAAGGGCTCCATGACACAGATTTGAGTATTTTTGCATTACCACTAATTACTTGGCCATGAAGGTTAACACAACTGGGTTGGGCTTAGAGCCATAACCATCAGTTCAAAATGTGTAACAGGAGCTTCCATCTTCACTGCAGTCTATAATTCTGGAGTCTTATAATGTGACAGTACTTTGAGCCCCCTCAGACCCCTGGGTATGACCTCTACCTCTGCAATCCCCTATAGCTACTCCCTCTGGTCAATCATAACACTGTTGCCTTACAGCTCTGAGGAACATACACATGTATCAATAATACACAACATTTATGTATGTTCTCTGTGTGTTTGCCTGGTTTTTCCCGGTGTCATTTTTTCTCTCCCCTTGATACGGTGAAAACGTGGTTAAGCTGTCTATACACATTGGACAAGATATTCAAATTTGCTTTTCTAAGCCTATCTGATGCCAGCAGATGTAAGATGTACTGATTTGCATATGTTTTTTTTAAATCAGAAACCCAAAGGATGACTAGCTTACAACTCTACTTATGCATACAGTGCGCCCTCAATAACGATAAATAGTACCCCAACCAAAGCCTTTCAGGAAGCCAAACAATTTTTTTTGCTCAGATTTGTTAAAGGATAGTTACCCATAAAGAGCAGTGTTCCTAGTACAAAACCCTCAGTTTTCCTTTCCTTTTGGAAGAAAAGGAGACAAGCA
Source organism: Bufotes viridis (assembly GCA_033119425.1). Lineage (NCBI taxonomy): Eukaryota > Metazoa > Chordata > Amphibia > Anura > Bufonidae > Bufotes > Bufotes viridis. The sequence continues at coordinate 39,700,327 of CM065599.1, forward strand.
TTATATGGGGTCACAGTTACAACAATCTTTAACAAATCTTATTATGAAAAACCACTTAACAGTTTGAGTGCAATGAGAAAGAGTAGAATACAAGGCTTTTTCTCTCTTTCTCTGATTTGAAAAAAATAATAAGATAACTTAACACAAAAACAAGGGAGCACATTTGAAAATTAGTTGGGGTGTAAGATTGAAAGGGAATATTTGCTGAGCTGACCATCTAAGACATTAGGGGCGAAGGCCCGCTGCTGAGCTGACCATATAAAACATTAGGGTCAGGGACTGCAGCTGATCTGACCATCTAAAACATTAGGGGCTAGTGCCTGTTGCTGATCTGACCATATAAAACATTAGGAGCGAGGGCCTGCTGCTGAGCTGACCATCTAAAACATAAGGGGTGAGCATCTGCTGCTGAGCTGACCATCTAAAACATTAGGGGTAAGGGTCTGCTGCTGATCTGACCATCTAAAACATTAGGGGTGAGTGCCTGCTACTGATATGACCATATAAAACATTAGGGGCGAGGGCATGCTGCTAAGCTAACCATTTAAAACATTAGGGGTAAGGGTCTGCTGCTGAGCTGACCATCTTAAACATTAGGGGTAATGGTCTGCTGCTGAGCTGACCATCTAAAACATTAGGGGTGAGTGTCTGCTGCTGATCTGACCATCTAAAACATTAGGGGTCCCTGCTCATTTTGGTACGGCACAGGTTGCAAATGACAATTCTTTTATCGTCCACACTTTCATCAAAAAAGCACCAGACTGTGGAACACCTACCCCTTGGCAAGGAAGATTTTCACAAGGGGGTGCTCCGGAAAACAGTTTGGTGTGGACCGCCCTCTCCCGTTTGCCACCCCGCTGCCTCTTACAGCCTGGTGCGGTGCTGTGGATCCCTCCCCCTCTGTACTGCTGTCCTCGCTCGGCTTGTCACCTTCCCAGGTTGGGTCAGTGATTTCATCGTCCACCACCTCCTCTTCCACTTCCTCACTCTAGTCATCCTCCTGACTTGTTGAACAACCTCACTTATTGACATCTATTAGTGTTGAGTGAGCATGCTCTGCTGAACACCAGTTCGGCTCGAGCATCACTATGCTCGGCACATAGCGGAGTTTGGCCGAACACCGCATGTGCTCGAGCACGATGCTCGAGTCAGTGTATTTACATCTAATTTAACCTCTATGTCTATGCAGAAGATCGCTCTACAGTGAGGGAATCCCTCATGCGAGTCCACGGCTTAGGAGTCCCTGCTCTGACTCCATATATAATGTAGCTATGTCCATATATGGAGTCAGTGCTTGGGGACACCCAGTGTATTTAAATCTAATATAGCCTTCATTTCAGAAAAGTTTCTGCTGGGATTCAACTCAAGATCTTCTGCGTTGGAGGCAAGCATCTTAACCACTCAGCTAATAGCATGCTTAGCTAGTTACTAATAAAAATAAAAAATATGAGACTTCTACTGTAGAATCAGTTTTTAGCCATAATATATTTACACATATTATATATTTAGAATATATAATATATTATATGTAAATATAGTATGGCTAAAACATCAGTAGTAGTTTCCCACATATTATGCATTCATATACACCGACCTAAAGAATTATTAGGAACACCTGTTCTATTTCTCATTAATGCAATTATCTAGTCAACCAATCACATGGCAGTTGCTTCAATGCATTTAGGGGGGTGGTCCTGGTCAAGACAATCTCATTAATTCCAAACTGAATGTCAGAATGGGAAAGAAAGTTGATTTAAGCAATTTTGAGCGTGGCATGGTTGTTGGTGCCAGACGGGCCGGTCTGAGTATTTTACAATCTGCTCAGTTACTGGGATTTTCATGCACAACCATTTCTAGGGTTTACAAAGAATGGTGTGAAAAGGGAAAAACATCCAGTATGCAGCAGTCCTGTGGGCGAAAATGCCTTGTTGATGTTAGAGGTCAGAGGAGAATGGGCCGACTGATTCAAGCTGATAGAAGAGCAATGTTGACTGAAATAACCCCTCGTTACAACCGAGGTATGCAGCAAAGCATTTGTGAAGCCACAACACACACAACCTTGAGGCGGATGAGCTACAACAGCAGAAGACCCCACCGGGTACCACTCATCTCCACTACAAATAGGAAAAAGAGGCTACAATTTGCACGAGCTCACCAAAATTGGACTGTTGAAGACTGGAAAAATGTTGCCTGGTCTGATGAGTCTCGATTTCTGTTGAGACATTCAAATGGTAAAGTCCGAATTTGGCGTAAACAGATTGAGAACATGTAGCCATCATGCCTTGTTACCACTGTGCAGGCTGGTGGTGGTGGTGTAATGGTGTGGGGGATGTTTTCTGGGCACACTTTAGGCCCCTTAGTGCCAATTGGGCATCGTTTAAATGCCACGGGCTACCTAAGCTTTGTTTCTGACCATGTCCATCCCTTCATGACCACCATGTACCCATCCTCTAATGGCTACTTTCAGCAGGATAATGCACCATGTCACAAAGCTCGAATCATTTCAAATTGGTTTCTTGAACATGACAATGAGTTCACTGTACTAAAATGGCCCCCACAGTCACCAGATCTCAACCCATTAGAGCATCTTTGGGATGTGGTAGAATGGGACTTCGTGCCATGGATGTTCATCCCTCAAATCTCCATCAACTGCAAGATGCTATCCTATCAATATGGGCCAACATTTCTAAAAAATGCTATCAGCACCTTGTTGAATCAATGCCATGTAGAATTAAGGCAATTCTGAAGGCAAAAGGGGGCCCAACACCGTATTAGTATGGTGTTCCTAATAATTCTTTAGGTGAGTGTATATCAGTATTTAAAAAAAAAAAAAAAATATATATATATATATATATATATAGTAAAGGAATAATGCTGGCAGCACTACCAAAAGACGGGCGGGTGCTAAGCCTCAGGACTAGCGTGGGTCCCACATATACAAAAAAGAAAAGAGGCAGCACTTCCAAAAAATAAAACTGAAGATTTATTCAAACATGTGCATCCGCGACGTTTCGGCTCGTATCACGAGCCTTTCTCAAGCTCATACGGGCGTGATACAAGCCAAGCGTCGCGGATGCACATGTTTGAATAAATCTCAGTTTTATTTTTGGAGAGTGCTGCCTCTTTCTTTAGTATATATATATATATATATATATATATATATATATATATATAGTTAAGAAAAATATTTGTGGTGGTGGCTGACTCACAATTAGATGTGGTATGGTGCTGCTAGCTCTGTTAGAGGGCACCCTCCCTCAATAAAGCAACAAATTGAATAGAGAATGTGTCAGCCCGGCACTCATACATTTGGCACCATATATTTCTATTCAACTTATTTATTGTGGTAAACTAATAACGTATCAGAAAAAAAACATATGGTTAAAAACAAGTAAAATTGATACACAAACAACAAATAATAAAAATGATCCGTAAGGGATGCTTAATATAGCAGCATGAAAGTTATTAAACCTGAAAGGAATGGCTATCTGCTTATGAGATGTACAAGGTGTTCAAATTATTCCCTATGGTTCATTGGATGCCGCTAATGGCAATATAATGCTCCACTTAGTTAGGTATATCTCATTAATGCAGATCTTGTATTGCACTTGGTAAATCTTTCATATAAAAAATATGTATTCAAGTTTTCTGATTGTAATTATTGTATGAATACTCCAACAATGTCCAGTATTATAGATATTAGTCATTTTCCTCCTATTCCAGGCTCATCTAGCTAGATGAGGGGCAAGCGGTACGAGAATACCTCTAGCGTCTTGCGTCGCACTCCTCAAGCTAACAGTGTCAAGCTCCTGTGGCTATGAGTTGTTTCACTTTTGTAGATGGGGCTTTACATTTAATGATGGTACAGCCTGACCTTTTCACAGTCCGTGTTCATCCTCTAGAAACTATAGTCCAAACTATAGTGCAGTATACATTATTTGCTTACCTCCCTCCTTCTGTTCCGTGCACATGCAGGATCGCTTGGTGAGATGTTCGAGGAGATTTCGGTGTCTCTCGTCGCACTCCTTGAGTCAGCAGTGCCGAGATCTCTCGAGGCTTGATAGAGGTAGTTTCGTTTTTACCCGAGTCTTGCGTTCTTTGCTTTAGGAGCAGAGGTTATCGCTTTTCATTCGTTCTAGAGGGGTCCAAAAGAAGATTATTGCGTGGCCATGCAGTTTTCTGGAGGACTTTGACAAACATGCGGCTCTACTGCCGGCTTGAGGAGTGCTCGCCTGACACATTCTCTGTATATACTTCTGATATACATGAATGCATAATATGTGGGAAACTGCTACTGATGTTTTAGCCATAATATATTTACATATATTATAATATATTATATATTCTAAATGTATAATAATATGTTTAAATATATTAGGGCTGAAAAAAAAAGATGTGATGCAGAAGTTGTGAGTTCAAATCCCATCACAAACTTTTTCAGAAATAGGGGCTAAACCTAATTGAAATATACTGTTATATATATATATATATATATATATATATATATATATATCGTATTTTTCGCCCTATAAGACGCAGTTTTCCCCCCAAAAGTGGGGTAAAAATAGTGCTGCGTCTTATGGGGCGAATGTGGCAAACACTGATACACCACTGCGCTGCTGAACAGCACAGCCGGCGTGTGTATCAAGGAGGAGGGGCTGGGGGCGGCAGTCTTGTTTGCTAATAATCGCGGGGCCCGGTGCAGTAACTGTATTCTACTACACCGGGCCCGCTGTAGTAATGTTATGGCAGTGATTAAAACTATAATCTTCAGAACAGTAAATCCATGTTGTATTACCCTACCTAATGTACGATCGCAGGCAGGATGCCCGGCGGGTGGCGGCAGCGTAACTGACTACGTCACGCGCCTGCTCCGCCTGCTTCATTCATAAAGTGGGCGGAGCGGGCACGTGACATTTCGCTGCCGCCGCCCGCCCGGCCTCCTGCCTGTGATCATACATTAGGTAGGGTAATACAGCATGGATTTACTGTTCTGAAGATTATAGTTTTAATCACTGCCATAACATTACTACAGCGGGCCGTGTAGTAGAATACAGTTACTGCACGGGCCCCGATTATCAGCAAACAAGATGCTCGACCCACCACTGTATAGGGGCATCTGTGGATGGCACTGTATGGGGCATCTGGGGATGGCACTGCTATGGGGGGAATCTGTGGATGACACATAGCATGTCATCCATAGATCCCCCATAGCAGTGCCATCCCCAGATGCCTCCATACAGTGCCACTCATAGATGCCCCCATACAGTGCCATCCCCAGATGCCCCCATACAGTGCCATCTCCAGATGCCCCTATACAGTGCCACCCACAGATGCCCCCATACAGTGCCATCCACAGATGCCTCCATACAGTGCCATCCACAGATTCCCCCATACAGTGCCATCCACAGATGCCTCCATACAGTGCCATCCACAGATTCCCCATAACAGTGCCATCCCCAGATCCCCCATAACAGTGCCATCCCGAGATTCCCCATAACAGTGTGTCATAATAGTGTCATGCACAGAACACCGTTAGTAAAAAACCCACCAAAAGTACACCTTTTGGTTCAAAATATTTTTTTTCTTATTTTCCTCCTCAAAAACCTAGGTGCGTCTTATGTGCCGGTGCGTCTTATAGGGCGAAAAATACGGTGTGTGTATATATATATATATATATATATATATATATTAAGTAGTTCAAAAATTGCAAAGCAGCACTCCAGTCTTCAAACGTTCAAGTATTTATTCAGCCCAGTGTGGCAACGTTTCAATTGTTCACTACAATCTTTCTCAAGCCATGAGAAGGGTTGCTGGTCGTCGGCAGGCTTTGCACCCATTATTTTAAAGTGTGCTGCTTTTTCATTTTTCACCTTTTATATATATATATATATATATATATATATATATATATGTTTTTAGCCATTATATACAAATATTTTTACTCATCAGATTGCCTTTTCAATTCAGTAATTGCAGGCCTGCATTGGAATATACTGTACCAGTAATAGGCTTGGAATCCTTTTATAGGCTAAAGCCTATTTTTGCTAAGGAATGCATTGGCCAATCTCAGCGAGGGTAAGGTGTTCCAGCCAAAGGAGTGTGTACTCCCAGGTTTGTTAGCTCTCAGATGCATGACCACATTTGACACGGCATCTGAGAGAGGTTACATGTTTATTATCGTCAATCGCAGACATAAGCCCCTGGTCTTTGCTGATGAAAACAGCAGAAACCTCTTGGCTATGGCTCCCACTAAGCTCATTACTCCATCAACTCCTTCCTGACATCTGCTCTATATATACAGTCGTGGCCAAAAGTTTTGAGAATGACACAAATATTAGTTTTCACAAAGTTTGCTGCTAAACTGCTTTTAGATCTTTGTTTCAGTTGTTTCTGTGATGTAGTGAAATATAATTACACGCACTTCATACGTTTCAAAGGCTTTTATCAACAATTACATGACATTTATGCAAAGAGTCCGTATTTGCAGTGTTGGTCCTTCTTTTTCAGGACCTCTGCAATTCGACTGGACATGCTCTCAATCAACTTCTGGGCCAATTCCTGACTGATAGCAACCCATTCTTTCATAATCACTTCTTGGAGTTTGTCAGAATTAGTGGGTTTTTGTTTGTCCACCCGCCTCTTGAGGATTGACCACAAGTTCTTAATGGGATTAAGATCTGAGGAGTATCCAGGCCATGGACCCAAAATGTCAACGTTTTGTTCCCCGAGCTCCATCGTGCTGGAAAATGCATTGTTCTTCACCAAACTGTTGTTGGATTGTTGAAAGAAGTTGCTGTTGGAGGGTGTTTTGGTACCATTCTTTATTCATGGCTGTGTTTTTGGGCAAAATTGTGAGTGAGCCCACTCCCTTGGATGAGAAGCAACCCCACACATGAATGGTCTCAGGATGCTTTACTGTTGGCATGACACAGGACTGATGGTAGCGCTCACCTTTTCTTCTCAGGACAAGCCTTTTTCCTGATGCCCCAAACAATCGGAAATAGGCTTCATCGGAGAATATGACTTTGCTCCAGTCCTCAGCAGTCCATTCACCATACTTTCTGCAGAAGATCAATCTGTCCCTGATGTTTTTTTTTTGAGAGAAGTGGCTTCTTTGCTGCCCTTGTTGACACCAGGCCATCTTCCAAAAGTCTTCGCCCCCCTGTGCGTGCAGATGCAGCTCCCACCTGACTGCTGCCATTCCTGAGCAAGCTCTGCACTGGTGGCACTCTGATCCCGCAGCTGAATCCTCTTTAGGAGACGATCCTGGCACTTGCTGGACTTTCTTGGACGCCCTGAAGCCTTCTTAACAAGAATTGAACCTCTTTCCTTGAAGTTCTTGATGATCCTATAAATTGTTGATTGAGGTGCAATCTTAGTAGCCACAATATCCTTGCCTGTGAAGCCATTTTTATGCAACGCAATGATGGCTGCACGCGTTTTCGTTGCAGGTCACCATGGTTAACAATAGAAGAACAATGATTTTAAGCATCATACTCCTTTTAACATGTCAAGTCTGCCATTTTAACCCAATCAGCCTGACATAATGATCTCCAGCCTTGTGCTCGTCAACATTGTCACCTGAGTTAACAAGACGATTACTGAAATGATCTCAGCAGGTCCTTTAATGACAGCAATGAAATGCAGTGGAAAGGTTTTTTTGGGATTAAGTTAATTTTCATGGCAAAGAAGGACTATGCAATTCATCTGATCACTCTTCATAACATTCTGGAGTATTTGCAAATTGCTATTATAAAAACTTAAGCAGCAACTTTTCCAATTTCCAATATTTATGTAATTCTCAAAACTTTTGGCCACGACTGTACAGTGAATGTTGGATTTTTAAAGATGGTGGCCTCACAAGAGCTGATCCGGCACCGTAAGGACCAAGTACCAGCTGTTTACACAGGTGGTAGAGACCATGAATGGTGATAACCACGATTACAGACCTTTAACCTCTTAGATGCTGTCGTCAATTGAGACCATGGAATCTGATTCGTCAATTCCAAGTACTGTGCTGTGCTCCCGGTAACAGAGCAGCTCTCCCGTGACAAGATTGAGGGAGCCATGTGATTCTTATGGCAGCCTTGGACCTTCCATTATTGCAAATTAAAGTAACCTAAGAGAATTTAAAAAAAAGTAAAAAAACAAAGCAAAAAACTCGATTTGCTGCTTTTTACCTCCCCCAAACTATTTTATATGAACGGATCAAAACATCATGCACACTCCAAACTGGGTGTCAATAAAAAGCACAAAGTGCCCTACAAAAATGAGTACCACACATGTCAATAGACTTAACTATAAATAAGTTACGGGGGTCAGAATATAGCGATGCAAAGAAAAAAACATTTTCTCAAGTTTTTTTCAGTAATAAAACACAAAAAAAAAACTGCATAAATGTGGCATTGCTGTAATTTTACTGACCTGAAGAATGAAAGTAACAAAGGCAACTCTGTAAAAATGAAACCCATAAAACTGTGACAGAATTGTGTTTTTCTATCCAGTTCCACCCAGTTTGGAATATTTTTCCAGCTTCCCATTTCATCTTATGCAATATTAGAAATTACATGTCTCGAAAAAAAAAAACCACTTACTTAGAAAAAGTTATAAAATTATGACTCTGGGAAGGCAAAAAGTAAAGTAAAAAACAAAAATGCAAAAACAGAAAATCCTCCAGTCAGGAATGGGTTAAATAAGTATGACTTCACAACGACTGAGTTCACAACGCCGTTTAGCTTTCCATTCTTCTAATTTGTCAGAAGAACAGAAAGTACTGCATGCAGGACGTTTTTTCTATTTGAAACAATAGATCTCAGATGGAAATGGCTAAAACGGATGCCAAATGTGCATAACTGGGCATAACAGATGCTTAAATTACAGGATCCGTTTTTTCCTTTATTTTTCTATTCTTCTAATGGATCGGAAGAGCAAAAAGCTAAACAGTGAAGTGAACTCAGCCTAAGGCCTCTTTCACACGAACGTGTGCGCTCCATGCTGCGGACTGCAAATTGCGGTCCTCAATGTACAGGCACTGACCGTGGGGCAGCCGCAGCAGCTCGTGGACCCATTCACTTCAATGGGTCCATGATCCGCCCATTCCGCAAAAAGATAGGACATGTTCGATCTTTTTGCAGAACGGAAGTACGAATTAACCCCACGGAAGCACTCCGTTCCGTGATCCCATTCCGCATCTCCGGATTTACAGACCCATTGAAGTAAATGCGTCTGCATCTGTGATGCGGAATAGCCACGGAACGGTGCCCGTATATTGCGGATGCGCAAATGTGGTCCGCAATATGAGCACGGGGCGCACACGTTCATGTGAAAGAGGCCTAAACTGTACACAGTATCTACTGGATGGATACTGAACATTTGCAATTTCCAAGCTTTTGATACATACTTCTGTTCAGAAGGCTGTGACCTTCCAGTTCACTGTAGACATTTCATGTTCTTCCACAGTCCCCTGCAAACCCTTCCTCCACCAGCAATCTTTGTGCTGCTTCATATATTTCCCATTTCTCTCCAACTTCATTATCTTTTTGATGACCTAGTAATTTCCTCTTACATCTTTTATCTTTTTGTTTATATATTTTGCTGAGTTCTTCACTTTCCCCTTACTATAAACCAGTGGCTTCTTCTACAAATTACACAAGAAAGGATTTAATGGGATACTCGGTTTTTATTGACTATATCTTAGTGTTTTAGCTATAATAAATGTACCAGTGCAGGCAAAATAATCTGCTTTTGAGTTTTTATGACATTTTGAAGGAGTCTTTTTTTTCTGGACTCTTACTGATAGTTATAGAGATATAAAGAGTATTTCTGAAGTCTACAACAACTTCTGCAGCATCTACTGGCACAAATAGGACGTACGCACATAAATGCAATACAGTATGTGCATATTTATCGGTCTTGTTCACACTAGAGAGGCAGTTGAGGCATTTAACGTGTCATTGTTTATTTATGCAGTTCTTTCACTGTTTTGCACGTTGAACGACCAGAAGATGTTACATGTAAAAACATTCTAGCAGCACTCTTGGATACATATTATATGGAGATGGCTATGTCTGATTTTTTTTTCACATTGTGTACACATCTTATGCTTCGCCTCTGGGTGTACGGTATTATGGTCTCTGTTTATGGGTTGAACTGATCATTTTATGGACATTGTATTTATACATATGCCTGGTTGGCTAAGTCTATGAGCCAAATTTGCTGTTCGTATACTGACTCAGCATAGATCAGAATGCACCACCTAGAGTCTAATGCAGGACTTACACTGGGCAATTATCGGACCCATTATCAGGAATGAATGGTACTATGAACATGTAAACATGCCGCAGATCACTTGATGAATAAGCAAAATGCTCGTTCATCGGTTAAAATCATTTTTGATAAGGACACCTAAATCATCATTTCTGGGCAGTAGACCATGTTGTGTGAACAGAGATCTGCTGCCTAGAAACAATGATGACCACTGATGACCAGGCATTTATCAGAAAGGAATGCTTCCTTCCCAATAATTGCCTGCTCAGTTGGCATGTGTAAATGCACCTTTAGCTAGGCTTTCAATCTCCAGTGGCATAAATATAGTTGGCTCCTCTAGTCTTATATTTAACTACACTGGACAATGCAAAGTGACTTGTTAGCCCTGCCCTCTGTATGCCACCGGTGCCACAAGCTGTTCTATTCCATACAAGTGACATTATTGAATCTCTACAGAAGCATTGAGATTGAGCTTTGTCATCCACTGAGGAAGGCTGAGCCTTGTCTAGCAAGAACTGTACTTGTAGGAATTGCTCTTTTGACTAAATAAGGCTTAATTACAACTGAAAATTATGATGGGAATAGTCACTTACATTGAAATGGTTCAAGACAGCTATTTGAACAGCTGCTGATCGGCTGTTCTCAGGGCAGCATAAGGACCCTTTTACATAAGGGCCCGGCACATAGGGCATTGATGATGTGTGTACTGGTTGCTCCCGATCATTGTCTACTCATGTAAGCTGCATTTACATGCAGCATTCATCCTCTCTATAAGGGGATAAATGATGGCTACTATGATTGTTCATACCGATACAGGGTCATTGTTTGTCAGTAGCACCCCTCTTCACACAGGGCGAAGTGCTGTTGACAGAGGATGATTTTTGCTTCCACAAAAATCACCATGTCTCCCAAAAAACAAGTGTTCTACTTGCACTTTACTGTTTAGTGGATAGGTAATACATGCTTTAGATTGGATTACCCATCAACGGGGTTGTCCAGCTTTCCTCACACCCATCTTTCCACAAATGATGGCCGTTAGAGTTGAGCGAACACCTGGAAGTTCGGGTTCGCAGGGTTTGGCCGAACTTCGTTCCAAAGTTCGAGTTCGGGACCCGAACCTGACCCAAAATTTACCCTGAACCCGAACCCCCATTGAAGACAATGAGGACCTGAACTTTGGGGCACTAAAATTATTCTAAAAGAGTCATGGAAAGGGCTAGAGAGCTGCAAAGGGCAGCAAAATGTGGGTAAGTGCATGACAAGTGCCCTGCAAACAAATGTGGATAGGTAAATGACTTAAAATAAAATAAATAAAAATAATAATCTTGAACTAGGAGGAAGAGGTCCATATGGAGTAGGAGGTTGAGGAGGCGGTGGACGTGGCGGTGTAGGTGGAAGCGGCGGTGGAGGAGGTAACCAACACTTTTTTAAATTCATTTTTTATTTAATTTGGGTAGACCACAAAACATTGTGGAATATATAAAAAAAAGAGAAAGTGCGTTGGAGTCTAATGGCTTTGTGAGGCCGGTATACATGTCTTTTCTGCACAAGGTACGGATAAGTCCTGTGGGATCCATGCCACATTGGCTGTGGACAGGCGGCTGCGCTTGTTTGTAATAACAAACACACTGACAATACACTGGCTGCAGGGCAGGCCAGCACCACTAAAGCGTAAAGGGCAAGCTCAGGCCATGTGCCCAATTTGGAGACCCATAAGTTGAATGGGGCATACCCATCAGTCAGTACGTGTAGGCGTGTGCACACATATTGTTTTGCCATGTTGCTGGAATTGTGCCTCCTGCTAAGACGTTCCATATCAGCTGGTGGTGCTGGTTCTTGTGGCATGCTGACAAAGCTTTTTCACATTTCGGCCATGCTAACCCTGCCTTCTGAGGTGCTGGCGGTGCCCCAGCTGCGTTGGCGACTTCTTCCTCCTCCTCTGCCTTCGTCTTGTGCTTCCACTGAGGCCCCGGTGTCAGGTGGGAATGCCATCAGCAGCGCGTCTATCAGCGTGCGCTTGCAAAGGGTATAGATCACCCAACAATCTAAAAGCCAACGAATTTACAGAATATATTTCCCAGTCAGGTATGCAGGGCAGCGGTACTTTGAAAGAAAAAAGGGGTCATGGAGCTCCGTCATCCGGTCATCTATTCGCCCTGCTAAAGGATTTTTTTGAAAGTGTATAGAAGCCACACGGGGCCCCCACACTACAGATTTATCATGGAAACAACATGGAGATTTTACAGCATATAACTACAGCACCCAACAATCTAAACGCTGCTGAATTTACAGAATATATTTCCCAGTCAGGTATACAGTGCAGCAGGAACAGACCCTTCAAGCCACTTGTGAATGACTGGACTGATAACCGTGGAAATGTCCACCCACAATCTAAGAGCTGGATTTACTGATTAAATTTCACTCTAAGAAATGCAGTGTAGGCCGCAAATGTACTTTAACAAATGTTTTTACCAAATTTAGTTAATTGTCAGCAATGCAGAGCAGGGGTTTGTATATGGCAAAAATGGTCAAATGTCATCCAAGAATGTAACAGAGGATTTTTAGAAATATAGGTCCCTGTCACCTATGTAGAGAAGGGGGTTTGTATACGGCAAAAATGGTAAAATGTCACCCACCAATGTAACAGAGGATTTTTAGAAATATAGGTCCCTGTCACCTATGCAGAACAGGGGTTTGTTTAGAGCAAAAATTGTAAAATGTAACCCAAGAATGTAACTGAGGATTTTTGGAAATATAGGTCCCCGTCACCTATGCAGAGCAGGGGTTTGTATACGGCAAAAATGGTAAAATGTCACCCAAGAATGTAACTGAGGATTTTTAGAAATATAGGTCTCTTTCACCTATGCAGAGGAGGGGTTTGCACACGGCAAAAAGGGGTTAATGTCATCTACCAATGTAACAGAGGATTTTTAGAAATATAGGTCCCTGTCACCTATGCAGAGCAGGGGTTTGAATACGGCAACAATTGTAAAATGTCACCCACCAATGTAACAGAGGATTTTTAGAAATATAGGTCACTGTCACCTATGAAGAGCAGGGGTTTGTATACGGCAAAAATGGCAAAATGTCACCTACCAATGTAACAGAGGATTTTTAGAAATATAGGTCCCTGTCACCTATGTAGAGTAGGGGTTTGTATACAGCAAAACTGGGTTAATGTCACCCAACAATGGAACAGACGAATTTTTGAAAATGATTACCCTGTCTGCTATATGCACATATGCAGTGCAGTTGCACTTAAAAATGGGTATATGTTTCCCACTGAACTAAAAGAACAGGATTAAACTATTGTCCCTGGCACATTATGTAGGTGTAAGTGCACTACACTTGCACAAAATGGAAGCCGACACCCACCTAACTAACAGACGGATGAAAATTATTTTTCTGTGTCACTGGGCTCACGGGTAAAAAAATGTAGCAGAGCACCCACAAAAATAATCGCTGTAGTTTGCAGATTTAACACCAAGTACACCAGAACAGAATTGTTTGCTAATCTCTCTCTCACAGCAGCAGCATCCTATCCCTACACTAGTAAGAGCAGAGTGACGTGCGGCGCTACATGACTCCAGCTTATATAGAGGCTGGGTCACATGCTGCACTTTGTGAATCACAGCCATGCCATTAGTAGGCATCGCTGTGATCAGTGCCGGACTGGGGTCCCTAGGGCCCACCAGTAAAATTTATTTTGGGGGCTCATCGTACGGATACATTGAAATATTACCTGCTCACACAGCAGCAAGATGCTACCAGATGATTGAATATGGGGGTCCCTGCAGGTAGATCCTGGAAAAAAGAGGATACCGGCTAGCTTTCCTCTATACCTAGAAGTCTTCTCAGCTCTGGTTGTGTCTATAATAATAAAGTGGGGAGTTTCTTTAATAATCTATCAAGTTTTTTTCTATAAAAACATAGGCTGGTTTAGGTGCTGTATATTGAGGATATGTATGTGGGGCAGTAAGTCTTCAGTGTTATGTGCCACTTGCTCAAGGGCCCACAGGGGGATTCACATGCACCCCTGTGGGCCAGTCCGAGCCTGCCTTTATATATATGTTGCATTTTTAGTATGTGTGTATGTCCACTGTGAATTTGAATGGCTGTCCCTTAAAAAAAAAAAAAGGGTACTGCTTATTTATGGTCATGGAATGTTGTGAACATTGGCTTCGCCCCTAAACATTATGACATTATACACCTTATATAAAGAGTGGCAGAGCTCAGAATCAGCTTAGGGTTCTAGTTGTCAGTGGAGGGTAAGTCACTGCACTGCACTGGAGAATTCTGTCACATACTTCATGTTTTTCTACCTATAAGTCTCCTCTATGTGATGTCTGTCTGTCTACTGTTCTGTGTCTTTGTCTCCCTCCATTACTTACTAAGATTAAAAGCTTCATTTTATCTCATGAGACAATTATAACAATGCTATCCATCATTTATCTTCCTCTAATCTATCTATCTATCAACGAAGAAAACAGCAGCACAGTTAGAGATAAGACAGTCTGGTGCAAAATCCCCAGGGATATGACTTCACTAGTGAATATAATAACAAAAGGCGAGGCAGCACTCCAAGTGCGGTGAATGGGTGAGGACCGTTTATTCTCAAGGCTTGAAATAAGCGGGTCTCACCACACTGCTACCTACGTCTTTTGTTATTACTTTCATCTATCTATCCCTGTATCCATTTTTGTCAGAAACATCCTTTTCCCTCTCTTCATTTCAGTACTGGTTGCGATTGCGAGTGGTTTTTGATATTTCCAGAATGAAACAGGAAGAGGAGGAGTTCACAGATGTGATATGGAGGCAGATGGTGGAGGAGGCTGAGCCGGCATTCTGGCCATCAAAGTTTGGTGAAGTCTCTTTTTGGCCAACCCTAGAGACAATTCTAGAGGAGGATGAAGAGCAAGAAGAGGAGGAAAGAGAAAACGAAGAGGAGAACATTTTCGATAGAGAGGAAATGGTCATCAGCAGGCCTATGGGACATCATATGATGGAGGCCTGGCCAAGTGCAGAGTCACTAATACCTTCAGAACTTGATGTGACAGAAGCCTGGCCAAGTGTGAATTCACTCATCCCTTCACTACTTTATGTGATGGAGGCCTGGCCAAGCATGGATTTACTGACACCTTCAGTACTTCATGTGAAGGAGGTCTGGCAAAGTGCAGAGTCACTAATACCTTCAGAACTTGATGTGACAGAAGCCTGGCCAAGTGTGAATTCACTCATACCTTCACTACTCATGTGAAGGAGGCCTGGCCAAGCATGGATTCACTCACACCTTCAGTACTTGAGGTGAAGGAGGCCTGGCCAAGTATGGATTCACTATTAAGAAGATGGTGGATTCCAAAATGTCTAAGGAGAAACAGCAGAAGCAAAAAAACAGAGAGTCATCGTCCATCACGGTTTATTAGAGCCATCTTCTGTTGCTGTTCCATCAATACATTGGAATAACCAACTTTACCATCATAGTTCATCTCTTAACATCACAGACCTTATAATAACATCATAGGAGAAACTTTAAATATCAACATTTACAGTAAAATCAATGTAAACAGTTCGATCTGTCTATGAGAAATATTATCATCAGATGACATAGACACCCTAACGTAACGTCTGATGGGCTGGAGATTAAATCATCAACATTTCCAGGATTAAAGAACTGAATTATAATTATTTATTCAGTTTTATAATAACAATAAAAAATAATTACTTTACAAGAAGTTATCATTTTTTTTATAAAAAAAAAAAACCTGGTGGGTACAGCTATAAGGAGGCACCAGTTATTAAAGGGATTGTTCAGTTCCAGCAAAAAAACTCTGGAGAATGGCCTTCAATAAAGACCTGAGCAGTACTTACATAACAATTGTAGTGTCTCTGCTTCTGGTTCTCCTGGCCAGGCCTTGTTTAGCTGGCTGTGACCATGACATAACTTCCACATAAGTCAAGAGATATAGGGCGTGATTTAATAATACCAGCATTTTAGATACTGGTCTTAAAAAGCCCTTTAGCTGGCAGTGGATCCACTGAAGTTATATAGAGGCACCGGCCTCTACATAACTTCGGCACATCCACCGCAAGTCTAAATGTAAGACAGCTTCCTTGCTGGCTTGACCTCAGACCAATTTTTACGCCTAAAACAGGCATAGAAATTAATTAATGATATGGGCCTACCGGCAGTGGCGTAGCGTGGGTTGCCAGCGCCCGAGGCAAGCCACGTATTGCGCCCCATCCACCCCACAGCCCACTCCAACTTGAGGACATGACCCTTTTTAGACAGACAGAACTGATTAGGGTCTTCTTCCCAGCAACTCTGCTTACCTGGTAATCACCAGGATCTCCAGGTAGCTGCTTCTATTCACTGCATAGCGCTCATTGGGGGTCATTTAGTAAGTGCACTACATCTGTTTTAGGTGTAAAAAAGTCATAAATAAAAGTGACTTTTTTAACACCTGTGCACCAATATTTTGTCATAAAGGCGTTTTTGTGCTGTCCTCGCCAATTGGGAGTGGAAGGGAAGACATGGGGGCATGGCGTGGGCTGGCTTGGGGACTGGACATCGGGCCTGACACATTTACCATCTTTTATGCCTGGAAACAGGTGTAAAAGAGGAGTAAAAACTACTTCAGTCAGAAGATTTAATCTGGTGCCCTACAGGTAAAGAACTCCAGATTAAACCCCAGCACCAAGTACAGTACATGTACAGCACTTGTTCATTATGGAGTTAATAAGGGCAATTATTACTGTGAGGGCCTAATTGGAGTCTGCACACCAGGCCCAGGGGAATATTACTAGTACTACTCTGAGCCTGCTATGCAGACCACTTAAGGCTTCATTCACATCTCCGCTCAGCCTTTCCATTATCCTGCTTAGTTGAGGAGCAGGAGAACAGAAAGGACGGATTCGGGACTGAGCCCTAACTGAGACGAATGGAGCCTAAAGACCCTATAGACTATAATGGGGTCCGTTAGGTGTCCGCTCAGAAGATGATTTTGGAGCAGAGACAAAAGTAGTGCATGCAGTCTATGGGGTCTTTAGGCTCCGTTCGGCTCAGTTACGACTTAGTTATGTGCCGAATCTCATCCTTTCCGTTCTCCTGCTCCTAAACGGAGCAGGAGGACAGAAAGGCTGAACGGTAATGTGAATGAAGTCCAAAGGGGATGGCCAGTTTATATTACTAGCTGAACATGTGCTGGTAAAAGCACATTCAGCTAGCAATAGGCATTTTTAAACTATTGGCACTGAAGTCTGATTAATATGAATAATTCATGTTAACCCACAGGTCCCTTGATGCTGTGCTGGGAACATGGCTGCTGATGGAGGGTTTTGTCCATCAGCGGTCTCAATTCACCTATATTAGGTCAAGGTCTCCTGTTATACAGTTAGTGTTGGACTCGGGTACCTAGGGTCCACCATTAAAATTTATTTTAGCGGCCCACCATACGGATACATTAAAATATAATAAATAATCTAACAGTTTTTTTTTTATAAACATAGGCTGGTTGAGGTGCTGTACATGGAATATATATATGTATGGCACTAAATGTAATGTGTTATGTGCCCCTTGTGCAGAGGGTGGGAGACTAGGAGCCCATCTTGGTCAGGGGCCCACCGGGGATTCCCCCGTACTCCTGTGGGCCAGTCTGTCCTGTATGTGGACATTGATTTGGATGAAGATCTGGATCCATACAAATGGAAAAATGGTCCACTACTGCAAAGAAAATATGGAAGAGTAGCCATTACAAATTAATTACATGGGATCAAATGACACACTCTAATGCTACCTTAGCCACTAAATAAATAATGACACCAACAACTTAGTGGAGGAAATGACCGCTGTGCCTTAAGGGTCACATAAAATAATTTACAACAATAAATTAAATAAATATTTTAATTTAAAAACACCACCATAACCTATACCAAAAGACCACTAATAAATTAACCATATAAAAACCAAGATCCACTCAGCACGAGCTGAGCGACACTAAACCACAAGCCACGCCTAACATAGGCGAGGCCCCCACAGCCCCGCAACCATTTCTCTACCACATTTTGAAGACCCAAATTAAAAATATCAATCCCCACCTCAGAAAGAAGAACGTTATCAGACCTAAAAAGGCCTAGCAAAAACCCCTCTAAATCCAAATGCCTACAGCTAAAACCACCCACTAAAGGGAGAAATTTCTCAAGGGCCCTATTCACTCTTTTACGAAATTTTCTCCAAAAATTTACCATCCTTTCCTCATCACACTGAACGAGGGAAAATTTCAGAAAAAACGAAAGTAGTATTGGGTAAACTATGATGTAATAAAGACAGGTCTTTCTTCATAACCCATAATAATTTGCAGGTTCTCACTTTACCCAAATCATTCCCCCCAAGATGTATAACAATCAACAATCAGGCCATTTCTTCATAAGCTTACTGGGGTACCAAGGGCCCACCTGTAAAATTTATTTTGGGGGCCCACCGTACGGATACATTCAAATATAATAAATAATCTAACAAGTTTTTTATATGAGCATAGGCTGGTGGAGGTACTGTACATTGAATATATGTATGTAGTGCAGTAAGTCTAATGTGTTATGTGCCACTTGTGTAGGAGGTGGGAGACTAGGGGCCCACTTTGCCCAGGGGCCCATCGGGCGATTCCCCTGTACCCCTGTGGGCCAGTCCGAGCCTGGCTGTGATGGCTTCTAAGGGCACACTAGTTAAACGCTTGTTGATTGGCTGCCCTGCAGCCTTTCAAAAAGCGCCATTAATTAGCCCAACCCGCTCAACCCTAATGGCCATTACTATCTGATCAGCTGAGGTCTAACCCCACACCTCCACTCAGCAATTTCAGTGTAGTCCTGGCACTGGTTACGGTTATGCCACATCAAGTCACATAGTGGACAGAGCTGTGTAGCTTCAATGCCGGCTTCCTGCACCAGAGCTACACTGACACAGCGGATGGCAGGGATGCATTGTGCTGGAGCCCCACAAATCAGATAGTGATGGCCTACCCTAAGGATAGACTTTAACTTGTAAAAAAGCTGGACAACCGTTTTAAAGAATAGAATGCGCATTACTAA
Organism: Bufotes viridis; assembly: GCA_033119425.1. NCBI lineage: Eukaryota > Metazoa > Chordata > Amphibia > Anura > Bufonidae > Bufotes > Bufotes viridis. Next base: position 39,719,677 of record CM065599.1, read on the forward strand.
ATAAATAACGGTAGCGTTCATATCCAAAAGACAGACTAGAAAACCTTTCAAGCTCAGGAGAAGCATATTTGGACTACTTCAAACAGTATCAAATACATTTCCAGAGCATTTTTGTTGGGAAATAAAAAGAGCAAAATAAAGAACAGTTTTGGATCCTTAAGGTGTATTTTGCAATTGCCTATTATGGTAAGGACCAGAGAAGAAGTGTTTTCCTGTCCAAGCCTGAAGGAAGGATTAATTATTCACCTACAGGGGGTAAGGTGAGGGAAATAGACTATAAATTATACTACCAGAGAGTCATCTTCTATGTAGCATATTCTCAGTTTGAATTTGACAACTGCCTGTCGTTTGAAAAAGCACTTTCTCCTTCTCTATAACAGAGGTCCTGATAAGGGAGCTTCATTTATTGCTGACAGAAAAATGTTAGTGACTGTACAAATGTAATTTTTTGGTACATACTGGTCACATACTGTGGTCTATTTCATATAAAAACGGTGAAATCTGAATTTTTGAATGTTTTTGGTAGTTTGTTAATATTGACTGATCCAAATGACAGATTTATAGATGAGATATTTAAAGAAATAATAACATACATTATATCACTGTTCATGTGATTAGTCTCTTCATTCACTATAAAAATGTCCCACTACATGCATAATGTATCGTTAAACTACCTGGTGCCCTTTCTAATGTGGTTCCAAAGATTCCCAGTCCCCTCCTCATTTCTGTAAAGTTGTCTCCAGCAGAAACTATTCTATGCACATTATGCTTTGGTAGTCTGAGACACTCCCCCTGCTTCAGGTTGGTCCAGCCAAGAGCAGGGGGAAGGGGGTGGTTGTGTTTATATTAAAATGAATGGGTCAAAATAATGTTAATTAAAAACTGACCTGGTATTATGGCTGATCAATCTATCTATCTATCTATCTATCTATCTATCTATCTATCTATCTAAGGAAAGGGGTTCGAAGGGTATCTGTCACCTCCTACCTGGCTCGCCAATGTAAAGGGGGAATATTAATTACCAATATTTATGCAAATATCCATAATTAATATTCATAAATAGGCAGAAGCATCTACTGATAACTCCACCTATTTATACCTTAAAGTACATTCTCTATCGCCTAACCCTGGTCACTGGCTACCTGTGTGCGCCTTTCTGAACTAGCTGCCGCTAGTAAAACACACTACACAGTAGGTACAAATAACACACGATATTTATTACTACCTACGTACCGTAGTGAATAATGACGCATACAATACAGTACATACACAGCACTAAAAGTACAGTACTAACTACACTACAACAATCCCAAATTACACCCCACAAACCGCCCACCCCGCCTGACGTTAGACTATCCCTTGGGGGAAGCAAAAAGGGTATTCAGCAGTGAAGGGATATACTGCCGCACACAATTCAGGGGTGTGATAAAGGGGTAAAGGCTGCTGCAATAGACGGGATTGCCACAACCAAGGGGTTCCAGGAGCTCTGCAGCAGTATTTATTGCTGCGGTGGCACGGGAGATTTGAGGAATGCAGAGGTGATGGCAGGGAAAGGGTACCAGGGTAGAAATGCCAGGGGGATAGAAGGCTGGCAGGGGTTAGAAGGTCGTTGGTATAGGGTAGGTAGGGAGGGTAGGTAGGGGTTAATGCTGGGGACGATCGTTGGTGGTATAGGGTAGGTAGGGGTTAATGATACTTATGCTCGTCCTCTAGGGGTTTGCTCGTCGTCCTGGAGATGATTCTCATGGGGGGGCGGCTCGGCTCCTACTGCCCAGTGTAGGGCCCACACAGCGGCCCGTGAGCGCGCACCCCTGTGTGGGACACGTGGGCCGGTGCGGTGAGATGACGTCACCGCGCCAGTTCGCACGCGCCGCAGGGCCGCGCCGACTTGCTGACAGGCGGGAGATCCTTTGATCTCCCGCCTGTAGCTCTTTGCATTCCGGACAGCGGGATAGTAATCGCGCTGCCGGAATGCGCATAATAGAGGAAGTGGAGGTTTTTCCCTTCTCTCTATTATGTATAATTAGCAGCAGCGCTGGAGATAATTAAAACAAAGGACTCCGATTCTTTTGAATCTGAGTCCTTTGTAGTCACCAGGATGACCGGTCATTCTGGTGCCATTGACCAGATTGCATCAGTGTGAATGCTTGGGGCACATTCACACTGATGCATCTGGTTTCAGGTCAATCAGGGGACATACCATGGGGCCTATGGAGGGAATATATATGGAAGGGGCATATAATATATATACAGATGCAGCAGGGTTAGCACTCCCGCTGTTAACTCAAATTTCTTAACTCATTTCATTATCTTGAGAAAAAAGCCATTGAAAAGCAATTGAAGGTGTTTGCTTAGATTAGATAACCAAACTCAGAAATCTCAGAAAAAAGGAGTGCTAACCATGCTACATCTGTATATATATAGGGGACGTATAAAGGGGCCATATGACTTTAAAAGGGGCCAACAAGTGGCACATAAGGGGGCACATTCCCACAGGGGCAGCAATGAGCCCCTGGGGAATACTAATGGCAGATGTGCGCAGATGCTGGCGACATCTGCGCACATCCTCTTATAATGTGCCTATATATATACATATATATTACACATGCATATATAAATATATATGCATATATTTCAACCCTTCCTTAACAGTTAAACCAGGTAAAATGCCTTGAAGGGCAACTCAGCTGACTGTAATGGTAACTTTCACATACCAATCCATTGCTTTAGTCTGGAGAAAGAGTACTTTTATTCCATATGCATAAGGAACATTAGTGCTCTGAGGATGCAGCAGTACTTCAGAGCAGTGTTACTGCAAAAGGGTTAACTTCTGTAATGTTGTATTATTGAGTGAAATGTTCTGATTTATTTTATGTTATGCCTAATAGCACTGTATGGACAGTTTAGGGTTAACAACCTTGGTTCACCCTCTTAGGTTGCCTGGAGATGGACCTAGGTCCCTCCTCTGATGAGTTAGACAGTCTGTTCTCAGCTGTGCTCCAGTGAGGAACTATATGTATAAGCTTCTTAGAGCTACACTTAGAGAACCTTTATCTCTGAGACTTCTACAGCCAAGTAAGCTGCTTTACCACCAAAGTGGTCCAGAGAAAAGGAAGTTTAAAAGGTCCAGAGTTAACAATGTCATGCACTGGAATCAGTCAGCAAGGTATTGTTCACATTTATGGCAGGGAGAGACATTACTGCTGTGAGAGGGAATACTGTCAGTGCACTCTTCCACACTAATATGGCTTGGTCAACTGTGCCTTAAATCTGCTCCCCTCAGCCTGGGAATTTGCTGAATTTTTTTTATCAAGAACCTCATTGCCAGCCTATGGTTCTGTTAAGAGACTTAAGGAAGACAGAGACAAAAAGTACTATATACCCCATCATTGCTGTTGTCTATAAGCTGCTATTTGGTGAAGAATATGCATTGTGGTCTATTTAGAACTGTGCCTTGTTACTGTTGGATGTACTACTACTCCTATTCTGCACTTTAGTAAAGAGAGAATTATATTTTGTTTTCAACTGGACTGGTTTCTGACTCAGTCACCCCTCACTGGCCCCTTTTTCCACACTCGAGCCTTTTGCCAAAACACATAACAAGAGCAATCCAACTACCACCAGGCAGCAACCCCAATCCCAGAGTGTTCCCTGATGGAGGAATAAGTGCACCTTCCAGTCGCTGTATGGGCCCAGTGAGAGCCAGAGGAGAGATTGCCACTGTGAGCTGTGAGTACTATAACCATCCTCAGGGTCACAATCACCACTTCTGTCCATCACCATGTGCACTCTTGTTATTCCGGGTTCCTCTGCCAACCCCTCCATCTCCTTCTTGGAGACAGTACAGAAAACTGAGCTTGTCAATCAGGAAGAAGAGGGAGGGGCTCATAGAGGAATAGGGAGATGCAAGAATGCACATGGTGGCTTGGGCCACACCCACGGTGCACTTAAATGCTTATTTGCATGTGAATTAAAAGCACTTTTTCTCCAGAATGAAACATCGGATCGTTAAAGTAAAAATTATTATTACATTTAGCTGAGTTAGCCCTACATGGCATATTGTCTGGTGTAACAGTGAATTTCCTGGTGACTGGTTCCCTTTAAAAGTAGTTATAATATTACTAGTTTATAGACCATCCTAAGACTGTGCCTGTAATTGAAAATGCATCTACTGACCTCTCAGTGCCCTGCACCTGTGCCACATGGGTCAGCTGTCATCACACAGAGACTATTCAAAGAGGTAAAGGCCTGGTGCTACCACTGCAACGAAGTCCAGATCACTGTACGGGGTTCTAACAAATTGATTGGTTGACCTCTAGTGTAGACAAATTACTATATTACTAAGATACTATAATTTGGCTTTTGCAACTAGGACCTGATCCAAATTTAATATTGTAGACATATGTCTTTATGTGCATAATAATAGTATAGTATAGTATAGTATACAATAGTATGCTTAATATGCATACTGGGTTGTCCACAGTATGGCCTGCTTTGTCAAAGTCGAACTGGCCTACCAGCTTGTGTTGGAGAACATAATTATTCAATTTAGGGCCCTTTCACACGAGCGAATATTCCGCGTGGGTGCAATGCATGATGCGAAGGCATTGCGCCTGCACGGAATCTGGACCCATTCATTTCAATGGGTCTGTGTACATAAGCGTTGGTTTTCACGGATCACTTGTGCTATATTCTGCGATTTTCATGCAACGCTGGCCCAATAGAAGTGAATGGGGCTGCGTGAAAATCACATCGCATCCATAAGCAAGTGCGGATGCGATCCTTTTTTCACAGATGGTTGCTAAAAGATGTTTGTAAACATTCAGTTTTTTATCACACGTGTGCAAAACGTATAAAATTGGATTGCACCCGCGATAAAAACTGAACAACTGAATGCGATCGCAAACAAAACTGAATGTACTTGCTTGCTAAATCACACAGTTTTCACTGAACGCATCTGCAACGCTTCCAGACCTAATTTGCTCACGCTCGTCTCCAGAAGAAAATGGGCAACAAAGTATGGGATGATTTTTCACTTGTTACCCTTTGCGAAATGGAAAATTTGCACATAAAGTGAAATTTCATTGTAAAAAATGTAATTTTTCATTTTCACTGCTAGGTATTCCTAAATTCTATGAAGCATCTGTTGAGTCAAAGAGCTAATTAAACACCTTTGAAAATTGTTAGGGGATATAGTTTCCAATATTGGGTCAATTTTCAGGGAATTTCCACTGTAGGGGTAGTTCATGATCTCTTAAAATGTGAAATGGCACCGAAAACCATTCCAGCAAAATCTAACCTCCAAAAGTTACAGTTGTGTTCAAAATTATTCAATCCCTACTGAAATTGAGTGTTTTGGCCAGTTTGACACTGATTTTGATCATTTCAGTCATCTTGTTTACAATTAAATCAAAGAGGCACTTGTAAGTCAGACAAATATAACATAACATTTATAATGAAATAACCACAAATGTCTTTTCTGTGCTCACATCATTATCAGTTTTATTCAACCCCCAAGTGACATTCAATCTTAGTACTTAGTACAAAATCCTTTTCCAGTTATAACCGCTTTTAAACGTGAAGCATAGCTTGACACAAGTATCTTGCAGCGATCTAAGGGTATCTTCGCCCATTCTTCATGGGCAAAAGCCACCAGTTCAGTCACATTCTTAGGCTTGCGCGCTGCAACTGCTTTCTTTAAGTCCCACCAGAGGTTCTCAATCGGATTTAAGTCTGGTGACTGCGATGGCCACTTCAAAATGTTCCGGCCTTTAATCTGCAACCATGCTCTAGTGGACTTGGAGGTATGCTTGGGATCATTATCCTGTTGAAAGGTCCAACGTCTCCCAAGCCTCAGGTTTGTGACGGACTGCATCACATTTTCATCCAATATCTCCTGGAACTGAAGAGAATTCATGGTACCTTGCACACGCTGAAGCTTCCCTGTACCTGTAGAAGCAAAATAGCCCCAAAGCATGATTAACCCTCCGCCATGCTTCACCGTAGGCAAGGTGTTCTTTTCTTCATAGGCCTTGTTCTTCCTCCTCCAAACATAGCGTTGATCCATGGGTCCAAACACTTCTAATTTTGTTTCATCAGTCCACAGAACACTATCCCAAAACTTTTGTGGTTTGTCCACATGACTTTTGGCATACTGCAGTCGACTCTTCTTATTCTTTGGAGACAGCAAGGGGGGCGCCTGGGAGTTCTGGCATGGAGGCCTTCATTACGCAGTGTGCGCCTTATTGTCTGAGCTGAAACTTCAGTACCCGCATCTGACAAATCTTTTTTCAGTTCCTCAGCAGTCACACGGGGACTTTTCTCCACTTTGCACTTCAGGTAGCACACAGCAGTCAAAGTCAGCATCTTCTTTCTGCCACGACCAGGTAGCGTTTCAACAGTGCCCTTTGCCTTGAATTTGCGAATGATGCTTCCTATGGTGTCTCTTGGTATGTTTAACATCTTTGCAATCTTCTTATAGCCATTGCCCTTCCTGTGAAGAGAAATCACCTCTTCTCTTGTCTTCCTGGACCATTCTCTTGACTTCACCATTTTTGTAAACATACCAGTAAATGTCTAGAAGGAGCCGAGTATCACAGTCCTTTTAAATCTGCCTAATTGGTGCTTATTATGCTTGATTGCTGCTCCTTGACATCCAGAGGTGTTTTCAATACCTGATCGAAAACACTTGAATGAACCTCTGTTCTTAAGAGTGGTAGTCTTTAAGGGGTTGAATAATTGTGTCAATGAAGAAATCACAAAAAAAACATTTAATACTGTATTACAAAAACAATTGATGTAATTTTAGTTGCATTTGGTTCTTTAAAAAGTCCTTGTAAGATTTCATTCTGAACACAATTACAAATGTACACTAAATTCCCTAAAACCCTTTACAGCATTGGGGGTTGAATAATTTTGAACACAACTGTATATGGTGCTTGATGTCTGTTCTGAGCCCATATAGCAGTGACCACAAAAGGGGTGTTGCAATTTTTAGGAGATAATTGGTAAGAAGTTGTGAAGTTAATTTTCTTCTGTTATCTCTTGTGAAAATGAAAAATATGGGCCTAAAGCAACATTTTATTTTAAATAATTGTAAGGGGCCTTACATTTTGCCTCAAATTTTTATAAAATTTTTATTCTACTCATATTTGCTAAAAATGCGTAACCGATAGAATGTGAAAATCTTACTGCATTTCTTAGCTGTACATTAAAGCAGTAATAAAATAATTTAACACTACAAAAAGCCCGATAAAAATGGAAACATATCCATTTTTTTTTTCAATTTCAGTAGCCTTTTAACAGCAACTAAAAAATTAAAAATACAGTACATAGAGATCTTTTAGTCTTCATTACTTAAACACATGGGCTTATATACATTAAAATGCAATTTTGTATTTGTTTTCCTATTAGGATAGATTATGCTATTTTCTTATTAGGGAAAATTATTTGTTGTGAAAATCCTTGCATGTAAAAGTAAAATAAACGTGATTAATCATAAAATGGCTAAAATAATTGATAGCACTAGTAAAAAGTAAATTGATCACCTAGACTTTTTAAAATTGAAATCAGATAGTTTAACATATTCTTTATTCTTGTTTGTTTTTGTTTACTTATTTTAGAGTTTTAAAATAGTTATAAAAACCCCATATGTAAAACTGCTGCATGGGCACACTGCAGGCTTCGAAAGAAGTGCCATATGGCTTTTGAAGAGCATATGTCGCTGGAAGGATTTTCAAGTGCCAGGTGCATTTGAAGACACCCTGAAGTACCCCAACAGTGTAAACCCCAATAAGTGACAACATTTTGGATACTACACCCCACAAGGAATTTTTAAAGTGTGTGTGCTTTTGGAAGTTAGATTTCACTGGAATGGTTTTTGGGTACCATGCCGCATTTGAAGAGACCCTATAGCGGAAACACCAAAAAGAGACCCCATTTTGGAAACGACACCCCTCCAAGGAATTTTTCAAGGGGTGTAGTGAGCACTTAGACACCAAAGATGTATCATAGAATTTAGAAACACATTATAGAATTTAAAAACACTTGGCTGTGAAAATGAAAAATTAAATTCTTTTAAATTAAAATGTTGCTTTAGGCCCATATTTTTCATTTTCACAAAAGGGTAACAGAAGAAAATGCACTTCACAACTTCTTACTGATTATCTCCTGAATATTGCAGCACCCCTTTTGTTGTCACTGCTACATGGGCTCAGAAGACATCAAGTACCATATAACTTTTGGAGGTTAGATTTTCTGGAATGGTTTTTCGGTGCCATTTCACATTTAAGAGATCCTGAATTACCCCTACAGTGGAAATTCCCTGAAAATTGACCCAATTTTGGAAACTACACCCCCTAACAATTTTTAAAGGTGTGTAGTGAGCACTTTGACCCAACAGATGCTTCATAGAATTTAGGAATAACTAGCAGTGAAAATAAAAAAATTAATTTTTTACAATAAAATTTCACTTTTTGTGCAAATTTTCCATTTCACAAAGGGTAACAGAAGAAAAATCACCCCACACTTTGTTACCCATTTTCATCTGGATGCAGAAACACCCCATATTTTTTAAACTGCTGTATGGGCACATAGAAGGGTTCAGAAGGTAAGATGCGCCCCATGGTTCTTGGAGGACAGATTTTCCTGAAATGGTTTTTAGACGCTATATTCTATATGAAAAGGCCCTGAGGTACCCCTATAGTGGAACCACCCAAAAGTGACCCCATTTTGAAAACTACACCGCTCCAAGGTAATTTTTAAGGGGTGTAGTGAGCACTTTGACCAAACTGAGGTTTTCCAGAAACATCATACATCTGGCCTTAAATTGTTGTCTAGATACATACAACTAATATATATAGGACTAGTGCACTGTATGCATTTGAGGCCTAATTTGGTGATTTACACAGTATTGGCTGACAATTTCTGAGGCCCTGATGTGAAATAAAAAAAAAAATCCCTCCCCAAGAAGTGACCCCATCTTGTAAACTACACTCCCCAATGAATGTATGGGGTGTAGTGAGCACTTTGACCCAAAGGATGTTTTCCAGAAGTGAATGTGTCAACATTCCGCCTTTCTTCGTTATAGGAGCAGGAGAACGGAAAGGACAGATTCGGCACATAACTTAGCCGAATGGAGCACACAGGCCCCATAGATTTTCCATGCACGACTTTTGTCTCCGCTTCAAAAATCTTTCTCCAAGCAGAAACCTAACGGACCCCATTATTGTTTACGGGGCCCGTGGGCTCTATTCGGCACAGTTATGTGCCGAATCCGTCTTTTCCTATTAAAGGAGCAGGAGAACGGAAAGGCTGAATGCTGATGTGAACTCAGCCTAAAAGGAAAATTGCAATTTGTTCACAGATATGCAATTTCAGTGCCCAATATGTTGTGCCCAGTTTGTGCCACTGTAAAAAAAGTCAGTTCTCTGATTATTATACTGTGTTTCTTGATTGTAAAAATCCCTTAATTTGGTGATTTAAAGCCAGTTCACATGGGGCGATAAAGCAGGTGATTGTTGGGAAAGAAACTTTCCTGCCCAACAAATGCCTGCTTGTCATTGGTGGTGAAGCACTATGTTTACATGCAGTGATCCCATTCGTTGTATAGAGATGAGCGATGACTACTGCTACAGATCATCCTCATACAAATTCCTTGTTTGTTGGCTGCCCCACTTTAGCATATGGGTTTGACCTTGCACACTTTCATAGCCAACGTTCACCGTTCACATCAATGGCATGTGGTGCTCTGAAGTTTCCATGTCGCCTATTTGCAATGGTGCCATTTGTCCACTTGTGATACACTTTCACCACAGCAGCACATGAACAGTTCACAAACTGCAGCAGGCTCGGACTTGCCCACAGGGGAATTAGAGAATGCCCCGGTGGGCCCCTGACAAAGTTGGACCACCAGTCCCCCAGCACAGCATATTAACCAGCCTATATCCATGTAAAAACTGGGTTGATTATTCAAAAACAACCTAGTTTATTATTGTAGGTGGATCAGGTGGCTGAGACGACTTCTATATACTGAAGCATGCCAACTCGTATCCTCTTTCCTGAGGAACCTGCCTTCTTGAAGTTGTTGCAGGGACCCTCATAGTCAATCATCCTGAGCATCTTACTGCTGCCTGCCGCTATGTGAGCAGGTGGTATTTGCATTTAGGTGCATAGTGGGCCCACAGAATGTATTTTACTGGTGGTCTCTAGACACCACAGTAAGACACTGAACTGTGAGCCTCTGAAATACTGGAAAGCCAATAATCATCCCTTTTTACAACTCTGATATATATACAGTGATACCTCAAGATACAATGACCTGAGGATACAAAATTTTCAACATACATTGGTCTTTTCTGGGCCATTGTAAGTTGAAACTAGACTCTGGTAAAATAGCTCTATTAGGTGTAAGTTTGCAGCTGTTCCTGACAGGTATATGTAATTGTCATCAAATTTTTCTTAAATCTTAATTTTCTCTTATCTTGGATGCCATTTTGGGGCTTTGGAACCGATAACTTAACTTACAAGTGGAATTCAATCCGAATTTCAGGATAAATTTGATTTACCTTAAAGCCGAATTTCCTCGTGCTTTGTGTCAACAAATTGATTTAACCTGAAATAGTGTAAAAAACAAAAACAATTTAAACTTACCTCCTCCATTTGCTCCCGACAGGCCACCAGCCTCCATCTTGATTAAAGATCTGGTCTAAAATCCTGTGCGTGGTTACATACGACATTACCACACCAGCTGGCGGGATTACGTCACTGCAGATCTAAAAGAAAGATGGCAGCAGCCAGACCGTCGAGAGCAAATGGAGGCGGTAAGTTTGATTTAATTTTTTTTTATTGTTAATTTTACATTTTAATGATGGGGGCGGTGCTATAGCAGCTTCCTGTCATTGCACCCGCTACTTTGAAAAAAATGCGAAACCCAAAGCTTTTCAGATTATGTTTGGAAGAATTCAGTAAAAGGACACTCTTCTCAGTTGGAAAAAGCAGAAGGGAGAAAGAAGAAGGATGCTCACATGATCCTAAGAGGAAATAGGTAGGCTCTCCCTGATTGGCTTACAGGCCGACAGATAGCCTAGATGGGCCAATCTGGGCTGCAGCAGGCAAGGAGGTGACCTTGCAGAGCGAGGAGAACGTCATTCTGTGTTGGTTATGAATGAGTGTGGATGGATCTTGCAGTGTCTGAGAGAAAACGATCTTAGGGACAGTGTACAGTCACAATCAAGCTTCTATTCTACTGTCAGGGACCCTAAAGGGAAAGGCTAGAATTAAGAATTGTGTATAATAGGGAAAGAAGAAAGAAGAATTATGTAGAAAGCCTCTAGGCAGGAAAAGCTGTCAGCCAGGGAGTGAGATGTGTGCCTGGCAGTATGTTTCAGCTATAATTACTGCCTTATAACACAGCAGCAGCTTCTGCAGAACATCAAAGGCTATTTTAGACATAAACTGGGGCCTCCTTACCAGGTGTCATAAAACTTAACTTTTACTTAGACATTTAAAAGTTTCAAATAAGGTCATCATTCAAGCTTAAAAATCATCAAGGGTTAACTGTCAGGTCTAGGTCGAGATAACAGCGGCTAACGGGGGTCAATGCACAACATATAGTTACTGTGGCTGCTAGTGATATCGTAGGCAGCACTGGTGGAATGACCTAATGAACCCTAGTCTAGTGAAGGGCTGTTAGTCGGAGCACCCTCCCCGAGCCAGCTGGAACCTCAGCCCTGCTCTAAAAAAAACTCTGGAGAGGGAATGTGGGCCAGTGGGAGATGCAGAGGTTGCTGCATCAGGTTGTGCAGCGACCGGGTCTGCAGGGGCAACACATGAGACACAGTGGGCCGAAAGGGGTAGTAGTATTTTTACTCATGTTCAGCAGAGCCTCCCTGGACCGGCGTGCAGTGATTTGAAGGACAGCACCAGTTCCTTCGAGGCACACTCTGTTGTCCAGGGGTTCCCACCAGATGGTGGTTGAGGTGCCGATGGTGAAATGGGTTTTAGGTGCCTTGGCGGCAGGGTCCCTGGTGTTCATGATGCCAGCACCGTTAGGTGCAAATGAAGGAGGTAGAAAGGATGAGGAGTAGAGATGAGCGAACACCTGGATGTTCGGGCTCGGGATCCGAACTCGACCCGAACTCGAACCCCATTGAAGTCAATGGGAACCCGAACTTTTAGGCACTAAAAAGGCTGTAAAATAGTCCAGGAACGGGCTAGAGGGCTGCCAAAGGCAGCAAAATGTAGGTAAATCCCCTGCAAACAAATGTGGATAGGGAAATGAATTAAAATAAAATAAAATAAATAAAATTTAACCAATATCAATTGTAGACAGGTCCCACTGCAAGGAATCATGCGTCATATCACTCAACACTGGAGAAGGCCACTTTCAGTTATTTCGGCCCCAGCACCCAGACAGAGAAGAGAGGTCCCACAGCAAGGAATCATGCGTCATATCAACCACCACCGGAGAAGGCCACTCTCAGTTATTTAGGCCCAGCACCCAGACAGAGGAGAAATGTCCCACAGCAAGGAATCATGCGTCATATCAACCACCACCGGAGAAGGCCACTCTCAGTTATTTCAGCCCCACCACCCAGACAGAGGAGAGGTTTATTCAACTTTGGGTTGCACCGCAAGATCATGGTAAAGTTAAAAAAAATGAGGATTCAATAAAGAAGTGCCCCGGAGTACAAGAATACATGGTTGAGGGGGAGGCAGTTATAAATGTCTATTCTGCACAAGGGAGGCACAGGTCCTGTGGGATCCATGCCTGGTTCATTTTTATGAACGTCAGCTTGTCCACGTTGGCTGTGGACAGGCGGCTGCGTTTGTCAGTAATGACGCCCCCTGCCGTGCTGAATACACGTTCAGACAAAACGCTGGCCGCCGGGCAGGCCAGCACCTCCAAGGCATAAAATGCTAACTCTGGCCACGTGGACAATTTGGAGACCCAGAAGTTGAATGGGGCCGAACCATCAGTCAGTACGTGGAGGGGTGTGCAGATGTACTGTTCAACCATGTTAGTGAAATGCTGCCTCCTGCTAACACGTTCCGTATCAGGTGGTGGTGCAGTTAGCTGTGGCGTGGAGACAAAACTTTTCCACATTTTTGCCATGCTAACCCTGCCCTCAGAGGAGCTGGCCGTGACACAGCTGCGTTGGCGACCTCTTGCTCCTCCTCTGCCTTCACTTTGGGCTTCCACCTGTTCCCCTGTGATATTTAGGAATGCTCTCAGGAGCGCCTCTACCAGCGTGCGCTTGTTCTCGCGTATCTTCCTATCACGCTCCAGTGCAGGAAGTAAGGTGGGCACATTGTCTTTGTACCGGGGATCCAGCAGGGTGGCAACCCAGTAGCCCGCACAGGTTAAAATGCAGGCAACTCTGCTGTTGTTGCGCAGGCACTGCAGCATGTAGTCGCTCATGTGTGCCAGGCTCCCCAGAGGTAAGGACAAGCTGTCCTCTGTGGGAGGCGTATCGTCATCGTCCTCCGTATCCCCCCAGCCACGCACCAGTGATGGGCCTGAGCTGTGTCGGGTGCCACCCCGCTGTGAACCTGCTTCATCCTCATCCTCCTCCACCTCCTCCTCATCCTCCAGTAGTGGGCCCTGGCTGGCCACATTTGTACCTGGCCTCTGCTGTTGCAAAAAACCTCCCTCTGAGCCACTTCTAACAGACTGGCCTGAAAGTGCTAAAATCACCCCTCATCCTCCTCCTCCTCCTCCTGGGCCACCTCCTCTTCCATCATCGCCCTAAGCGTTTTCTCAAGGAGACATAGAAGTGGTATTGTAACGCTGATAACGGTGTCATCGCCACTGGCCATTTTGGTGGAGTACTCGAAACAGCGCAACAGGGCACACAGGTCTCGCATGGAGGCCCAATCATTGGTGGTGAAGTGGTGCTGTTCCGCAGTGCGACTGACGCGTGCGTGCTGCAGCTGAAACTCCACTATGGCCTCTCCAGCATGTGCAAGGTGGAGTTCCACCTGGTGGGCACGTCGCATATGAGGCGGTGAGCGGGAAGGCCAAAGTTCCGCTGTAGCGCAGACAGGCAAGCAGCGGCAGGATGTGAACGCCGGAAGCGTGCACAGACGGCCCTCACTTTATGCAGCAGCTCTGACATGTCGGGGTAGTTGTGAATGAACTTCTGCACCACCAAATTCAGCACATGCGCCAGGCAAGGGATGTGCGTCAAACCGGCTAGTCCCTGAGCTACGATGAGATTTCGACCATTATCGCACACCACCAGGCCGGGCTTGAGGCCCACCGGCAGAAACCACTCGTCGGTCTGTTGTTCAATACCCCGCCACAACTCCTGCGCGGTGTGGGGCTTGTCCCCCAAACATATGAGTTTCAGAATGGCCTGCTGACGTTTACCCCGGGCTGTGCTGAAGTTGGTGGTGAAGTGTGTGGCTGACTGGATGAGCTGGTGGAAGCAGAGGAGGAGGAAGCCGAGTAGGAGGAGGAGGCTACAGGAGGCAAAGAATGATGCCCTGCGATCCTTGGCGGCAGAAGGACGTGCGCCAAGGAACTCTCCGCCTGCGGCCCAGCCGCCACTACATTTACCCAGTGTGCAGTTAGGGAGATATAGCGTCCCTGGCCGTGCTTACTGGTCCACGTATCTTTGGTTAGGTGGACCTTGCCACAAATGGCGTTGCGCAGTGCACACTTGATTTTATCGAATACGGGGTTGTGCAGGGAAGGCACGGCTGTCTTGAAGAAGTAGTGGCGGCTGGGAACAACATACTGTGGGACAGCCATGTACATCAGCTGTTTGAAGCTTTCTGTGTCCACTAGCCTGAATGACAGCATTTCAAAGGCCAGTAGTTTAGAAATGCTGGCATTCAGGCCCAGGGCTCGAGGGTGGCTAGGTGGGAATTTACGCTTTCTCTCCAAGGTTTGTGAGATGGAGAGCTGAACGCTGCCGTGTGACATGGTGGAGATGCTTGGTGACGCAGGTGGTGTTGTCGGTGGCACATCCTCTGTTTGGTGGGCGGCAGTTGCCAACATTCCTCCCGAGGCGGAGGAAGAGGCCGAGGCAGCAGCAGAAGAGGGAGCAGGGGGAGCCAGAGTGAGTTCCTTGCTTTTAAGGTGTTTACTCCACTGCAGTTCATGCTTTTCATGTAGATGCCTGGTCATGCAGGTTGTGCTAAGGTTAAGAACGTTAATGCCTCGCTTCAGGATCTGATGGCACAGCGTGCAAACCACTCGGGTCTTGTCGTCAGCACATTGTTTAAAGAAGTGCCATGCAGGGAACTCCTTGAAGCTGCCTTTGGGGTGCTCGGTCCCTGGTGGCGGTGGCCAGTAGCAGGCGAACTCTCTTGGCGGCGGCTGGTCTGCTTTTGCCCCCTGCTCCCTCTTTTGCTACGCTGTTGGCTCGGTCTCACCACTGCCTCTTCCTCTGAACTATGAAAGTCAGTGGCACGACCTTCATTCCATGTGGGGTCTAGGACCTCATCGTCCCCTGCATCGTCTTCCACACAGTCTTCCTCCCTGACCTCCTGTTCGGTCTGCACACTGCAGAAAGACGCAGCAGTTGGCACCTGTGTTTAGTCATCATCAGAGACGTGCGGACTCAGATGAGGTGGTATTCCCATGTCCTCATCATCAGGAAACATCAGTGGTTGTGCATCAGTGCATTCTATGTCTTCTATAACTGGGGAAGGGCTAGGTGGATTTCCTTGGGAAACCCTGCCAGCAGAGTCTTCAAACAGCATAAGAGACTGCTGCATAACTTGAGGCTCAGACAGTTTCCCTGATATGCATGGGGGTGATGTGACAGACTGATGGGCTTGGTTTTCAGGTGCCACCTGTGCGCTTTCAGCAGAAGACTGGGTGGGAGATAATGTTGTGAACGTGCTGGATCCACTGTCGGCCACCCAATTGACTAGCGCCTGTACCTGCTCAGGCCTTACCATCCTTAGAACGGCATTGGGCCCCACCAAATATCGCAGTAAATTCTGGCGGGTACTGGAACCTGAGGTAGTTGGTTCACTAGGACATGTGGCTGTGGCAGAATGGCCACGTCCTCTCCCAGCACCAGAGGGTACACTAACACCACCACGACCGCGTCCCTTACTAGATGTTTTCCTCATTGTTACCGTTCACCAAGCACCACAATAAGGAAAAACATATTTGGCCCAATGTATTGATTTCAAATTCAGGCCTTTTTTTACAGGCACCTAACACTATCTGCCTATTTGTTTATGCAGCGTATTACACTAATCCATGCACAGCAGTAACCACTGATTTAGGGGAATATCTCTTTTAGGGCTAGTATTTAGGCCCTGGATGAAAGGTATCCTTTTATGGACAGATTTACACTTGGCCTGCAACAGCTGGGACAACAGATTCAGGGTATTGCTTTTTTGGCAATTGAATGTCACCCCAGAACAAAATATATGTTTTGGCAGACACTATGAATCCTGGCCTGCAACAGCTGGGACACCAGATTCAGGGTATTGCTATTTTGGCAATTGAATGTCACCCCAGAACAAAATATATGTTTTGGCGGACACTATGAATCCTGGCCTGCAACAGCTGGGACACCAGATTCAGGGTATTGCTATTTTGGCAGATTAAATTCACCCCAGAACAAAATATATGTTTTGCAAGACACTATGAAATCTGGCCTAAAACAGCTGGGACACCAGATTCAGGGTATTGCTATTTTGCCAGATTAATTTCACCCCAGAACAAAATATATGTTTTGGCGGACACTATTCTATTTTGCCAGACACAGCTGAAACCACTGAGTTATGGTATTGCTATTTTGGCAATTGAATTTCACCCCAGAACAAAATATATGTTTTGGCGGACACTATGAAATCGTGGCCTGCAACAGCTGGGACACCAGATTCAGGGTATTGCTATTTTGGCAGATTAATTTCCCCCCCTGAACAAAATATATGTTTTGCAAGACACTATGAAATCTGGCCTGCAACAGCTGGGACGCCAGATTCAGGGTATTGCTATTTTGCCAGAGTAATTTCACCCCAGAACAAAATATATGTTTTGCTGGACACTATTCTACTTTGCCAGCCACAGCTTAAACCACTGATTTATGGTATTGCTATTTTGGCAATTGAATTTCACCACAGAAAATAATCTATCCTTTTCCAGACAGCAGACAGTATTATACTTGTCTAGCCAAAGCTCGAACACCAGATTTAGGGGATTGGTATTTGGGCAATTGTATTTAACCCCTTAATAACATATAGAAATTGCTATCCTGAGTTTCTAGGGGTGACAATTAGCACAGCCAAGCCCCTGATGTAGGATATAGCAAAAAAAAAAACTAGTATTAATGGATTGATGGACTTGGTGGCAGCTTCTTCTGGTGCACCACAAGTCACAAAATGGCCGCCGATCAACCCAGAAAATAAGTGACAGAAAAACGCTCTGTGCAGCCTAAAAACCAGTGAGCAAGTAACTAGCAGAAGTTCAATCATTCACAGCTGTAGATCGATCCGTTCATTAGGTGCTGTTGCTGACTTTACCCTGCCTAATCTCGCCCTGACAGAAGCTCCGTCCTCTCCCTACACTAATCAGAGCAGTGTGACGTGCGGCGCTACGTGACTCCAGCTTAAATAGAGGCTGGGTCACATGCTGCACTTGGCCAATCACAGCCATGCCATTAGTAGGCATGGCTGTGATGAGCTCTTAGGGCAAGAAGTAAAACGCTAGTTGATTGGCTGCTGTGCAGCCCTTCAGAAAGCGGGAAGAAATCGCCGAACAACGGACCCGAACTTTTTTGAAAATGAACGATGCTCGAACTGTTCGCTCAACACTAATGAGGAGTCAATTTTTGTAAACAATAGAACTTTTCCTTGATCAATTGTCTCAGGGTAGTCAGTACAGTTCATTTATATAGCAATAGTAATAATCCAAATATAAGTTCAGCTGTATTCCTTGTAACAGGCTTGGCAATTGTAACTTCAGGAGTTTCCTTCTTTCTATATTTGTCTATTCTTTGTCCACACTCTAGCACTCAGGTACTGGATATGATAAACTTCTTACTTGTAATTAGCCATCCACAGGGCGGTCTCCCTAACGGCAGGCAAAAACCGTCTGCTCCATTATTTGTACAGGATGCTTCATATATTCTGTTCCACAACGTCCATAGAGGCATGTGGTAATGAACAGTTTGCGCTTAGTCGTCCAGCTGTGTCCAGGTGCTTTTAGGCTTGTCCCGGTCACTGGTGCTGTGGAGTCCATAAACGAATGCAGTTCCTATCTCCACTAGACTTGCTCTATATCCAGACATTGACTCACTGGTCCTTGCTAGGTAGCTATAAGGATCTAGTCCACACTCCCTTAGCTAGATCAGAGCTAAGGGGCTAAAGTGGCAGCTACATCTAGGACTGTTCTTGTTCACCTCCTCCATTAACTTCCTTTCTTCCTGTTCTCTCTCCTTCTCAACTCACTTGTATTAGCCACACCCTAAGCTATATATATATATATATATATATATATATATATATATATATATAGTGCCAGCACCACCTAGGGGTGAATAGCAGATGTGGCTTTCTCAGCCCAAACAGTCCAGCCTCCAAGCTGTGGCAATTTTAATACCTTTGGGGGATTGTTGTCCAGCAGTCCTCCCAACTCTGACCCTTCTGTTTCTCACAGGCGTCACAGTGTCACCCAAACTTCGGGCTATCACAAAGCCCTGTGGTCTCTCAGCCTGGATAGCTGAGACCACACACAGATCCTATGCTCCAGGCCTCTGTGTCACAACACTCTCCCCAGACTGGGAGCCCTGATTGAGGAGCTCTGCCCAGATTTATTTGGGCTCCTCAGCTGGCTGATAATTAACCTCATTACCAGCCTAGCTGCTGCAGACAATGGGAAAAACCAATTTTCCCAGCCTATTTTTCTTGTTCTCCCCCAGCTTGGGGAGAGGGAGAGAGGGTGAGAGGGAGAGAGGGAGAGAGAGAGAGAGAGAGAGAGGGAGAGAGAGAGAGAGAGAGAGAGAGAGAGAGAGAGAGAGATTTACTTTAGAGATGAGCAAATTACTTAGAATTCACTTATTTTCTGATTCTGCTAATTTTTCAAAAAAAATAAATCGGTTTGAATCTATTCTACCCAATTCAAATTAGCTGCAATGGCCCTGAAAATGGTCTGTGGATGGGTGCGTGGGATTTGCGCTTGTGTTCAAATGCCTGTGTGATCGACATTTGAAGGCTGCACCGGGACAGGGAAGTGGATGTTGTTGCTGGCAGTTCATGCATAGGTCCAGGTGCAGAGCGAGGGGCATCCGGGCCTGCGTCTTCGACAAGGGATTGGCCTGCAGTCTGTAACACAGGGGAAAAGAAGGCAGTGGTGTGACCCCCAGACGCAGATTGTGGACCCTGTAGTTTGTCCCACTTGTTAGGGTGCTTGGATGCCATGTGGCGGATCATACTGGTGGTGGTGAGGCTGCTAGTGTTCACGCCCCGTCTTATTTTGGTACGGCACAGGTTGCAAACTACCACTCTTTTGTCATCTGCACTTTCCTCAAAAAAAGCGCCATACTGAGGAACACCTACCCCTTGGCAAGGTAGATTTACACATGGGAGTGCCCGGTGTAACAGTTGCGGGCCTGTTTGGTGTGGGCCGACTTCTAACTTTTGCAGCCCTACTGCCTCTTCCAGACTGTTGCGGTGCTACGAATCCCTCCCCCTCTGTACTGCTGTCTTCGCTTGGCTTTTCACCTAACCATGTTGGGTCAGTGACCTCATCGTCCACCACCTCCTCTTCCACTTCCTCACTCTGCTCATCCTCCTGACTTGACCTAGCCACAACCTCAGTGATTGACAACTGTGTCTCATCATCATCTACCTCGTGAATTAATGATTGCCATTCACCACCGTCATCTTCTTCAGACTGTGAAGGCTCAAGAGGTTTGGAATCAGGGCACAATATCTCAGGTAACTCTTAAAGTGGGCTTAGCGAGAGAGCCAAACCAAATACTGGCGATGAAAAGAGGGCATGTGAATATCTGAGTGTGGGATCACTTGTTTGGCCAGACTTGACATGGTGGAAGGAAGGAGGATCAGAGTGAGGATTTGGTTGACCAGACTCTTGGCTACACAGACAGGACTTAGTGGAAGAGAGGGTGGTGCTTAATCGACTTTAGTATTATCTTCAGCAATCCAACCGACCACCTGTTTGCACTGGTCTGACATGGACAGTATTGTCCTGCGCCCCCCAGCTAAGTTGGACATGAAGCTGGGTAAGGTGGATTTTTTTGTTTTTTCTGGTGCACTGGCAGCAGGCACAGTTTCATTGCGCCTATGGCCACGGCCTCTGCTTGCTCCATCAGCATCACGCCCACTTCCCCATCCCTTTGTGCTCGCCTTTTTCATATTAATGGTTTTGTCTGTAGATGCGGCGCAGATTGTTTTACTGTCCGGTAAAGACATTGTTTTCTGATGCAGGACAGTATTGGTTACAGAACACCACAGATTTTAGACACTATACTCGGCCCAGATTAATGGAAGTTCTAACATAGACAGTGTTTTTAGATGCAGTTCAGTATTGGATACAAAAACCCACAGATTTTGGAGACTAAACTAGGTAATGGAAGTTATATTATACACACGGTTTTCAGATGCAGTTCAGTATTGGATACAAAAACCAACAGATTTTGAACACTCTGCTATGCCCAGATTAATGGAAGTTTTAATATAGACAGTGTTTTTAGTTGCTGTTCAGTATTGGATACAAAAAACAACTGATTTTGGACACTACACTAGGCCCAGATTAATGGAAGCAGCACCTGCAGCGCTATATAAGTAAATAATAGCATATTTGTAGAGTTGAGCGGACACCTGGAAGTTCGGGTTTGCCGAGTTCGGCCAAACTTCCCCGCAAAGTCTGGGTTAGAGGACCCGAACTTGACCCCGAACCCCATTGAAGTCAATGGGGACCCGAACTTTGAGGCACTAAAATGGCTCTGAAAGATTAATGGAAAGGACTAGAGGGCTGCAAAAGGCAGCAAAACGTGGGTAAGAGCATGACAAGTGCCCTGCAAACAAATGTGGATAGGGAAATGACAAATAAAACAAATAAAAATTAAAAATATTAATCTTGAACTAGGTGGAGGAGGACCATATGGAGTACGAGGTTGAAGAGGCGGAGGACTTGGCGGTGTAGGTGGAAGCAGTGGTGGAGGAGGTAGTCGCCAACAACACAGTTTTTTGTTTTTAACTTTTTTTTCTTTGGGTAGACCCCAAAACATTGGGAAATATAGAAAAGAAAACAAAGAGAAAATGCGCTGGAGTATAATAAAGGCTGGTTGAGGCCGGTATACATGTCTATTCTGCACAAGGTACGGACAAGTCCTATGGGATCCATGCCTGGTTCATTTTAATGAACGTAAGCTTGTGCACAATGGCTGTGGACAGGTTGCTGCACTTGTCTGTGATCACCCCCCCTGCGGTGCTAAACACACGTTCGGACAATACACTGGCTGCAGGGCAGGCCAGCACCTCCAAGGCGTAAAGGGCAAGCTCAGGCTATGTGCCCAATTTGGAGACCCAGAAGTCTCTAGTTGAATGGGGCAGACCTATCAGTCAGTACGTGTAGGCGTGTGCACACCTACTGTTCCACCATATTGCTGAAATGCTGCCTCCTGCTAAGACTGTTCCATAAGACTCAGCTGTTGGTGCTGGTTCGTGTGGCGTGCTGACAAATCTTTTTCACATTTAGGCCATGCTAACCCTGCCTTCTCTTTCTCTATATATAGCGCTTACTACTTTTTTTTTTTTTTTAAACATAAAGAAGGCCTGC
The DNA here is from genome assembly GCA_033119425.1 of Bufotes viridis. Classification (NCBI taxonomy): domain Eukaryota; kingdom Metazoa; phylum Chordata; class Amphibia; order Anura; family Bufonidae; genus Bufotes; species Bufotes viridis. The sequence goes on from CM065599.1 coordinate 39,741,449, forward strand.
ACAGAAACACAAATGTGATCAACAATGGATGGTACTGATCAGCGCTCAGTGGTTGCAGGATGCACGTAAACAAATGTCTTCTGCATTCATGCAAATACCAACTTATCTCGTAGTTTACCGGAGATACCAAACACGGGTGTCCCCTGTATAACCTTCAGGTTGATTAGGGCTGTTCATTTCAGCACCAAACACCCACATCAGAGCCCAGCTGCAGCTTGATGGATTTTACAATAATCACGGCGATCGGGATGCATAGAGGAGGTGCCAATAGCTAAGATGGCTGCCTGTCGGAACAGCAGCCATCTTAACCCAGTCACCATGTGATCAGTTTTTTGTGGTACTGTACATGTATGCTTTGGGTAGCAAGTCACTTCCCGCAGTGCTGTACATGTATAGCGCAGATTGGGAAGGGAATAAATGGGTCGTGACAAATTTATGGCAGTGATGAACCAGTTGTCTCCTATCTTGGAAATAGGGGATAACTGATACGTTTGGCACAACCCCTTTAAAATTCTGACACTTTGAGCTCTACCTCTGATATTAAGCCTACATCTTCTTAAACAATGATGGAGGACCAGGGTGTTGACTGAGGCTCATTTAACCCCTTAAGTACCAGGCCCATTGTTATTTTTGCATTTTGTTCTTGTCCTCCCCGCGTTCCAATATCCATAATTTTTTTCCATTTTATGTTCATATAGACATATGAGGACTTATTTTTTGCTGGATAAGTTGTATTTTTTCATGGCACCATTTAATTTACCATGTCTTGCATTGGAAAATGGGGAAAAAAATCTTTGTGGCTTAAATTAAAAACAAAAAAAACACAATTCTGCCAAGGTGTTTGGGGTTTTGATTACAGTATTCACTGCATGCTAAAAATGACATGATATCCTTATTCTACGGCTCAATATCAATACAAGAGATACCAAACTGTCCATATAGCAGTATGAGGCCTTGTATTTTGTGGAAAGAACTGTAGTTTTTATTGGTATCATTTTTGTGGTTTGATTGATTTTTTCATCACAGTTATTCCATTTTTTGGGGGTTAAGGTGACTAAAAGCATGACAAATCTTGTATTTCATTTTTTTTTTCTTTTATATCATTCACCGCACAAGAAATTATTAAAAATATTTTAATAGACATTTTTAGATGCGGTGGTACCTGATATGTATATATATATACACACACAATAGTGTTGAGCGAGCATGCTCGGCCGAACAAACTTGCAGGTATGTACTGCCCTCACTGTAATATGTATTTACAGTGATTGGCTGGCAGGAATGAGTCATCGGGTGCTATATAGCACCCGATGATGCGTGCTCGGCTCAGTCTTAGTCAGGGAGAGATGTGCTGAGGAAGGGACAAACAGTGTAGGGAGTGATATAGGAAACTTTGTGTAGGGAGTGATATAGGAATATTTTTATTAGAAAAACTTTTCAGAGACCCAAATGTCCTTTTAAGGACTATGTGTGTGGCAGCAGCAATATATATTTTTAGCACAACCTACACTAAATTGCTAAAACTTTACAGACCCAAAAGTCTTTTAAGGACTATTGTGTGTGGCAGCAATATCTATTTTTAGCGCATCCTGCGCTAAATAGCGTGCAATAGTTAGGCCGCTGCAGACAGCGACATTAGCTGCGCTACATCTCCAATGTAAAGTGTGCGCATCCAAAAAATATCTGTGACATCCAGTGTACTTTTTCCATAGACGGTGTCTGCTGTGGACAGTGACATTCGATGCGCCACATCTCCTGTGTAAAGTGTGCGCATCCCAAAAATATCTGTGACATCCACTGTACTTTTTCCGTAGACGGTGTCTGCGGACAGTGACATTTATTGGAGTGTTGGTTCCTTGTAATTTTTGGCAGCCCTTTCACTTAGTGCATAGGCTTTATGAGTGTAGGAGTCCCATTACATGAACAATTGTACCACAATGTGAATGAGGCCCTCCTTTATGCGTTGTATCCGAGTGCCTTTTGCTTGTAATTTTTGGCAGCACTTGTATTTTATATACAAGTAAATATACAGAAAAGAATGTTTCCTAACAATTTTTCCTCTAACATTGATGTTATCTTTGGTTTTGTGTGTATAATTGTCAGTCTGTAAAAGTGGCATACTACTCGGACAACGTCATTCCCAGCAGCGACCTGAGAGTCGTAGATGCATCCAGACATCCTCCCTGTGCTGTTCCTGAAACATTTTGGTGGTGTTCCCATCAATTTCTGCCCTTTTCCTATGAACCAGGCACCCTCCCCTATTCAGGTGCCTGGTTTAATGCTCGAGTTCTCCAATTGACTTTCATTATACCCAAGTGCTCTGTAGAGCACCCGAGCATCCCGATGTGTTCAGCCCGAGCACTTGGGTGCTCGATTAACACTAATAGGGATTCATGACGAATTAATTTGTAACAAATCGAATTTCCTGCCAAACTTTGGCAAAGCTGCCTAATCAAAGTTTTCAAAACTTCGCTCATCTCTAAAGATATGTATCCACATATATCACATTTACATCACATACATACATTCAGAGCAGGGGGTGCCTGGTTTAATGCTCGGGTTCTCCCATTGACTTCCATTATACTCGGGTGCTCTGTAGAGCACCCCGATGTGTTTGGCCGGAGCACCCTAGCACTTGGGTGCTCAATTAACATATATATATATATATATAGATATATATATAGAAGAAAAGCAGAATCCACGGCACCACCTGTAGTAATCTGTGTCTTTATTTCACCAAGGGCAACGTTTCGGTCTCTCGCCAGTGACATCACTGGCTTGAGGACGGTTTCATTGGGAAAACCGAAACGTTGCCCTTGGTGAAATAAAGACACAGATTACTACAGGTGGTGCCGTGGATTCTGCTTTTCTTCTATGTATTCAGCAGAGAGTTGAAGTCCCTCTCTGCACCACAGGCACACCAAGCGATTTACAAGCGGTGCGGTTCACCATTTTTTTTCGTTTCTATATATATATATATATATATATATATATCATGAAGAAAAAACAAACTGGCGACACTCACCAGATTCCTTTGCAGTCTTTTATTCGTATTTCAAACATGGTCGCTGTTGCGGGCACTCACTCAGCTACAGGCAATGGCCGTCTCGTGCTATCCGCGCTTCGTCTGGCCTCCCACCTGTGCGTGGATAGCACGAAACAGCCGGTGAGTGTCCCAAGTTTTTTTCTTCTTCATGTTACATTTGAGTATGGTCTATACTGCAGAGCACCGCCCATGAACCTCACGGCAGGCGCAAGAACCCTACGTATACCCAATATAGAGACAGCAGTACTGACATCGAAACAATTTCTTGAATAGCAGGAGACTTAAACTTTAAATATTTTATTTTTTTAACTATTTTTTTCTTTTATAATAATAACTTTTGACCCCCTTAGGGCTCGTTCACGCCAACTTTTTTTATTTCAATGGGTCCGCAAAAAAAGTTATGTACTCCGTATGCATTCCGTTTCCGTATTTCCGTTCTGCTACATTTGAGTCCTATTATTGCCCACAAATCATGTTCCGTGGCTCCATTCAAGTAAATGGGGCTGTAAAAAAAGGAATGCCTACTGGATGCATCCGTATGTCTTCCATATCCGTTCCGCCCAGCCCAATTTTTCAATGTACTTACTGTTAAAGCATTATTATATGCTTCCGTTTCCATTTGCAATCCGCAAAAAATGGATCACAAACGGAAACCAAGTGGAAACGGAATGGAAGCGGAATGGAAACGGAAACACTACTAAAACAAAAAACGGAAAAACTGATCCATTAAAAAAGGACCGCAAAACCATACGGTCGTGTGAACGAGCCCTTAGGGGGCTAGAACCTGGGATTTCTTGTCCCATTCACTCCATGCTGAGCTGAGCTCCGTGCATAGTTTAGCAGGAAGCTTATCATGGCAAGCCTAGGAAGCTTCAGCAGCTCCCAGGCTGCCATAGTAAACTATCAGACCCCTGCTATTTCACTGCATGGGCTCTGATAGAAAAGCAGCCTGTCTTATCTCATAGATGTTGTGATCCGTGTTGATCGAGGCATCTGAGAGGATGAATGACGGTGTTCGGTGTTATCTCTGTTCATCGTCATTGTGACCTGGTGCCTGCAGCGTAGCAGTCCGCTCCATACAAGCCCTCGGTAACGGTACTGGTACATCACAGTGGCTGAAGGAGTTAGAGGAATATTTCAGTTTTAGCAAATAAAAGTTAATTTAGTCTGCCCTTATATAATCTCCTTTTTATTTTTTATCTTAAAATAGCTATATTTTTTATTCAAGGTATGTTTAGTTTTACTTACTATAAATTTTCCAACCACTTTTAAACAGACATCAATGTATACAGACAATATAATATATTCAGTAGTGTGCAGTAGTGATACAATCATAAAACAGAAAACGATAGAAAATTCTGCCAATACAAAATAATATAAAGGCGTACGTGAGCCAAGCAGTAGAGATCATTTCAGTGAAATACCTAGCCAAGTCTTAGCATCTATAACCTAAGCACTCAGCTGTAATCTACCCAGTGAATTTTTCAGCTGTTCTGTCAAATACCATTGGGTTAGCGAAAAAGGTCTAATCACCTTGTCTACTTCCTCCTTAGTGAGAAATTGGAGCAGAAAATTGCGCCACTTTCCAACAAACTTTTTGACACTGCGTTCCTTATGTCTCTCCGCTTCCCTGCGCTCGAAGGCCAATAAGGCTTTTAGATTCTGTATTATAATCTCCCCAGTGGGAGCGTTGGGTTGCAGCCTGTTTCGTAGTAGGGCGCGTTTGGTCCCCATACAGAGCGCATGGAAGAGGACAGGCAATTTATTTTCCTCAGGACCACTTGAGCCCGATCCCTCCCAATAGTGGAACAAGTATGTCATAGGGGTCAACGGTATCTCCCGTTTCCAAATAGCCTTAATAAATTGTGCGATCCTCTCCCACAATGCAGCAGAATGCGGGCAGGACCACAGACTGTGGAACAGATCCGTATTGAGAGTTTAAGGTAACCCGATCCCCTGAGTTTTTTTTCCCCCGCTTCCTGATCCCCCAAAGCCCTACTCCACTTATGGAACGATTGAAGTGACACCCCATCGCCAAGAAACTCCCTAATTTGTGAGTACAATGAAGAAATCGACTCTGGGCAAGGATCTTGTCAAAATTATTGGGTTTGGCTTCATTGACTACATTGAATAATCTAGCTGTGAGGAAGCTCTGGACCTGCGCAAATTGGATAGATTGAAAAGGGCCCAAGCCATATCTCTCCATAACAGCCTGTGGTTTACTATAAATCCCTGCGTAGAACTCCCTAAAGACCTGGACGATCTTCTAGGGGTCGGTAACAATGGAGCCCTCAGAGTTTCGGACACATCCTATGGGGCGCGTCCGCCGTCTCCCTTTCGCCAATGAGGCCAACAACCGCCCTGCTTTGTTCCCAAATTTATTTAACTCCAACTCCCAGTGTGCCCTATACAGGTTTTCCTTTCTATCCACCCATAGGTCAGAATCTTGCCTGGCTTGTACCCAGACTTGCTTGCTTTGCGCCGTACCTAGCTGGAGGAATTCTCTGTGCATTCTCTGGACCTCCCTACTGGCTTGCAGATATTGAACCTTGGTTGCTTTTTTAAGGCCTCCCACATGGGATATTAAGTGACCTCTCAATACCGCCTTCCCAGCCTCCCAAAACAGCAATGAGTTGGTGGAATGTTCCTGATTTAGGGAGCTATATTCCAGCCACCACCCTTGCATTAATTCTGCAAAGGAGTCGTTCTTTGTCAAATAGAATGGGAATTTCCAAAGAAATTCCGTACCCCTGGGGAGTCAAAAGAACAGGGGAGTGGTCCGATATCACCAAGTCCCCAACTTGGACCTCTTGAATCCTAGATAACAAGTGAGGAGCAACCAGCCAATAATCTATCCTGGACCAGGAATTCTGGGTGTGTGAGTAGTGAGTGAATTGCCTATCATCTGGGTGGAGGGTTCTTCAAGCGTCTAGCAGTGACGTGTCCTCCAAAAAAGAGGCCAAAGTCTTGCCCCCTGAGGGAGTAACGGTTGCAGTCCCCTCCATCCATTTGCGATCTTCCACAGGAGACACTAGTGTTAAGGTCCCTCCCCAATATCTTATCTCTGGTTGTATCTGCTAATAATTTATCTCGCAAAGAAGAGAAAAAGGGACCTTGAATTACATTGAGGGCATATACATTAAACACGTTCAGGTCAACGTCCTCACAAGCGAATGTTAAGAACAACAGTCTCCCCTCACCATAAGAGGTGGAAGTTGAGACTTTGTGCCTAAAGTTTTTATGTACTAAAGTGAGAACGCCCGCTTTGCCCTGCACCGCCAGTGACCCATATACTTCTTCCACCCATAGTTTGGACATTCTGTGAAAGTATGACTTTGAGGTGGCGAAACACCATATTGCGCTTGTGCAGGGAACGAAGACCCTTCATGGTCCACGATACTACCCTGAACATTTTACATAGCACCACAGATTAGAAGTCCCCCCTTCCAGGCTCACGCGTCCTGAGAGTACATTGGCAGAAATACAGAACCTGTACAAACAAGTAAACAATTCAAACAGATGAGTAAATGCTAGTAACCCCTTAACTTGGTAAGGCAGTAATAACTACGAACCGTAACCAAAAAGCATTTTGAGCACTTTTCTTTTTTCTGGCACATAAACATCTCTCCACCCAACCATATCAGGTACAAGAAACAAGAAGACTGAGATGTGTTTAACCGGACCTAAAACCCAGTCCCAGGACAGGTGCGGATACAGTTGTCAGAAAACTCACTAAGGCGCCAGTTCTGCTATGGACTCAGCCGGTCCCATCGTTCTGTAGATCATCTCCGTGGCTCAAAAAGGACTGAAGAGAACTGTCCACTGCAAGTAGCCGGGTCCTGAAATCGAGAAACACCAAATATCCATTGCTCAGCGGCATTACTTTCTCTGTTCCTTGGATCCAGCAGTATCGGAGGCTAAGTCATCGATCCTCGGAGCTTGTGATGATGATGATACGTGGCGCGGTGAACGCGACTGGTTGGTATGATGCTCGCCCAGGATTTCCTTGTCAGGTAGATATGGGCCTTGTAAAAAAAATGCCTCTGCATCCGATGGCCAGGTAAAAGTCTTAAAGGAGTTATCTGCGTAGTTTACTTTTAGCAGAGCTGGATAGAGCAGCTGGAAATGGATTTTGCAGTTGAAAAGGGCGGAGCAAATACCGCTGAAAGCTCTCCTTTTTTTATCTATTGCCGAGTAATCGTTGAAGACCATGATCTTGTGGCCTTTAAAAGTGAGCGGCTCCCTGCGCGCCCGGAATGCCCCGAGGATTTCCTCTTTATCTGTATAGTCCAGATATTTCATTATAACTTGTCTGTCTTTGGGAGGCGATGCCACCATGTCACGCGGATTGCTAGGAGCTTGCAAATATGGATCCAGTCTGTGCGCTCTTTCCACTCTTTTGGGAACCGAGAATCCCAAGGCTCTGGGCAGATCTGTATCACAAAAGTAACGCAGGTCTGAAGCCAGCAATGCCTCCGGCAGCCACCAAAACACGAAGATTATTGCGGCTAGAGCGGTTTTCTAGGTCATCAACCTTATCTTTTAACTTCCCAATCTCTCTGCAATTTATCAATCAGAGTGTGAGTGCCTCCTAGGTCTTCCTCCATGCATGAGGTCCTCTGCTACAATTCATCTAAGCGATATCCCTTCTGGGTAAAGGCCTCTTGCAGTTCGTTTAGGGCTGATTGAATTGTCCCAGCCAGGGACTCCTTTAGGTCTGGGGCAAGGTGAGTAGCCACCTCTATGGCCAGCTGCTTATAATCAATCCCTGGAATAGGGCTCCCTGCAAACATGTCCTCCTGTGAGGGGGGCGGCCGCACATCTCCTTGTGCCATCATAGACACTGCCGCCTGCTCTGCTGCCATCTTAGCAGCCATGCTGTTCATTGCGCCCCCCCCCCCCCCGTTCATACCCTTCACCTGCCGTCTTCCCGCTGTGCAGGAGATACCATTCTATATGTCCTGCGGTGATGCACTGGTCTCCTCCAGAGGAATCGGAGCCTGTCGGCGCTGTCAGGAGGGTAATGCTGTGGTGGGGACGGCAGAGCTCAGCGGGATGCCTCACGCCATGCCAGTGCTGCAACCAGAAGTCAGTTTAGCTTCTTTTTATCATATTTAAATGTCTCAACCATGCTCTCTTTCTCCTGTCACTGTACTTTCCCACAATTTCATTTAATTTAAGAATGGTATAAATGGCAAATTTCTAAATGACTTAATTTACAAAAATATGTCTGCATCTCACCTCTAACTACTGTAACTTGCAGTCCACTGCCTGTTGTCACGCAAGATTCATCCCTGGTAACAGAGACACAGGAAATGGCTGAGAGGAAGCTCCTGAGCCTGATAAAACAATTGCTTCTACACCACTTCTGAAACTCATTGGAACATCCAGCCTATCTGTAAGTTTGATTTATCCCTCCTTCTCTATTCTGTGAGCTCCTGAGCTGAAAACAAACATAGTGGGAAGTAAGGAAAAGGACATCACAGCAATACAGTGATGGCAGACTTCCATAAAAGGGATACACCCCCCTGCTTCTGAGTGAAGTGCATGCAGCTGTGCAGCTGAAACAAAATAATATGGCTGAAAAAACCATTAGGGAAGCTCAAACAAAACTGTTCTTTCACAGTTATGATTGTACAAAGAAGAGTATTCATTATGCAAACCTTTTTGTGAAAACTCTTAAACACTTAAAATCTACAGATATGTTTTGTGCTTGAGGTTTTCCACCATTTTTGTAGCCAGTCTTTGAACCTACAGGATACAAGTTAACTGTTAGACTAGTGGGGTTCCCACCACTAGGAACTCACCAATAAAGAGAAAGGGAGTCCTTGGACCCCTGAAATGAATAAAGTTGCAGGTTGAGAATGCATACTTCTAGTCCTTTCGTTTTCTTTAGGACTGCTGGAGATAGCTGAGAATTATTATATTTCTGGCAGCCTCATAGAGATAAATTCATTTAACCGGAATACCCATTTAAGAATTACAATTTTAATTGTGTTACAAGAAACCAGTAAAGGTTGGCTTATATTTCAACAAATACAAGAAAAATCACCTAATTTCTGTCTCTATTGTCCCTTTCCATCTACAATACAAATAAGAGTGCATGCATTTACATAAGTAGTTTGCATATTAAGTATTGCTTAAAATCTATTCTTTTGAACTGTACATTTTCAAATTTTGTGTCATGCGTCTGTATTGATACACTGTATTCTTTCCTAGATGCTTTTAGAGGTAAATACCTCTGAGTAAATGGCTTTATTCAAGGACCCTAAATGCTAGATACAAATTAGTTTTGATATTCAATAAACAAATGCAATATCACTGGAGTGATTCCTCTATCATCTATTTATTGATCTTCTGTGATGGGGAAAATTATGTAACAAAGATGTCTTGGCTTTAAATAGTTTTGCCCACATAAACATAGATTGTCTTCTTTGGATTTAATCAATAATCACTGTGAACACTTGAATAAAATCAAGCCTAATCAGTTTCTTTAATTTGTGAATTCAAAGACAGGGCAAAGAATATTTAAACCTCTTGCAGAAGTATTTCCCAATTTCAGCTTTTTGTGGGTAACCCTTAACCCTTTCATGGTGATTTTTGGTTTTTGTATTTTAATTTTTCGCTACCTACCTTCCCAGAGCTATAACTTTTTTATTTTCTCATTCACATGGCCATATTAGGGAATGTTTGTTGTGGGACAAATTGTACTTTCTAATGCCACAATTTAATATTACATAGGATGTAGTAAGGAGCGTGAAAAAATTTCAAATGCAATGGAACTGAAAAAACAAAGTGCACAGTTATAGTTTTTTTTTTTTTTTTTTACTGTGTTCACTATGCGGTAAAACTAACTTATGCTCTTCCATTCTCCAGTTCTGTATGAATCTGATGATACCAAATATGTATAGTTGTTCATATGTTTTCTATACCTCTCAAAACTTTTTTTTACACTTTTTGTTAGCTCCCCAAGTGGACCACAACTTGCAATCATCAGATTACAACTTGTACAGAATAATGGAAAATGGTCCAATATTTTGTACAGAAATTGCTAAATCCCAATTCAGTGCTGCCACCTCCTGGCCTGGGATATACTAATAATAAGCCTGGAAACCTAGTATGGGCTCCAGCTCATTATTAGATCAGGGTGCTTTTCCAGATCTCTTGTGGCACAGTTCCAGTTTTAGCACTCTCAGACGCCGTAGTCACATTTGGCAGTGGCAACTGAGGTGTTAAATGCCCGTGGCCGGTATTACTGCTGAATGCGGACATTAGTTGCAGATGCCTGCTGTATGAAACAGTAGGCATCCAGTTACTATGTCGCCTGCTGCGCTCCAGAGCGGGCACCATCTTTAAAGACCCAACATGTCCCGTACATGTACAGTGGATGTCGGGAAGGGTTTAAACAGGTTTCCTAGGAAATGGTCCAAATCCCTAAAATGGTAATTGTTGAATATATATGTTAAGATTGTTAAGTATTACTAAAAAGAAAAAAAAAGTATGCTTTTGGTGTCACAGTTTGGAGGGTAGCTATGCTATAAGCCAAAATTCAACCTTCCACACAGGCCTTGAAACATAATTTAGGATTAAACACAAGCCAGTACCTCATCTGCAACAGCTGTCTGAGGGTTAATTGCCATCTGTAGGTTGAATATTGACTTATTCTACAGTTGCACTTCAGGGATCAGTCGAAACCTTAATCAGTTGGGGTCCAGGCTGGCAGAGTTTGTGTGATCCAGTAAACAGTTTCACGTCAGGATGGGCAACTTATGGTTAGAAAAAAGACTGGGCAGAGATCAGGTTAGGTTGCTTAGAGTCAAATGTCGGAAACAGGCATTGGTCAGTACATAGGCAGATAAATGTAGAAACAGAAGATCTTTGCAGGACACCTTGGAACTGCAACCTATTGCTCGGACACCTTCCTACAGGGGAAAATGTCATAAGTATTTTAAAAAGTGGCCATCCATTGGCTGGAAAAGATTAGAATACACACACATTTGCCCTTTAAGAGCTGGGCGGAGCATGTTCACACTGCGGGTACAGCAGAAGCAGGCCTCTGCCTGTGTAAAGGAGAGGGAATCTGGCAGCACTACTCTGGTGGATGTCTGTCAGGTAGGAGGAAGGAATACCAGCAGGTCGAAGCCACTGGCAAAGAGGAGTGGCCGGGTGGAAATTAAATGCTGTGGTTTTGCTTACTGAGAGGAATAGGCAGTTGGCACAGACCATAACAGTACCCCCCTTGCGCTGTCTCTGCTGTGGTCCACATTGTCACAGACATTTTCTTAGAAGATGCATGAATGTTCTCTGTGGGCTCCCAGCATTGTTTGTCAGGACCAAAACCCTTTCAGTCTACCAGAAAAAAGGTGATACCTTTAATTTTCTTCATGTCAAGAATATTCTTGATCTGATGCTCATTTTCTGCACAAACAGGGCAGCTGGAACAGCTGGAGTAGTGGTAAAACAAAACTGGATTGAATGCATAAATAGGCAGGTAGATGTAGCTTGTAACTGGCCGGATTAAACTGTCTGAACACCTCAAAAGAATCACTAAATCGGGGTACTAATTTATATGAGGGTAACTTGAGTCTAATGTTTTTGGAGAAGAGCCACACCTTGCCCCCAGGAGAAAATTAAGATGGAGTCCTGCACTTGTGATCAGCAGACCTTTTTATGTGAGCGGAAGTCTGGAGAAGCGACACTCTAGTCTCATGCCAGATCTGAGTATAGTTACTGACAGTGGATTTGGCTGCTGGAGCCAGGTATCAGAAGAGGAGCCAATTGATGATCATACACTGTGAAGAAAGGGATTTTTTTTAGAGAACAAAACGATACAGTCAATAGGGATGAGCAGCAGGGGCAATATTCGAATTCGCAATATTTCGCGAATATTTGGGCGAATATTCGTCATAAATTCGCAATTTCAAGAATTCGCGATTATTTTCTTGATTGTGTAAAGCGGCAATGTAATATGCGCCGTATTGCGTGTGCAATACAGGCGTGTGTCACTATTGCTACATTTTTCAAGCTGCTAGAAGTTTCCTGAGACTGGAGAAAATGGTTGGCACGGCAGAACCTTACAATAGCTTTATATGCTGATAGAGTGCTCCGATATAATCATGATTGCGCAAAATGGCAATTAATGATGCTCATATTTTTGCGTAATATGTGCAACTTCACATTTTAGTTGGTCTGACTACATAATAGTGATTGGTGCACTAAGTATTGTTGTGATTTGTGAAGTTGTGACATCACAGCACTATGTCTATAGCATGTATGTATGGACAGCAGAACCTATCACACTACCTAACACCCTGCACTGGAACCTACACTGACTATCTCCCACTAACTATCTGTAGTATATATATAAGCTAACTAACTAACTAACTAACTAACTAACTGACTAACTATCTAATGTAATGTGACACAGCAAAGCACAGAGCACAGCAATGACACTGCTGTCTCGTTCAGAACTGAAAATAAACTGCAGAAAATGGCTGCTGGGGAGTTTCTAATATAGTAGGGGGGAGGCAACTTTCCTATTTGAACGTAAAAACAAAGGTGCAATGGCACACTGCAGCTAGAGCTCCGTCCTGCCACTATGCTGGATGTTAGATGAGGCATTAGTTTATATTTTGGCCAAATTATGTAAGCCACCCACCACTTCACGGTTGCCTCTCTGAGTGGTCCCTAACATTAATTCTTACCTTTTATGGGCCATATCAGCCACACAAAATCCAGGGAATGCAGATGCAGCATGCATGCCAGATACACTCTGCCCGTAACCCCGTCTGGTGCCATACAGTGTTCATCAGATCAAGGGATGAAAATACCAACATGCATGCTGAGCCCACTAGTACTTCTCCTGGAACCAAATGGCTTCTGGTAAGTTCTATAAAGCAGACTCAGTTTTATACTGACTTTAAAACCAGCCTACAGGGCGGATTCACTAGTCAGGTGTGCATGACTGCATGGAGGTCACCACGCCTCCCATATATGCTACAAAGGATTAAAATGGGGATTGCAGTCAGCACAAATCAATACGCAGGTGCACGTTGCTATGGTGAAATACACATACAAACGTAAAAACAAAGGTGCAATGGCACACTGCAGCTAGAGCTCCGTCCTGCCACTATGCTGGATGTTAGATGAGGCATTAGTTTATATTTTGGCCAAATTATGTAAGCCACCCACCACTTCACGGTTGCCTCTCTGAGTGGTCCCTAACATTAATTCTTACCTTTTATGGGCCATATCAGCCACACAAAATCCAGGGAATGCAGGTGCAGCATGCATGCCAGATACACTCTGCCCGTAACCCCGTCTGGTGCCATACAGCGTTCATCAGATCAAGGGATGCAAATACCAACATGCATGCTGAGCCCACTAGTATTTCTCCTGGAACCAAATGGCTTCTGGTAAGTTCTATAAAGCAGACTCAGTTTCCTATTTGTTCCAACTTTCCTATTTGTTTCTAGGGATGTTGCTAAGCTCAGACAAAGACATTGCAGACTTCTCATTGGCCCACAAGCAAGAAGCAGGGAGGGGTCATGGGTTCAAAGGAAAAAAAAATCTAGAATATTTGCGAATACAAATATATAGTACTATATTCTAAATATTCGCGACTTTGCGAATAAAATTTGCAATGAAAATATTCACGGCCAACACTAATAGTCAACATGGTGCACAGAAGTAAAGTGTCACAGATAGTTAACTTAGACTTGATTAATGTGTAGGGGTGACAGAATCGACTTTCGCATAAAACTTTGTTTTAATACTGTACAAAGTGAGTCGTCTCATAATAACTTCAGAAATTGATTTATACTGTAAAAAAACAAGGTTGGAACTGAACCTGAGTTCAGGATATGGTTTTCTATCGGAGCCAATACATTTTTATACTGTATGGAGCGCTCGCTCCGTACATTATTAAATGAAGTTTTATGCTAATCGACTTTGGATGTTTCATCCGAAGTCGATTCGCTTATCCCTATTAATCTGCTCCACCTGCCCATTAGACTGCAGATGGCAAACCGAGGAAAAGTCCAATATGATGTCCAGAATTTGTTTACAGATGGCTCTCCATAATTTAGAAGTGAACTGTGGGTGGTAAACCGAGGAAAAGTCGAATCTGATGTCTAGATATTTACAATGCACACAATCCCATGTATGCACTACAAAATTGTAAAAAGACTTCCCAGAATAGTGAGGGCTACTATATGAAACTGCAAAATGAGAAGACCCTGATAATAAGCCCATTGTTTGGAAAAAGTATGATGGTCTGTGGTCTACATAAATACATTCAGATGGTCTTCAGACCCTCACTTTTTTCACATTTTGCTCTACTGTGCCAAAGTACAAAATAATTCAAGTTTTCCCATCATTCTGCACTCAGTACCCCATAATAAGAAAGTGAAAACAGAATTTTTTAAATTTTTGCATATCTATTAAAAATAACTAATATTTTACATATATATAAGTAGAGATGAGTGGACCCTTTCCTTAATTTTCCCAAAAAATTTGATTTGATCTGATTTGATAATTCACAAAGTGCGTTATAAATCATCTATTTCCTGGCCTGCAGAGAGAGTGCATCTCGGGTGTACATCAATGTGCATCACAAAAACATGCATAGCTAATCCATTATGGTAGTGAAACAGTTAATGTTAGGGATGAGTGAATGTACAGGTTTTTACCAAACATTACGGTGTCTGGGCACCCGAACACAGACTTTGCTGCTAAAATCTGTTTCGCATTTGGTGCTTGGATGAATAATAAAGCTTGTTGAAAGGCTGCAGTGCAGTGTGGGTGTAATCCAACACCTTTGCTCCAGTGATACAGAAATACAATACTTAATCGGACTGTTAATTCTGTGGTTGACCTATAGCCATTTTTGGGGTGCAATACATCTCCTTTGCACCCGTGACACAGATAAACAATACTTAATCTGGCTGTTAGTTCTGTCGGTAACCTATAGCCATTTTTGGGTGCAAAACACCTCCTTCGCATCCATGATGCAGAAAAACAATACTTAATCTGGCTGTTAATTCTTTTGGTGACATTAACCCATTTTTGGGTGCGCCAAACACCTCCTTTTGCATTCGTCACATTGTAATAGAATAAATAATCAATCTGTTAATTTTGTGGGTGCCCTGAAAGAATGGAGAGCATCAAATAAGGGACATGGCCGTGGTTGTGTTGCTGCTGGTGTTGGTGGAGCTCCTGATGCAGGGAACGGACATTGTCTATGTGTTCCAGCTACGCACCCAAATAAAACACCTTCCTCTGGTGCACACAGAGGACAGGAGGTTCTGTGTCATTTTCTAGACCTGAATACTGCTGTACAAATGGTGAAGCCAGAGCAAGTAGAGGCAGTAGCAGATTGGATGGCCAACAGTGCCTCCAGTTCCTTCATATTGTCTTTCACGCGGTTCCCTCCTGAAAGCAGAGAGTTAGCACTGGTGGCCCATGGGCATCTGTCCTTGTAAATCAGCCAAGCAGTCTGAGACCCAAGTCAAGCAGCAGTCACTTATGCTTTTTGATGACTCTGCTGGCGTGTGGTTCCATGGGCCATCCACCTAGCCTTGCCACAGAAGTGGAAGAGATTAAGTGCACTGATGCCCAACCACTTATGTTTGAGGATGAGGACATGGGAGGACGTCTCTGGTGATGATGAAGAAACACTACTGGGACTCCCGGCAAGGAGGGTATGGGTGAGGAGTTGGTGGAAGATGATGTGGAAGAAGATGAGGTCCTAGACCCCACATGGAATCAAGGTCACCTGAGTGATATGTGCAGTTCGGAGGAAGAGGTAGGGTTCACGCAGCACCAGTCTCACACCACAAGAGTGAGCAGGGTGCAAAACCATAGCGGACGGCCCCTAGCCAGTATGTCTGCTGCTGCCCATTGTGCCAAGGGACAGAACACACCAAAGCCAGCTCAAAGGAGTTCCCTTGCATGCAGTGAGGCATAAATGCAAACCTGAGCACCACCTGCATGAGCTGCAGTGGAGTAGACACCTAAAAACCCCACAAAAGATCTGAGGCATCTCCTGCTGCTGGTCTCGGCCTCTTCCTCCCCCTCCGGAGTTACAGGGCCACCTGGCACCCCTCAAAAAGAGGATATGACAGCAACACCAAGACCACCAGTGTTACCGAGCATCTCCACACTGTGGATGGAAGCGTTCAGCTGTCCATCTCTCAAACACTGAAGAGAATGAGGAAGTACACCCCACCCATACTTTTCCAGGTGGCCCATCCCTGCCCTACATGTACAAATGGTGGACAAAATCAGGTCTGTGCTGCGCAGTGCCATCAGTGGCAAGATCCACATAACCATAAATATGTAGACCAGTAAGCAGGGGCAGGGATGTTATTTACTGCCCACTGGGTAAATGTAGTGGCTGCTGGGCCTGAGGCAGAAAGCGGTTTGGCGCATATCCTATCAACACCAAGTATTGCTGGACATTTCTCAGTGTTTCCTACTCCGCTTCCTCCTCAACCATCTCATCATCCTTCTCTACTGCCTCGTCATCTGGTCAGCGTAACACCTGCACACACCAACTTCAGCAGAGCCAGGAGGAACCGACAGCAGGCTGATTTGAAACTTCTCTGTTTGGGGGAAAAATCACGGTGTGATCATGGACAGGCGCATTTGCCTGTCGACAGACAATGTGGACAAGCTCACGTTCATTAAACTGAACTAGGCACTTATCCCACAGGACTTGTCCGTACCTTGGGTAGAGCCGACCACACCCAGCTATTGTTATACACCATTATTAGGGGAACAGATAGGGCAATCTGTCACAAAGACCGTGATCGCCGAACAGTGTGCTGTCTTCCCGGCACTAGAGTTCGGCACATCGCGGATCGGGTTGACAGATTACTGGGAGGGTCTGGAGAAGATCCAGCGGTCATGGTCCATATCGGAACCAATGACAAAGTTAGGGGTAGGTGGAGCGTTCTTAAAAATGATTTCAGGGATTTAGGTCAAAAGCTTAGGGCAAGGACCTCAAAGGTAGTATTTGCCGAGATACTGCCTGTACCAAGAGCCACACAAGAAAGGCAGTGGGAGATTAAGGAGGTTAACAAGTGGCTCAAGAACTGGTGTAGGAAGGAGGGGTTTGGGTTCCTGGAGAACTGGGTTGACTTCTCTGTCGGCTACAGGCTCTATCGTGGGGACGGGATGCACCTCAATGGGGAAGGGGCAGCTGTGTTGAGGAGAAAGATGGCTAGAAGGTTGGAGGAGTGTTTAAAATAGGGACTGGGGGGGAGGGTACTTACGTTATAGAAGGGGAATATAGTGCAGATGGATACCGAGGGCAAGGTAGTGGGACTGAGGGAGGAATGGAAGGAGGGACTAAAACAGTTCAGAAGGAAAGGTGTAGGGTTAAAAATATACAAAAACCTCTTAATTGTATGTACACTAATGCTAGAAGCCTGACTAACAAAACTGGGGAACTGGAATTAGTGATGTGTGAGGAGGACTATAATATAGCGGGAATAACTGAGACATGGCTGGATGATAGCTATGACTGGGCAGTTAATGTACAGGGTTACAGTCTGTTTAGAAAGGATCGTAAAAACCGGAGAGGGGGAGGGGTCTGGCTTTATGTAAAGTCCTATCTAAAGCCCACAGTCTGAGAAGATATAAGTGAGGGACATAAACATGTGGAGTCACTGTGGGTAGAGATACATGAAGTCAAAAACAATAATGAATTACTAATAGGCGTTTACTATAAACCACCTAATATACCAGAGTCCCCAGAAAATCTATTACTAAATGAGATAGACAAGGCCGCAAATCATAATGAGGTGGTTTTTATGGGGGACTTCAACTACCCTGATATAGACAGGGAAACTGAAAGCTGTACATCCCATAAAGGAAACAGGTTCTTGGCAATAACCAAAGACAAAAACCTTTCCCAACTGGTTCAGGGCCCGACTAGAGGGACAGCCATACTGGACTTAGTATTAACCAATAGACCTGACAGAACAACAGATGTGCAAATTGGGGACACCTGGGAAATAGTGACCATAAAGTAATTTCTACAGGGAGGAACAAAAATACCAAACTTCAAAAAAGCTAAATTTAGCCAACTAAGCGAGGCCATAGGCCTAACTAACTGGGACAAAGTCCTCAAAAACAAAAATACAGCCACAAAAATGGGATATCTTTAAAAGTATCCTAAATTCTCATTGTGAGAGGTACATACCGTATGGGAATAAAAGGTTAGGGAACAAAAAGAAACCAATGTGGATAAATAGAATTGTAAAGAAAGCAATAAATGACAAAAAGAAAGCATATAAATCACTAAAACAAGAGGGTAGCGAGGAAGCACTGAAAAAATATAAGGAAAAAAAATAGAACATGTAAAAAACAAATAAAAGCGGCCAAACTAGAGACAGAGAGATTAATTGCCAAAGAGAGTAAAACCAACCCTAAAATTTTCTTCAAATATATAAATGTTAAAAAGTATAAATCTGAAGGTGTCGGCCCTTTAAAGAGTAATGAAGGGGTAGTTGCAGAGAGCGACGAGGAGAATGCAAAGCTGTAAAATATTTTTTTCTCCAATGTATTCACTGAGGAAAATAAACTGTCAGATGAAATACTGAATGTAAAAATAAATCCCCCATTAACCGCTACAAGACCGCCGCACGCAGGATTGCGTCCTGGCGGCGGCCCTGTAGCTCTGATCGACGCATCTAGGGCGTCATCTCGCGAGACGCGAGATGACGCGAGGACGCGCCCGCACATGCGCAATGCGCGCCATCGGCGAGCTCGCATGTAGTTATACTACAGCCTGCCAGCGCCGATCGTGCGCTGGCAGGCTGTATATGGCAGAAAATCGCAGATCAGACGCTGTTCTGTGAACAGCGCCTGATCTGCTTGTTGCCCGCTTCTCTGGTGGTCCCTTTGCTTGGGACCACCAGAGAAAAAATATCAAAGTGCACCAATCACCACACAACCCCCTCATCGCCTTGAGATCTTGGCTGTAAAGGTAACACATGTGGATCGCCGCATCAGGAGAAGTAGGGCTGATGTGTTTAGGGTGTATTTTACATATACCTATAGCTGGTGAGAGAAATATCTCTGTAAATTGACAACTTTGAATAAAAATGTAAAAGTTGTCGCTTTCAGCGATATTTCTCACACACAGTATGGGTATATATAAAATACACCCCAAAACACATTGCCCTACTTCTACTGAGTACGGCGATACTCACATGTGTGACAATTTTTTGCAGCCAAGATGCGCAAAGTGTCCTAAACCAATGAGTACTTTAGGATTTCACAGGCCATTTTACGCATTTGATTCTCATGCTTTAGGCTCCTAAAATGCCAGGGCAGTATAAACCCTCACAGTGACCTCATTTTGAAAGAAGACACCCTAGGTAGTTCTGTGAGGGGCATGGCGAGTTCACAGAAAAAAAATTTGGCACAAGTTAGCGGAAATTGATACTTTTTTTTTTGTTTTTTACAAAGTCTCATATTCCACTAACTTGTGACAAAAATAAAATTTTACATGAACTCACCATACCCCTCACGGAATACCTTAGGGTGTCTTCTTTCCAAAATGGGGTCACATGTGGGGTATTTATACTGTCCTGGCATTTTAGGGGCCCCTAAAGCGTGAGGAAGAAGTCTGGAATCCAAATGTGAAAAATGCCCTATGAAATCCTAAAGGTACTCATTGGTTTTAGGTCTTTGCGCACCCTAGGCTTCAAAAAGTGGCACATGTGGATCGCCGCACTCAGGAGTAGTAGGACAATGTAGCTTTGGGGTGTATTTTATATATACCATTATTGTGTGAGAAATATCTCTGTAAACGACAACTTTTAAAAAATTTTATACAAAGTTGACAATTTACAGAGATATTTCTCTCACCCAACATGGATATATGTAAAAATACACCCCAAAACACATTGCCCTACTTCTCCTGAGTACGGCGATACCACATAAGTGACACTTTTTGCAGCCTGGGTGCCAAAGGGTCCAAATTCCAACGAGTACCTTTAGCTTTTACATGGCGGCTCACAATTTAGCCCCGCCCAAAATGCCAGAACAGTAAACACACTCCACAAATGACCCCATTTCGAAAGTAGACACCCCAAGGTATTCACTGAGGGGCATAGTGAGTCCGTCTGAGATTTTTTTTTTTGCCAGAAGTTAGCAGAAATTGAAACTTTTTTTTTTTTCTCAGAAAGTGTCATTTTCCGCTAACTTGTGAAAAAATGAAATGATACATGAACTCACCAAGCCCTCCGTGAATACTTTGGAGTGTCTTCTTTCTAAAATGGTGTCATTTGGGGGTATTTATACTTTTCTGACATTCTAGCACCTGAAGAAACATGACAGGCGCCTCAGAAAGTCAGAGCTGCTTCAAATGCCGAATTCACTTTTTTGCACCATAGTTTGTAAACGCTATAACTTTTACCCAAACCAATAAATATACACTTATTGGACATTTTTTTTATCAAAGACATGTAGAACAATAAATTTAGAGAAAAATTTATATAGAAATGTAGTTTTTTTGAAAAATTTTACAACAGAAAGTGAAAAATGACATTTTTTTGCAAAAATTTCGGTAATTTTTGATTAATAGCAAAAAAAGTAAAAATGTCAGCAGCAATGAAATACCACCAAATGAAAGCTCTATTAGTGAGAAGAAAAGGAGGTAAAATTCATTTGGGTGGTAAGTTGCATGACGGAGCAATAAACGGGTAAAGTAGTGTAGTGCAGAATTGTAAAAAGTGGCCTGGTCATTAAGGGTGTTTAAGCTAGGGGGGCTGAAGTGGTTAAAAGTATCCTGTCTGACCCAAGAAGAAGTACAACAGTGACTTAAAAAGATTATAATAGACAAATCGCCAGGACCGGATGGCATACAACCCTGTATCCTAAGGGAATTCGGTTATGGCATAGCCAGACCCTTATTTCTGATATTTGCAGACACTATAGGGGATGTTCCACAGGATTGGCGCATAGCAAATGTGGTGCCAATATTCAAAAGGGTCCAAAAACAGAGCCTGGAAACTATAGGCCGGTAAGTTTAACATCTGTTGTGGGGAAACTGTTTAAAGGTTTTCTGAGAGATGGTATCTTAGAAGATCTCAACGGAAATAAGCAAATAACGCCATATCAGCATGGCTTCATGAGAGATCGGTCATGCCAAACAAATTTAATCAGTTTCTATGAGGAGGTAAGTTCTAGACTTGACAGCGGCGAATCAATGGATGTCGTATATCTGGACTTCTCCAAAGCATTTGACACTGTACCATATAAAAGGTCAGTATATAAAATGAGGATGCTCGGACTGGGAGAAAATGTCTGTATGTGGGTAAGTAATTGGCTGAGTGATAGAAAACATAGGGTGGTTATTAACGGTACACACTCAGATTGGGCAACTGTCAATAGTGGGGTACCTCAGAGGTCAGTACTGGGCCCTATTCTTTTCAATATATTCATTAATGATCTTGTAGAAGGCTTGCATAGTGAAATATCAATTTTTGCAGATGACACTAAACTGTGTAAAGTAATTAACACTAAAGAGGACAATATACTGCTACAGGGGGATCTGGATAGATTGGAGGCTTGGGCAGATAAGTGGCAGAGGAGGTTTAACACTGACAAATGTAAAGTTATGCACATGGGAATGAATAATGCAAGCCACCCGTACATACTAAATGGTAAAACACTCGGTAACACTGACATGAAAAAGGATCTAGGAATTTTAATAAACAGCAAACCAAGCTGCAAAAACCAGTGTCAGGCAGCTGCCGCCAAGGCCAATAAGATAAAGGGTTGCATCAAAAGGGGCATAGACGCCCGTGATGAGAACATAGACCTACCACTTTACAAATCGCTAGTCAGACCACACATGGAGTACTGTGTACAGTTCTGTCTCCTGTGAACAAGGTGGACATAGCAGAGCTGGAGAGGGTTCAGAGGAGGGCAACTAAAGTAATAAATGGAATGGGGAAACTACAGTACCCTGAAAGATTATCAAAATTAGGGTTATTTACTTCAGAAAAAAGACGACTTAGGGGAGATCTAATAACTATGTATAAATAGATCAGGGATCAGTACAGAGATCTCATCTATTTATCCCCAGGACTGTTAACAGCATAGTGTGCTCTGTTTGCCATTTCCCAATGTTTTTGGGCCTCCCCAAATAAAACAAAAGCAAAAAAAACACAAAAACAGTGTTGGGTACTTCCTGCGCCTCTTCCACCTACACCACCATGTCCACCTCCTCCTCCACTCGGACCTCCACCTTCTGGTGCAACATTATTATTTGTTATATTGGCTGAGTAGAGAAATATACCGGCCGCACCCCAAAAAAAGGCTAAAGGTCACACATAGAATTAACAGAAGAAATAAATAAATGAACCCCCCCTCCCCACACAAAAACAGTGTTTGCTACCTCCTACGCCTCTTCTACCGACATATCCACAGCCTCCTCAACTTCCTACTCTACTTGGACCTCAGTCTCCTGGTTTAAGATTATTATTTTTTCTTGTTATGTATTCTTTGCTTTTTTAAGTCATTTTGCTAACCACATTTGTTTGCAGGGCAATTGTTCTGCTTTTACTCCCATTTTGCTTCCTTTTCCAACTCTCAAGCCCTTTCCATTTTATAGCACCAACTTGACTTCAATGGGGTTCTGGTTCAAGGTCAAGTTTGGGTACGTGAACCGAACTTTGAACCAAAGTTCAGCCAAACCCATCGAACATCCGCAGGTCTGCTCATCCCTAGTTACTGTGTGTTGGTATGATGGGCAGGTGACAGGCACCATTCTTAGACTCCGTTCACACTTCACTTATTTGGTGAGTTACAGGTCAAAAACCCTCTCAGCTGGTGCAAAAAAGGCCCCCATTTTGGCCAAGTAGCGAGGGTTTAACATGGTGGGGAGCCAGTAGTCAGCCCTCTGCCGAATAGTTATAACGTGGCTGTCACTACGCAAGCAACTCAACATGCATCTGACCATTTGCACAAGGGACCCGGAGGGACTACCTTCCTCCATCTCCACTGAACGCTGACACTGTTTGTCGGGGGTCATCTACTGGTCGTTCATGTTCTTCCTATGCTTATATAGTCGGTCCAACATGAGGGTTATGGTGTTCCAACATGTGGAAAAGTCACGTATGAGAAGATGTTCGGGAACACGATTCTGCCTTTGACGCATGTTTTTTAGGGTGAGAGTAGCTGAAGTGCATGCATAGTTTCCTGCCCATTTTCAAGACCTCTTGCAGTTGGTTGGAAGACTTGAGGAACCGATTTACAACCAGTTTAAAGACATGCAATATGCAAGGCACATGGGTCAGCCCTTCTTGATGCAATGCCGACACAATGTTCTTCCCGTTATTAGTGACCATGGGTCCAATCTTAATCAGGGAGGAGAAAACCAGGAGTCGATTTTTTTGTTGATGATGCAAAGCAGTTCCTCCCCAGTGTGACTCTGTTCGCCCAGGCAAACCAGGTGCACAACAGCATGACACTGCCATGTTCTGCATAGCTGCTATGCTGGAGGACCACACCAAACTGTGTATACAGTGGAGGCTGAGGACAAGGTGGAGGATGAGGAGGCAGAGGAAGACATTGGTGCCGCAATCACAGCATGAGAATTGCTATCACCTGGCCAAGTTGCTGTTGTGTCTGGGCCGGAACCACATTTATACAGTGGGCCGTAAAGGATATTTATTGTCCTTGACCATATGCCCCACACCTTAGTGCTGCCGTGAACTTTACCAGACCCGTCAGGCTCAAGGACTGGCTCACCTTCTGCTGTACGTACTCATGCAGAGCTGGTACAGCTTTTTTTTTAGAAAAGTAGTGACGGTTTTGGAGTCTCCACCTTGGCTTGGCACAAGACATTAGGTCTCTGAAATGTGCACAGTCAACTACATAGAAATTGAGGGACTGTAGGGACTGTAGTACTAGCAGCTTGGCCAGGAGTAAGTTCAGCTTCTGCACTGTTGGATGACTGCAATCGCCTGGGTGATCGATTGATGGTGAAACGCGTGATGAAGAGGAGCATCAGGACCAGTAGAAAAAAATCACAGCTCCCTTCTGCTGAGGTGGTGGAGCCCTGACTGCTCGAAAAGGGGTCGGGGCTGCTGGGAGATGTTTGATGCTGTACCACTACATTAGTGCCACTTTATGGTGATGCCCCATTTGTTGATGCAGGGCCATTGGCACATCACCTTCTGCCCACAGATCCTACATATATCCACACTGACGTCCTCCCGTGACTTGAAGAAAAATTTCCAAATGAGCAAAAATGGCATTTTACCCCCATCACTGCATGCTGACTGTCTGCCGCTGGCTCTATGAATGAGTGCACCGCTAGTTGTTTCAGGACAGATAGGCTCCTTTGTAACAGACGGTCTACCTCGGGCATGTTTTGCTCCAGATCTCAAACTGTTACCACCCTGCTGGCCCACAGACACACTTGCCCCCTGCTGGCTCAGCAGAACGCTGCCACCCTTGCCCCTGATGATGATGATGAAGCCCATCTTCACCTGGCTCCCACGGGCATCGGCTACATCATCCACTAGTGTCTGCTTGTCACTTATGAACAAAAAAATAATAAATCCGCAGCACTCTTCCGTTTGCAATGAAGTCTGGTGTCTTTATTTGGATAGCAGCATACAATTGCGACGTTTCGACTATTCCAGTCTTTCTCAAGCACTTGAGAAAGACTTTATAGCAGCATACAATTGCGACGTTTCGACTATTCCAGTCTTTCTCAAGCACTTGAGAAAGACTTTTCTTAAGTGCTTGGGAAAGACTGGAATAGTCGAAACGTCGCAATTGTATGCTGCTATCTAAATAAAGACACCAGACTTCATTGCAAACGGAAAAATGCTGTGGATTTATTATTTTTTTGTTCATTATTTGGGATCCTTAACCTGGATTACCATCTGCTGGCACCAACATCGGCCCACCAACTGGGTACAGTATTGTTTTGATTTTTCTCCCACAAATTTGGGTTATCTAGTGCTGCTTAAAAGTTTTTTTGTACTGCTTGTCACTTATGTCACCCTTACCAGTCTCATGGCTGCATCCCTGACCACTCACAGCACCTGCTCCCACGTAACTCTCATTATCGATACCTGCACGCCTACAAGGAAACAGCGGACCTCTCCTCCAAATCTGCACTGGGCAGTAGCTGCTGACTGTCCTCAGTAAGATGTTCTTCGCTGAAAAGTGGAGCAGAGGCAGCAGCATACATCACTTGCCCTGCTGAAGGAACAGAAAAGGGAAGAGGCAGGTCCAGGACAGATGAGAGCACAGAACTTCTGGGCCATGCCAACTAAGTGTGGTATCAGAGTAACCCACAGATACCTGGCTAGGGGTGACTAATTTCAATTCAGATGATGTTGAAGACCCAGTCAACAATTCTAGGATAGCTGGATTCGTCGTCAAAACACGACTGCTGGATGACACTGGCAGCTCTGGCCTGTTGCTGCGGCTGCTGCTTCCACCACCCCTTCTTCTGCTGCTACATTTTTGCCACTGCTCATTGCTTTGGAGGGCCCTGACACCTCTTTGTTGGAAAAACCATGCAGTAACAATATCAGTATGTGTAAAAAAATTTATTCAATGTCAATGTGGACACTAATAGTTATATAACACAGGTTATTCACCCGAATATGAGAATAAAGGCCTAATGGAATTGCTTATTGATCAAAATCAGTTGGGCACCCCAATAACAGTTATATTACACAGGTTATTCACCCCAATAGAGAATGAAGAGAATGAATGCATAATAGAATTGCTTATCTATTACACAAGGCGGTCACCACACTAACAGTTTTATTACACAGACTATTCACCCCAACATGAAAATCAAGGCCTAATGGAATAGTTTATCTATGAAACAAGGTAAACACCCCAAATTCTCGAACTCATGATTATTTTCTTGATTGCAAAAATCTGCAATGTAATATGCTCGTATTGAATGCACAATACAGACATGGGTCTCTATTGCTTCATTTTTCAAGCTGCTAGAAGTTTCCTGAGACTGGAGAAAATGGTTGGCACGGCAAAACATTACAATAGCTTTATATGAAGATAGAGTGCTCCGATATATTCGCGATTGTGCAAATCCGCAATTAATGATGCGCATATTTTTGCGCAATAGGTGGAACTTCACAGTTTAGCAGGGTTGACTACATATTAGTGATTGGTACCCTAAGTATTGTTGTGAACTTGCCTGTAGCATGTATGTAAGGACAGCAGAACCTATCACACTACCTAACGCCCTGCATTGGAACCTATCAGCTACACTATATCACAAACTAACCTACACTGACTATCTCCCACTAACTATCTGTATTATATATATAAGCTAACTAACTAAATAACTAACTATCTAATGTAATGTGACACAGTAAAGCACAGAGCATAGCAATGACACTGCTGTCTCTCTCAGAACTGAAAAAAATGCAGAAAATAGCTGCTGGGGAGGTTCCTATATAGTAAGGGGTAGGCAACTTTCCTATTGGTTGCACTTGATAGGGATGTTGCTAAGCTCAGACAAAGACATTGCAGCCTTCTCATTGGCCCACAAACAAGAAGCAGGGAGGGATCATGGGTTCACAGGAAAAATAAAATCTAGAATATTTGTGAATACGAATATACAGCACTATATTCTAAATCTTAACGAATTTTCAAAGTGGCGATATTCGCGATTAAAATTCGTGATGCGAATATTCACGCCCAACACTACTACTGGAATTGCTTTTTTATGAAATCAGGTGGGCACCCTAACAACAGTTATATTACACAGCTTATTCACACCAATATGAGAATCAAGGCCTAATAGAATTACATAGTAACATCGTATATAAGGCCGAAAAAAGACATTTGTCCATTCAGTTCGGCCTGTTATCCAGCAAGGAAGGCAAAAAAAAAAAAACTGTGAGGTAGAAGGCAATTTTCCCCACTTAAGGGGAAAAAAATTCCTTCCCGACTCCAATCAGGCAATCAGAATAAATCCCTGGATCAACGACCCATCTCTAGTAGCTATATCTTGTAATATCGTTACACTCCAGAAATACATCCAGTCCCCTCTTGAACTCTTTTAGTGAACTCACCATCACAACCTCCTCAGGCAGAGAGTTCCATAGTCTCACTGCTCTTACCGTAAAGAATCATCTTCAATGTTTGTGTACAAACCTTCTTTTCTCCAGAAGCAGAGTATGTCCCCTAGTCACAGTGACAGTCCTGGGGATAAATAGATGATGGGAGAGATCTCTGTACTGACCCCTGATATATTTATACATAGTTATTAGATCTCCCCTCAGTCATCTATTTTTATAAAGTGAATAACCCTAATTTTAATAATATTTTAGGGTACTGTAGTCCACCCATTCCAGTTATTACTTTAGTTGCCCTCCTCTGAACCCTCTCCAGCACTGCTATGTCTGCCTTGTTCACAGGAGCCCAGCACTGTACACAGTCATCTGCCCTTGACACTGTTGATCACTCTCTCTTTTTGCAAACCCTCTCATCCCTTGACATCAGAGACCTGGCCCTCTCGTGGATCTTCTCATTCTTAGAGCCTTCAGCATTTTGCATTTATACTGATCACACTTTCTCTTTGTTGATGTCCCTCAAGGCTTTGTCCTAGGTCCCCTACTTTTCTCCATTGTTACATTCAGCCTGGAAAGCGCAAAGAGTCCCATGGCTTCCAATACCACTCTATGCTGATGACACTGAAATCTACCTCTCTGGCACAGATGTCACTTCCCTTCTATCTAAAATCCTAGTCTATCAGCTATATTTTCATTCTTCTCTCTTTCTCTCCAGGCTCACACGTCCGCTGCCCTATCCTTCAAGCCACACATCCAAACTCTTACCGACACCTGTCAGTTTCAACTCAAGTACATCTCTCATATTCCCTCCTTTCTCACCCCTTAGTCAATTAAAATGCTAGCACGTGCCCTTGTCATCTCCCACCTGTACTACTGCGACATCCTCCTCTATGGCCTTCTATGATAGACCCCTACAATCTATCCTCAACTTAGCTGCCCAGTTAAATCACTCTCTCTTTCTTTCTCCGCTGCCTCTCTCTGCTGCCCATCTCCTCACTGGCTCCCAATTGCCCATCAAATTAGGTTTTAAACACTAACAACTACATATAAAGCCATCCACAATCTGTCTCCTCCTTATATCTCTGACCTACTTTCCAGATGCTACCCCACAGGTAATCTTACATCCTCACAGGACCTTTTTCTTTTTCTCTCATCTGTTCCTCATACAATAATCTACAAGATTTCTCACGTGCATCTCCCCAACTCTGGAATTTGCTACCCCAGCACATAAGACTCTTCCTCAACATCCAAACCTTTTTAGGCAACCCAAGAACCCATCTCTTCAGGAACCTACCACCTGCAGTAAGTATGCTGTTACCGAACAGACAGATGAGCAGCTTTTACCCTCACTTACTGTGTTTTTCCCCTTTCTCTTGTAGATTGTAAGATCTCATGGGTTACATAGTTAATACGGTTGAAAAAAGACATAAGTCCCTCAAGTGCAACCAAGGTGCAACCTCAAGGGCAACCTTCCCAGAAGGAGGTGAGACTCAGATTTCTACACATTTTCATAAGCATTAATGTCATTTACTTTTAAGAATTCATCTAAACCGTTTTTAAAACTGTCCACTGTTCCTGCTGTGACCACGTCCCGAGGAAGTCTATTCCACAGATTTACAGTTCTTACAGTAAAGAAGCTTTGACTCTTCTAGAGACTGAACTTTTTCCTCTCCAGTCGGAGGCAGTGCCCCCTTGTCTTTTGAGGGCATTTGACATGGAACAGTTTTTCACCGTATTTTTTGTATGGCTCATTTATATATTTGTATAGGTCAATCATGTCCTCCCTTAGACGTTTCTTCTCAAGACAAAATAAATGTAATTCTTTTAATCTTTTTTCATAACTAAGACCCTCCATGCCCCTTAACAGTTTAGTCACTCTCCTCTGTGTCTCCTCTGTACTAAACACAACCACAAATGCTGAGAACATAAAATTAATTTACATACACCCAGCCCAAAAGCTGAGACCCTTGTACAACACAGCACGGCTCCCTCTGAAAGATGCCGGAGGAAATTGTGCAGGAATTTACCTACTGGCGGGCACAACTAAAACTGCCTCGTACCTATTATTACCCTGAAGCAAACACAAACAATTGTTTGGGTGCTTAAGACGGGCTATCCTGCGATTCAACACAATAGTTTACAATCTTACCATGCTCTATAGTGTTCCCCCTCCCATAACTAGTCCGGTAGCACGTGCCTGAGTATTGCTCCTGAGCAAAACACTGAACTGGATCGAGTTCATGGGGGTGTTTAGCAACTCTCAAACGTGCAATGTCCCTTTAAGTAATGGAGTCCATGTAGTAAGAGCAGCAACACTTTAGGCCTGACACAAAGCAGAGACCCTAACTAGCTAACTACAGGCCTGGTCTCAGTCTCTAGGCGCCAACACTGCAATGAGGTGCATGCAAGATCTTACCGACCCGGGTCTGCTCTTAATCCGCTGATGACTCTGAACGAAACAACCAGTCTCTCCAGCCAACATGGAGTACCGCAGAGAGAGGCAGGGTCTATATTCGAAATCACAATATTTCGCGAATATTTGGGTGAATATTCGTGATATATTCGCAAAATCGCGGTTATTTTCTTTATTGCTTTCTCCTCCTCGCTCTGTGCAACTCCCCCCTCTTCACTCTGTAAAGGGCTGATACCTTCAGATTTACACTTTTTACCATTTATATAATTGAAGAACATTTTTGTGTTAGTTTTGCTCTCTTTGGCAATTAATCTTTCGGTCTCTAGTTTGGCCGCTTTTATTTGTTTTTTACATGTTTTTTGTTCCTTAACCTTTTATTCCCATAAGGTATGTACCTCTCACAATTAGATTTTAGGATGCTTTTAAAAATATCCCATTTTGTGGCTGTATTTTTATTTTCTAGGACTTTGTCCCAGTTAGTTAGTCTCTCAACTCTCTTAGTTGGCTAAATTTAGCTTTTTTGAAGTTTGGTATCTTTGTTACTTCCTGAAGAAACACTCCTTTGAATGATAATTGGAAGGTTATTACTTTATGGTCACTATTTCCCAGGTTTCCCCCAACCTGCACATCTGTGGTTCTGTCAGGTCTATTGGTTAATAGTCAGTCCAGTATGGCTGTCCCTCTAGTCGGGTCCTGATTCCTGAACCATTTGGGAAATGTAATTGTCTTTAGTTATTGCCAAGAACCTGTTTCCTTTATGAGATGTACAGCTTTCAGTTTCCCAGTCTATATCTGGGTAGTTGAAGTCCCCCAAAATAACAACCTCATTATGATTTAGTGTCTCATCAATTTTGTTTAGTAGTAGATTTTCTGTGGACTCTGGTATATAAGGTGGTTTATAATAAACTCCTATTAGTAATTGTGGCGAAACCAAACTCGCCACTGAGTTTTGGAGGGGACAGATTGCCAGCCTCTTGCCCCAGGATTATGGCCCCTCTCATCAGCCCTTGCTAAACTTAAACCCCATGGCGATTTGACTGTGTTTGTGGCATCTGAGCGCTGTTTGGATATATTGAGCGCTCAGACCTAAGCCATCTGGGGATATGTTGCATGTATATGTTTTATGTAGTAATTGTAACATTGTGTAATTTTATGTCCTTTTGCAACCATGTGCTCAATGGAGTCTGCCTCTATTCCTGGATATAATTGGATTATTTTCCCCATTGTCTCCAGGAGAGAGGGCTCTGTAAAACCAGTTTGAACCAGAAAAGCCATGCTTCATTTGGTCAAATAGGACTTTCCCTTAACTTGTTAACCCCTGGTCTGATTCGTGTCATTTTTTAATATGTTGTTAACCTGAATGGATTGATTGTGAATATGTAGTTTTTAAGTGAATAGTGATGTCTGTCCTATTGTCCCCACGTGTGTATTGGCGATTTCCCTTTGTCCTGAGAGATAATTGAATGACTCCTCAATTGTCTCCAGGACAGAAGACATTGTGTATTCTCCTGCCTGTGATGATTACATTAACCTGTGTAGGGTAATTGTATCACAGGCAGAGGGGAGGGATATGCTGGGGGTGTCTGTATTGTCCCATTGTGTGATTGGCTGCTGTATCCCGTGTCGCAGTCTTCCTTCTGGTCCCCTAGGGGAGTGTCCACCAGGTGGGAGACCTGCATAAATACCGGGCAGGTAGCCCTCAATAAAGTTAGAATTCCTGTTTACCATCAATACGGAGCCTCGTCTCGTACTTGGGGGGAATTGCTACGTCAGAACGTTCTCTTGCCTGTTCCAGGAGAGGAGGACTTCGTATGGTTCCAGTTCGGTGGATTCCAGTGGTTGTGGGTTGCTGTGCTCTTCGCCAGGGGAATCGCCCGAACGGTATAAACCCTCACTATACCGGGTTATACCGTAACAACTGGTGGCAAGCAGCGGGATCGTTCCTACAGCCAGAAGGACAGCAACAGAAGGCACCGTGGATTTTACAATTTAAAGGGCAAAGCGTGTCCCAGTACAGCACCGGTATGGAACCACTAGTGGAGTATGATGAGGGTGTCATGGATGACCGAGATGCAGTCCGCAAAGGCATCTGGTACCAGGCACTGGGTATTGTGGAGTATCTGCGGGACGAGAGGCTCCCCAAGGACGAGCAGCGTCAGCAGAAGCGAGTAGCCCTGCGGATGCCCTTCCTAGGAGAGCAGCCCCTGGAAGAGTGGGTAGAAGACCTGAAGCACCTGGTAAGGCGGGAGATGTGGCTGGAAGATGCCTACCAGGCACTCTGGTGGTATGAAGCTCGGTACCTACCCCGGACAGCCGAGCATGACATGCCAGAGGGAGAGGAGTTTGATGGTCCTGGCTTGTTATGGGAGACTTTTTCAGAGCTGGAGTTTGGGAGCCCTACACAAGCCCCGTTCAGGGACCTCTTTGAGTGGCGGGAGAGCAGGTATGACTGGGACGACACTCACAAAATTGAGCAAGACCTAGTCCACCTGGTGACCCGGGAGATGGAGCTGGAACAGGACTACCAGCAGCTGTTCCACTCCAGTGAGAGGGCTCAGCGAGAGAGCAGAGTGTCAGACCCAGGTCCAGAGCCCTTCAGCTGGGAGGATATTGTGGAGGTCTACTGGGAAGAACTCCAGGTGGCCGGTGGAGATGGGACCGAGGTCTCTCCACCGGTCCTGCAGGGAATTGGGAGCCCAGTCTCCATTCCCCAGCGGCAGGCTGAGTTACAGGGGGCAGAGACAGTCGGTCCTGTCCCCCAGCGGCAGAGTCAAGTGCAGGGAATTGGGAGCCCAGGCTCCATTTCCCATCGGCAGAGTGTCCAGCAGGGAATAGAGAGCCCAGTCTCCTTTCCCTAGCAGCAGGACACTGTATTGGGAGCGGAGACAGACGGTCTCCCTCCCCAGAGGCTGGAAGTATGTATGGGAGAGGAGCTTGTTACCCCTCTCCCCAGCGGCAGGCTAAGTTACAGAGGGCAGAGACAGTCGGTCCTGTCCCCCAGCGGCAGAGTCAAGTGCAGGGAATTGGGAGCCCAGTCTCCATTCCCCATCGGCAGAGTGTCCAGCAGGAAATAGAGAGCCCAGTCTCCATTCCCCAGCGGCTGGAAGTATGTCTGGGAGAGAAGCTTGTTACCTGCTCTCCCCAGCGGCAGCTTAACATACCAGGGGAGACAGTAAGCCCCACAACAGTGGAGATGGGACCGAGAGCTCTCCACCGGCCCTACAGGGATGCTGGGTAGTCGGCCCAGATCCCCAGCGGCAGCCGGATTTTGAGGGAGTAGGGACAGTCGGTCCTGCTCCCCAGCGGCAGTATGTTTTGCAGGGAGAGAAGAGCATCGTCTCCATTCCCCATCGGCCGTGTGATTTACAGGGAATTGGGAGCCCAGTCTCCATCCCCCAGCGGCAGTTTAACGCACCAGGGGAGACAGTAAGCCCCACAACAGTGCAGATGGGACCGTGGTCTCTGCACTCACAGCACAGGGGGTAGGGACAGTCGGTCCTGTCCCCAGCAACAGGGCCATTTAGCCAAAGGGGAGACAGTCGGTCTCCCCACAGCAGCATGGTGGTCTATCTAAAGGGGAGACAGTCAGTCTCTCCCTACAACAGCAGAGCTGTGTATCTAAAGGGGAGACAGTCGGTCTCCCCTACAACAACCAGGCTCCAACCAGGCTACTCCCGTGGTAGCGCTGGCACCAGGGCAGAGTACCGCTGGTCTCTGCCCACTCAGCAACCCACTCAGGCAGTCTACCAGTCCCCACACAGCCGTAGTGAGGCACATGGACATGGACAGGTTTTTCCCTTGCTCAGGTGTAGTAACCATTTATTGTGGGTGGGCTGTACTGCTGTTTCTGTTTTGTGGGTGGGCTGCTGGACTAACAAGGGCACTGACCGTCAGTCCACAGAATCAATCAATCAAGCAGACTCCAAACTCTCCAACATGGGAAAGACCAAAGAGCTGTCCAAGGATGTCAGAGACAAAATTGTAGACCTGCACAAGGCTGGAATGGGCTACAAAACCATTAGCAAGAAGCTGGGAGAGAGGTGACAACTGTTGGTGCGATTGTTCGAAATGGAAGGAGCACAAAATGACCATCAATCGACCTCGCCTGGGGCTCCACGCAAGATCTCACCTTGGGGTGTCAATGGTTCTGAGAAAGGTGAAAAAGCATCCTAGAACTACACGGGAGGAGTTAGTTAATGACCTCAAATTAGCAGGGACCACAGTCACCAAGAAACCATTGGAAACACATTACACCGCAATGGATTAAAATCCTGCAGGGCTCGCAAGGTCCCCTGCTCAGGAAGGCACATGTGCAGGCCCGTCTGAAGTTTGCCAATGAACACCTGAATGATTCAGAGAGTGACTGGGAGAAGGTGCTGTGGTCTGATGAGACCAAAATAGAGCTCTTTGGCATTAACTCAACTCGCTGTGTTTGGAGGAAGAAAATGCTGCTCTATGACCCCCTAAAACACCGTCCCCACCGTCAAGCATGGGGGTGGAAACATTTTGCTTTGGGGGTGTTTTTCTGCTAAGGGCACAGGACAACTTATTCGCATTAACGGGAAAAATGGACGGAGCCATGTATCGTGAAATCCTGAGCGACAACCTCCTTCCCTCTGCCAGGAAACTGAAAATGGGTCGTGGATGGGTGTTCCAGCACGACAATATTAACCCCTCACTATACCGGGTTATACCGCAACAGTAATTTATTATTGTTTTTGCCTCCGTGTATTTCTACCCACAGTGACTCCACATGTTCATGTCCCTCACTTATATTTTCTCGGTCTGTGGACTTTAGACAGGACTTATATAAAGGCAGACCCCTCCCCCTCTCCGGTTTTGGCGATCCTTTCTAAACAGACTGTAACCCTGTACATTAACTGCCCAGTTATAGCTATCATCCAGCCATGTCTCAGTTATTCCCACTATGTCATAGTCCTCCTCACACATCATTAATTCCAGTTCCCCAGTTTTGTTAGTCAGGCTTCTGGCATTAGTATACATACATTTAAGAGGTTTATGTATATTTTTTACCCTACACCTTTCCTTCTGAACTGTTCCAGTCCCTCCTTCCATTCCTCCCCCAGTCCCACTACCTCGCCCCTGGTCTCTATCTGCACTATCTTCCCAAAGACCTCCTTCCTACACCAGTTCTTGAGCCACCTGTTAACCTCCCTAATCTCCCACTGCCTTTCTTGTGTGGCTCGAGGTACAGGTAGTATTTTGGAAAATACTACCTTTGAGGTCCTTGCCCTAAGCTTGTTACCTAAATCCCTAAAATTAATTTCAAGGACGCTCCACTTACCTCTAACTTTGTCATTGGTTCTGATATGGACCACGATCGCTGGATCTCCTCCAGCCCCATCCAGTAATCTATCAACCTAATCTGCGATGTGTCGAACGCCAGCCCAGGAATACTGATGAGCACCAGGGGCAATATTCTAATTTGCGATATTTCGCGAATATTTGGGCGAATATTCCCCAATTTGCGAATTCCTGATCTTCAGGCATTATTTTCTTGATTGCGAAAATTTGCATAAAAATTCGCATAGACTGGTATTTAAAAAAAACAAATATTCGCGATTACGAATATATTTTGAGATATTCTAAGTATTCACGAATTCTCGAAGTGCCGATATTCACGATTAAAATTTGCAATGCGAATATTCGTGATCAACACTACCCAGGAAGACAGCACACCGTTGCTTATATATTAAACAAGGTGGACACCCCAATAACAGTAAAATTACAAAGCGTATTCACCCCAATTTGAGATTAGAGGCGTAACACAATTGCATATCTATTAAACAAGGTGGACACCATTCAGTTGGATAGCTCTGTGCCCTACACAGGGGATTAATGTAAACTGAACTATCTACTATGGATCCCTTCAGTTTACAGAGCCTGCACTGTGCTGCAGTCTCCCTATGCTCTCCCTATGCCGTCTCCTACACTGTCTGAAAACTCTCCCTACGATCCCTTCACTGTCCCAGATTATACTATTAAAAGCTTTGTAAAACACTTTCTCTAGCACTTGTCACATCTGTCCCTATGCCAGGCAAGATTACGCTTTTTATAGGGCTGTGACATCACAGGGACTGGCTATCTGATGATTGGCTGTCTGCACAGCATTATGGGTGATCCCTCATTCCCAGGCTTCTTACTCTCACTTTGAAACATTTTTACTGAAATTCAGATCAAATTCCACTTCATTAACTACAGTTCACTCAACACCAATAGGGACTCGTTCAGCATGCGCTCAAGTTGTTTAGCACAATATTTTAGTAAAATGCCTGGGTCAGTTTAAACAAAGTGACCCAGTATTTTGCCAAGAGGATCTGTCACTAGATTATGTTGCCCTTAGTTAGGACACCATAAAAGTGGGGACAGATTCTCTTTATTACTAATGTATGGACAACAGATACTCCTTCTCTGTACCTTTCTAAAGTCTCTCTCTCGCTACAGAACCTTAGGCTGGAAATGAGGTTCTGGGTAGACATTCTGTAACTTCCGCAATGTGGTGTACAGAATTAAGATAAAGCTGGCCAAATCGTCTGAGGGTGTGAAGGGGGCATATTCAGTATTCCCTCTCAGCTGCTCTATCGACCTTAATTGTGCACAGTACCCTGCTAACTGACTCCCAAAGCATGGTCTTGCAGATGCTGGACCTTTTAATCTTCCTTTTCTCTTTCTCTCTCTGGAGCACTTTGGATTAAACTGCTTTCTTAGCTGTCTCATGTTATGTCAAATGATAGTTCTCTGGGTGAAGAACAAGCACATATATAGCTCTTCTCTCTTCCTAAGTTAGCACTAGACTCTCTACTGACTAGGCACAGACCCAGGTCCATCCCATAGCAACCTAAAGGTGATGAGTCAATGTTGTTAACCCTGACCTACCCATGCAATTATATGGCATGAGTATGCCAGGGATCTCAAACTTGACCAGATATATAGGTCTTACATAGACAAAATTTCCACCTGATGGGCCGATAAACTATCGATGTATACACAGCGGTGAAATGCAGTACTCTCAGGATCAATACACACAGGATCTCTATTCTTCTGTGTTACAGGCATGTAATATCTAACTATATCTATCCCTAATATGTAATTGGGATAGACACTTTCATGTATATCTCTTGCTTCTTTATTTTGTATCCAAAAACTTCTACAATAGCTTTACAGTAGTATTTCCATAAAAACCTTTGTCCATATTTGCCAAACATCCACAATCCTTGCAATGATAAGCCGGCATTCTCATGTATTCTCAGTGCCCTCCGCTTCTTGTCTTCATCTCAGGCACAGGGAGCTCAAGCACCCACCACGCAAAGTTTAAGTATTTAAATGAGGAAACTGATGCTCGAGAAAGTGGGTGTGACTTTGAAACGTTGGGTAGTGGGTGCTTGAGCTCCCTGACGCTGGTGAGAACATGCCCCTAGATGAAGACGCAAGGATCATTGCAAGGATCATGGACATTTGGAAAATTATATGGACTAAGGTTTTTATGACAATACTACTGTAAAGCTATTTTAGAAGTTTTTGGATATAAAATAAAGGAGCAAGAAATATAAATGAACGTGTTTATCTGGATTATATATTAGAGATAGAACTGTGATGGATCTCCAAGTATATTGGGGACTTGAGGAGCCACTATATTTATTTACTAGTGATGATATGTAGTGTTGAGCTAAACAAAGCCTCCAAAGTGGAATTCGGTCCGCATTTTAGGAAAAATCCTATTCTAAACTAAGCCAAATTTCCTTGAGCTTCGTAGTAAGAAATAATTTTCTCTAAAATAACGGCTGGAGTTCTCTTAGAAAGAAAGGAAAAAAAAAAGTCATCCACTTGCTTGCGCAGAGGCAGTCCGCACCTCTATTGATTGAAAAAAACCTGCTGAATGACCTGTGCTGAGCAGAGTGACGTCACCGTGCGCTCCCAGCATGCCACGTCAACACATGATCATGTTGGGAGCGCGCGGTGACATGCTCAGTGCAGGTCTTTTTCAATCACGAGAGGAGCAGACTGAATCTGCACGAGCAAGTGGATAAGGTGAGTGATTTCTTTAAACCCAAAAGGCCATATAGCACTAGAGCAGGGGTAGGCAACCTCCGGCACTCCAGCTGTTGTAAAACTACAACTCCCAGCATGCATACTTGCTCTGGACTTCTAAGAAATATCATATAAATGAATAGGGCATGCTGGCAATTGTAGTTTCACAACAGCTGGAGTACCGAAGGTTGCTGACCCCTGCACTAGAGTATTACTTGTTTTAACGGCCGTTAGACAGGTGCCCTTTTATCTAAGTGGCCGTTACATAGTTAATACTGTTGAAAAAAGACACAAAGTCCAACAAGTTCAACCAAGGGATAGGTGGGGATGCAAATCCCAGAAGGAAGTGAGACTCAAATTTCTACATGTTTTCATAACCATTAATATTTTTTACTTTTAAGAATTCATCTAAACTTTTCTTAAAACTGTCCACTGTTCCTGCTGTGACCATGTCCTCAGTAGTGATGAGCGGGAGGTGCCATATTCGATTTCGACGAAATTCGTGAATATTCACTAGAATATTCGTCTCAAATTCTTCGAAATCGAATATTCATCATTATTCTAGTTATCGCGATTAATATGCGATTTAAATAATCGCGTATTGCGATTTTAACTTAAGGCAACTTTCTTATGGGTTTGATATCTAGAATTAGCGAAGATTACGAATGTATTTATATTCCTCAAAATGAAGATAACGAAATATTCTCCATCTTCGTTTTAGCTCCATATTTGTCAACTTTGCTAATTCTAGCAATCAAATAGGAAAGTTTACTAGAGACAGCTAAGTTTTTAATTCGCTATGCGATAATATTACTTAGCTTTTTTTTTAAATAAATAGAATAATTATAATACTTGATAATTATTATAATTATTCTATATATTTAAAAATGAAGCAAAGTAATACAATCGCATAGCGAATTCAAAACAGCTGTCTCTATAGTCAACTTTCCTATTTGATTGCTAGAATTAGCGAAGTTGACGAATATGGAGCTAAAACGAAGATGGAGAATATTTTGTTATCTTCGTTGTGAGGAATATGACGAATACATTTGTCATCTTTGCTAATTCTACCAAGCCAACCATAGTAAATCAGGTCTAAGTTGAAATCGCAATGCGATTACTTCAAGTTATATTAATCGCATTGCGATTTCAACTTAGAGCTGTGTTTCTAATGGGTCAGCTTGCTAGAATTAACGAAGTTAACAAATATGGAATATAGCAGTGCTAAGTTGAAATCGCAATGCGATTAATATAGCTTGAAGTAATTGCATTGCGATTTCAACTTAGCACTATATTCCATATTCGTTAAATTCGTTAATTCTAGCAAGCTGACCCATTAGAAACCCAGCTCTAAGTTGAAATCGCAATGCGATTACTTCGTTATATTAATCGCATTGCGATTTCCACTTAATTCTCACATCCTACAGTACATTCTAGTATAGAGGCGTTCCCATGGTGATGGGGACGCTCCATGAGCACGGAAGTCAGCAGAAGCGGCAACGGGCACTGACTGGAGCAGCCAGGAATCCTCAGGACAGGTAAGAACTACTTTTGGGAAGTGGGAAAGAAAATAATATAACAATTAAAAAAAAAACGAATATTCGAAATAGCTTTGACGCTTCCAGAGACTGAACTTTTTCTTCTCCAGTCGGATCCAGTGCCCCCTTGTCTTTTAAACGCATTTTACATGGAACAGTTTTTCACCGTATTTTTTGTATTGCCCATTTATATATTTGTATAGGTTAATTATGTCCCCTCTTAAAAGTCTCTTGTCAAGACTAAATTTCAATTCATTCTTTTAATGTTTCTTCATAACCAAGACCCTCCATGCCCCTTATCTTTTTAGCCGTTCTCTGTACTTTTTCCAGCTGTAGTGCGACATTTCTATGGACTGGTGCCCAGAACTGAACTGCATATTCCAGATGAGGCTGTACCGATGCTTTGTAAAGAATCACAAAGCATTACATCCCTGCCCCAAGAGTCGATGCCTCGTTTAATGCATGACAATCTCCTGGTGGCCTTAGAAGCAGCTGATTGACATTTTATGCTGTAATTTAATCTACCATCTACAAGGACACCCAAATCCTTCTTTATAAGTGACTCTCCCAGTGTTACATCACCTAGGACATATGAAGCACAGAGGATTACTACCAAGATATATAACTTTACATTTGTCCACATTAAATCTCATTTGCCAAGTTGATGCCCAATCACTCAAAGTGTTCAAGTCAGCTTGTAGTATATGGACATCTTCCATAGACTGTACAGTACTACATAGCTTAGTATCATCTGCAAAAATAGAAATGGTGCCATTAATCACATCCTCGATATCATTAATAAATAAATTAAATAATAGAGGGCCCAGCACTAAACATTGAAGTACACCACTTATAACCCGGGACCATTCTGAATAGGAATCATTGACCACAACCTCTGGAAACGGTCCTTCAGCCAGTTTTTAATCCAATTACAAACTATACTTTCCAAGCCTATAGACCTTACTTTACCTATTAAACGTCTATAAAGGACAGTATCAAAATCCAGAAAAACTACATCCACAGCCACCCCTCTGTCCAGGCTACTACTCACCGGCTCATAAAAACAAATCAGGTTAGTCTGACAACTTCTGCCCGTGATTAACCCATGTTGGTTATCACTTAAAATATTATTTATAGTCACATACTCCTGTAATTAGTCCCTTAAGAGTCCTTCAAACATTTTTCACACAACAGAAGTTAAACTAATTGGTCTATAATTACCTGTGAAGGACTTAGATCCTTTTTTGAATATGGGCACCAAATTTGGCACTGTACCAGTACCTAGAGAATCTTTAAAGATTAAAAACAGTCCCATTGATTGATAGGCTGAATGGGGTTTTAACATAGCGATTAGTGTTGTGCGAGCACGCGGCCGAGTACCGCATGTGCTTGAGCGCAATGCTCGAGTCTCCTCCCCGCATGTTCCTTGGCTGCTATGCAGCCAATAAACGTTCAGAGGGTGCTGGCATGCACTGTGATTTCATAGCCATGTTGGCTACAGGCATTACAGTGATTGGCTAGCCGGAACGCGTCATCGGGTGCTATATAGCACCCAATGAAAAGTGTTTGGCTTAGTATTAGTCAGGGAGAGCTGAGCATAGGAAAGGACAGTCAGCATAGGGAATGTTATTGGAAAATGTATATTACAAATCTTTTCAGAGACCCAAATGTCCTTTTAAGGACTATTGTGAGTGACATCAGCAATATATATTTTTAGCGTCTAATAGGCCACTGCGGACAGTTAATTTATCCGCGCCACATCTCCTGTGTAAAGTGTGTGCATCCCTTAATATCAGTGACATCCAGTGTACTTTTTCTGTAGACGGTGTCCTCTGCGGATAGTTAAATTATCCAAGCCACATCTCCTGTTTAAAGTGTGCGCATCCCTAAAATATCAGTGACATCCAGTGTACTATTTCAATAGACGGTGTCCACTTCTGAGAGTGACATTACCAGGGCCAGATCTAAAGTGTAACGTGTGGCTTTAAAATTTTCATCTGTGACATACAGTGTACTTTTTCCATAGATGCTGCGAACAGTGACATTACTGTGTTACCTGTCCTGTATAACGTT
Source organism: Bufotes viridis (assembly GCA_033119425.1). Classification (NCBI taxonomy): domain Eukaryota; kingdom Metazoa; phylum Chordata; class Amphibia; order Anura; family Bufonidae; genus Bufotes; species Bufotes viridis. The sequence continues at coordinate 39,782,663 of CM065599.1, forward strand.
TCCTCATCCCAAATACCTGCAATTCTTTATTAGCCGCTGGTGACAGCATAGACATTATCTGCGGGATATCTCCTGTGTGACGTTTCCACATCCCAAATAACATTTTAAATATTTTTGCTGATACACTTCCAAGACCTACGCTACTGTACGTGTGACATACTTTCAAGCATATATAACATTTAAAATGAAGAAGAGCAGTAAGGGACGGGGATTGGCTGTGATGGTGATGGTGCACGCAGAGGCTGTGGCCCTGGGCGCGTTGAAACTGTGCTTGCTGCCAGAGCACAAGAAAAACAATCATCCACGATATCTAGCTTCATGTCCCAGTTTGCAGGGCGATGCAGGACACCGCTCTTGAAGTCAGACCAGTGCGACCAGGTTGTCGGTTGGATTGCACCAGATCACTCTTCCAGTCGGTTAAGCACATCTTGTCTTCCACCAAGTCCAAGACCCTCGCATATAATGTTTTACAGGGTCAGCTCACCTGCAGGCCCTCACCTACAATCTTTTACAGGGTCAGCTCAACTGCAGGCCCTCGCATATAATCTTTTACAGGGTCAGCTCACCAGCAGGCCTTCGCATATAATGTTTTACATGGTCAGCTCACCTGCAAGCCATCACCTACAACCTTTCAGAGGTGTTTTAGAGGGTTAGCTCAGCAGCAGAGGGTTAGCTCAACAGCAGGCCCTCACCCAAATTTTTTAGATGGTCAGATCAGCAGGCCCTTGCTCCAAATGTTTTTCAGGGTCACCAGCAGGCCATCTATCATACTTTTTCAAGGGTGCTATGATGCCCTCCTTTATGTGTAGCAGTGTTTATGTGTAGAGTGCCAGTTCCTTGTAATTTTGGGCAGCCCTTTCACTTAGTGCACAGGCTTTATCAGTGTAGGAGTCCCACTACATGAACAATTATACCACAATGTGAATAAGGCCATCCTTTATGTGATATACAGGTTGTATCAGAGTGCATCTTGCTTGCAATTTTTGGCAGCACTTTCACTTTATATACAAGTAAATATTCAGGAAAGAATGTTTCCTAACAATTTTTCCTCTGAAATTGATTTTACCTTTGGTTTTGTGCGGATTATTGTCAGTCTGTAAAAGTGGCGTACTACTCGGAAAACATCGTTCCCAGCAGCGACCTGAGAGTCCAAGATGCATCCAGACATCCTGCCCATGCTGTTCACGAACCATTTCGGTGGTGTTTCCATCAATTTCTGAACTTTTCCTATGAACCAGGCACCCTCCTCTCTTCAGGTGCCTGGTTTAATGCTCGGGTTCTCCCATTGACTTCCATTATACTCAAGTGCTCTGTAGAGCACCCAAGCATCCCGATATGTTTGGCACGAGCACCCGAGCACTTGGGTGCTCGATTAACACTAATAGCGATTCGTGACAAATTAATTTGTAACAAATCAAATTTCCTGCGAAACTTTGGCGAAGCTGCCGAATCGAAAGTTTTCTAAACTTTGCTCATCTCTAAAGATATGCATCCACATATATCACATTTACATCACATGCATGTGTCACTCAGCCCTGAGCTTCACTTTAGCCAGCAATATCCAGGAATAGTACCAAGAGCCTCCATAGTGGTAAGAACAGTAGAATTAAAGAGATATCACTACTTTTTGTGGCATTCTAATCAGTTTTCAAAAATAAATTTCACATGGCTGGACAACCCCTTCTTATTGTTGACCCCATAAATTAATACAGACTCCCAAACCAGACCCCAGTATTAAATCAGACCACTAAACCGGAAAATTAATACAGACCCCCAAATTCATACAGACTTCCAGAATCACCCCATAATTAATACAGACCTCTAGACCAGATCTCAAAATTAATGCAGACTGCAAATCAGCTCCAAAATTCACACAGACCCAAGATTAGACCCCAAATGAACCCCCTAATTCATACAGACCCCAGATCAGCCCACAAATTCATACAAACCCTGTCTTAACCTGAAATTCATACAGATCCCAGAATAAAAACCAAAAATCAGCCTCAGCCAAATTTTCACAGACCCCTGATAAGACCTGAAATTTATACATACCTCAGACGAGGCTCCAAATTTATAAAGACCTCAAATCAGACCCAAAATCAGACCCTAATTGATTTCAGATCAGATGCCAAATTTACACAGACCCCAGATGAGACGCCATATTTTTACAGACACAGATCAGACCCACAAATTTGTACAAACCCCAGATCAGATTTCTTTTGCCTCCTTCAAACCCCATTGAACCTCTCAGTCCACCTCAGAGCAGGCAAAAAAAACAAAAACCTCACCGCACCTCCTGCAGGCGCCACCACTACTGTGACTCTTCAGCACAGCACTGTGCACTATAAGCGGTAGGAGCAATATTCAAATTCGCGATATTTCGTGAATATTTGGGTGAATATTCATCACAAATTCAAGAATTAGCGATTATTTTCTTGATTGCGAAAATCGGCAATGTAATATGCGCGTATTGCACTTGCAATACAGGCGTGGGTCACTATTGCTACATTTTTCAAGCTGCTACAAGTTTCTTGAGACTGGAGAAAATGGTTGGCACGGCAGAACATTGCAATAGCTTTAGATGCAGATAGAGTGCTCCAATATATTTGTGATTGCGAAATCTGCACTAATGATGCGCATATTTTGGCACAATACGTGCAACTTCACATTTTAGCAGGTCTGACTACATATTACTGATTGGTGCACTAAGTATTGTTGTGAACTTGCACCACAGCACTATATATGTAGCATGTGGGTTCCTCCAAACACTAAAAATAGATTCCAACAATTAGTAAATAAATAATCCTACTGGATATTTTGCCTGCAGACTCTAGTACCTGAAGGTCTCAATGAAGTCATAGAACACACTAAATAAGTAGTATTCAAGCTTCCTATCACAAGTACTTATTATAAGTGAATAAATATTCACTACAGACCAATAAATAATTATTTTAACAGAGTTTTCTATTACAAATACTGATTTTATGCCAGCAATCTTGATTTTTTAATTTATTTAATTAAATTATTCAATCTGTTGTCATCAAAACAGTATATTGCTGCACTTTTAATATATGTATATATATCAATTATTAATTTGTCTGTATATTATATTTGCACAATGTTTCATTTAACTTTCATTTATCTGTGCTACTAAATGTATCTGTGGACTGAACTTGTCAATCTAATTATGTCATTTCCTGTTTTTCTGTTTAAATTCTGGTGTGTGCCACTCCTCTGGGTCAGTCTGAAGAAGCCGATGGAGTGTTGGTGAAACGCATGGCTAAACTAAGACACAATCACTTTGTTTATATTTCCAGTTTTATACTGAAATAAAGTGTGGTTATATCTTAGTGCCCTGGCAGTAGTGCCATTTTTTCCCTAAACTTACCTATGAGGAGAAGGAGTCTCCCTTCCCGTCACATTTTAAGGTGAGCGCTTAGTCCCTAAAGAAGGGGTGGTAGGGTTAGCACTGTCGTGCTGAAGAGGAGCCAATGCCCCGGTGTATGCATTAGTCTCTGGGAACACAGAAACAGCAGGATGAGTAATGTCTGGGGCAATTGTGACAACTGCAAAAGAAGAGGATGTACCAAGCTAAGGCACTTGAGACTTAAAGGCCATAATATCCCCTCTGTTATCAGCTAGGTCCCCTTTGGGACCTACAGGTACAGTATGTGTTCTGTTTCAGTATCTTGCATTGTGTATTGGTATGCTCCTCTCTTCTCCTCCCCCCTCTGTTTCAGCTTCTAGTTGGTTCAGTCTAGCCACTTCCTGTTTTCCCTGTCATGCATTGATGTTTGTGTGTGCTCTGACTCTGAGGAGAATCTGAGGAGAATCTGTGTAGTATCTCATCTTTTTATCAAGGAGAATATTAGAGGCAAAATTCTTTTACCATCTGGATTCCCTGCATATCTTGTAATACAATCTCCGGATTAAAGACTACTTGATTAACTCCTGGGTGTCTGATGTGTAAATTGTAAGTGGAGAATGTCTGATTCAACAAGTCACCACACAGATGCGTGATTGTATAAGGCTGACATTTCGAAACGCCACAGTATGTTTTGTAAATAGGAATTTTTTATAGTTTTAGTACTGTCACTCTAAGTGAAAATGTGTAATGTGGTTAAAAGAGACTCTAACTAATATGATTTGATGCCTTCATATAGAGTAATACAACCATTTAGCTTGAGTATCATGCAAATATGTTAGTGATACAGTGCTGAAAAGTATGGTGACCTTCTGTAGAGTGACCAACGTGTAACATACTGTATTGTACAGTGAAGTTTTTGTTTGCTGAAAAATGTAAGTGACTCCATCTACCTTGCTTTCACACCATCCAAAATACCCACACCTTACACAGAAACAAGTAAAAACATTGGGGGTCATGTACTTACCAGAAATATGTCTATATTAGGTGAATTTTCCATGCAGATTGCAGTGCAAAGCTTATTTGAGACGCTATCTGCGACTTTTCTCTGCTGACCCCAGGTCTAAAAAAGTGGGCTTGGTGTGGGCGGAGAAGAGGACAGGCCAGCAGGCCCATCTCATTCATCATTTTCTATATCTGTTTTAGGCGTAAAAAAATAGTCTAAATCTACGCCAGCAAGGGCGTTTTTAAGACAGGGGTCTAAAACGCCGGTGTTAATAAATGAACCCCATTGATTTACAACAACTAGATTCATAAGGGCAAGTCAATGCGTTAAATGGTTTTCGGTTGAATATTTCTTTCTGGGGAAATGTTTGTGGTTTCATCTACAGAAATTACATAATATAAAATGACCCCAAGCCAGCACTGTGTCCCTTTCTGTTGATAGTCCTTTGACAGTGAATATTTTAAATCTAGTCATCTGCTACTGGGATCATTGGAAGCGCTACCTCTCATAGACTAACAGTTATTCTAAAGAGAATCCTCATTTGCAGCTTGCACTGTAGTTGTGTATTGAGATTCTCTCCCCTGCTGGCCACATCTTTATTACTATCTTTCATAGGTAACACACCTTTCTACTATTATCTCAGGTGGTGTCTGTGGTAATCCAGTGCTGCTCTTTCCACCCGCTGCCCTCTATAGAGTGATGTTAGTCATTCTTTCTCTTGAATAGCTTCGAAATTGCTTAGAGCAATCAACGGCAACTGAGCCATCACTAAAGAACTTCTTTTCATCTCCAAGTTCCAATTTAGATCAAGCGGAGGTGGTTTACTCAGGGATTTATACTTTTACCTTCCTCCACTCTAATAAATGTGTGGGACAAGGCATCCTAGGCAACTGCATTCATAAGATCAGTAGAGATACGTAACTAGGCGAAGTCACTGCCTTTCACAATTTACAATCCAATGTTTGATGCCTAAGTTTGCACAAGTTGCACAAAGAGTCATGGGGATTCTCCTACTGTTTCACTGTAAACAAGTCGGTTTGTCAAATTCAGCCTCACAGAGACTGTGCTACATGGAAAATGTGTGCCTGTTCATATATTACTTAACATATGTTACATATATATTATAGTTGTTTGTATATTATCAGAAACACTAAAGCAATAAAATTAACGCCCAAAAATTAAGTTGTTGGAATCCAATGAAACTTTTTATGTGTAAAGGTAATGATGATATACAGTATGTAAGTGATTGCAATATTAGAGCGAATGGAAGAGTTTATTAGGGGAAAACTGTACAATTGAAAAGACATACTAAGGTAGTTAACTGTTGGGCCACCTGTAGCCTGGATACAAAATGAGGTACTGTTGCGCATGGAGGCATACAGGTTCCGTATGGTATCCTGTGGCACATTTGCCAGAGATGTTGAAGCTGGACCTGTAGATCCTTGTAGGTTGCCACAGTTGGTTCCATAAATGCTCAATTGACAATAAATTTCACAACCAGGCAGGACAAGAAATTGTTGCAGACATTCCTGGGAAACCCTTGGTGTGTGTCGGTGAGTAATATCTTGCTAAAAAAATGCCAGTTAGAAGTTTTTCCATGAGAGACAACACATGCAACTGCAGGATGTCCTGTGCATCTAACTGAGCTGTTGAATGTCCCTCGTATCACTACTAGGGGTGACCGACAATTATATTTGATGGCTCCCCAGATCATTACACCAGCAGGTGGGGCAATGTGTTGCTTCACAGCAAATGCAAGATTCCATCACTCACCACAAGGCCTCTAAATTCAACGAGTGTACCAATGAGTTGAAAATAAATGATATGTGTAGAAGAACTGCAGCACTCTTCATTTAATGCAAAATATTCCTTTATTGACCCAACAAAGCAATGTTTCGACTCCTCAATTCTAAGCAATCTTTTGTGCAGTACAGTGTTAGGCAAGTTTTGTATAAGCATTAAAATCTTCCATCAGGCTGAACCAGCAGAGGCATAGCCAGACACTGCCTTTCCACACTAGACTATAATAGGAGCCAGCGAGGCTCCAGCTGTTTCCGGCATTAGTACCAGGATTCAGCTGGACAAAAAATGCAGAAAGCACCAGTTCTTGTCTGGCAGAATCCCGGCACTAATGCCGGAAACAGGCCGGATCCCAGCCAGGTCCAACTATAATCAATGGGGCCTGGCTGTGCTCTGGCCTATTCCAGCTATGCAGGATATGATGAACTTTGACAGGCTGTTCCTCTGCTGGAACAGCATGCCAGAAGATAATAACACTAGCGTGAATCTAGCCTTGCTTAAATAGCCATACTAGTGTAATGTGATTAATTGCACATACAAATGAACCCATTAGATCCTCATCCATCAATTAACAATAATTCAGAAACAAAACATTGATATAATATCTAGATATAAATCCTACTTACATAGAAAACAGCCAGAAGGAAACAGAATAGTGATCAAGATCATGCTACCAACTTTGTATTCCAAAGGCAGAGTTCTTGGCATTCAGCCCTCTTGATTGTGCATGCAGAAAGTCACACTATTTGACTCAGTAGGAACAACTGTGCATGCGTGTCTCTCCCTACTTACTGGAACAGAAACTAGACGTCTTTGTAACTAAGCAACCGGAGTCTGATACCAAACAAGAAAAGGAGCATCCCAATGCAGCTTCAATGCATCCAAATCCATTTATCTAAAACTGTGTCGGGGTTAATACTTTAACATGGTTTTTAAGGCTGAAAAAAGACATCCGTCCATCCATTTCAGCCTGTTATCATAAGTTGATCTAGACGAGGAAGGCAAAAAACTCCATGAGGTAGTATCCCCCCCCCCATATTATTTTAATAAACAAATCCTTAAATGTAATCTCTGTAGAGTGGGAATGGCCAAGTGACTATATCCCTTAGTGAGGGGAGCAGGGTGGCAGGTCTACATTAACAAATAGCCTCACATATTATACAGAGTCCTCCACACATAAGGATAGAGGTGCTGTGGATTCATCTCAGTAGGATCATTATTTAGATCAAACCAAAACTACTAGAGCTATATCCCTATGCCCTTCATGCACATATTTTTCAACATTACCTGTTTTAGCTTTGCTGGGCGGTCTGGTTTTAGGGTGTTTGCAAATAAATATTTGCTTTAGGGCTAGACATGTCCTGGGTTTGAACAACTCCATAGCTGACACGTTGTCTAGTTTTCAGAGGTACGTCTTCAAAGAACTACATCCAACAATGAACCCGGTGAGAGAACAGTGCATGCTGTTATTGTGGGAACTGGTTGAAGCCAACTTATGAATTTGGTTCAATCTTCGGTGGTGCCATCCATGTAGTACAGTCATAGTAAGGCTTGGGATTATTGGTGGATGTAGCAGAGAGTCGTTTTGCCTAGATTACGTAGTTTACTTTCACCAGTTTGGGACCTCAGCTTCAGTCATGCAAAAAGGTCATTCATGCATTTCACTAATGTCACCAACAAATTTTTAGTCCATCAAGCTTTACAGGGTTGGCAAAAGGAGTTTGTCTCCTGGGAAAGGAGGTGTCGCATATCCTTTAATTTACTGAAAAAACTTTGGTATGTGGTGTCCCAGATTTGTTCTGCTTCCTGTGAAGTTGTTTTGTTCAGGACTGCATCTTCCTTAGTGTATTTTGTAGGGCTTCGTATTAAGGAATTGGGACCAGCCACCTCCTAGATGAGGGGTTTAACGGCAAGTGACTATTTGGTGTTTGATGACAGCTGAAAAGTTGTGTTTGGAGATAGAAAATTGTGAAATTGTGGAATTTTTCTTTATACGATAACACCATTTTCCACACTCTTAAATATAAAAACCACACCAGCATAGGAAGAAGAAAAAAAATGGAACATACAGACAACCAGTCTATGATTCGAAGCTTGATTTGCCAAAGCCTACATAAGATACTACAATGTGGGCTTGACACTAAAGATGACAGCCTAAAGTGTAGCCCAAATATTACCGCAACCCTAATATAATTATAGTGAACATATTGCAAGGTCATGTACGATCACAAAAAAGGTTAAAGTGTAGGAATGCTTTAAATAATTCCACACAAATAACACAATAACATATACTGTTGTTACCAAAGAGTGCTGAACTCTCCCACTTATAGTACATGCTTTTTTATTCTTTTTCAATATGTTGTCTTACTTGTCTGCATTAAATCCACTCGAAACTTGTGATGTGAAATAGCACATTTGAGGTGAGGGTCATAGAGATGCATACACTGCAAACACAAGATCTTCACATACACTCTGTACACATTCACTCTCTTGTGTTATATACTCTGTACACATAGTTAGACCCTATACAACTGATATCACCAACAAATTTATAGTCCAAGTTTTACAGGGTTGGCAAAAGGAGTTTGTCTCCTGGAAAAGAGGTGGTCGCATATCCTTTAATTTACTGCATACACTCTATACACATAATTATTGGAAATTACATATGTCTCTAAACACATAGGGGTCATTTATTATCGCCGGTCTTGATAAAGCCCTATAGCTGGCAATGGATTGACGAGTTATGAAGAGGCACCGACCTCTACGGAACTTTGGCGGATCCTCCGCCACTTCTAAATGTCAGACGGCTTTCTAGCTGTCTTCCATTTGGACCTTTTCTACACCTGAAACAGAAGAAACGCCTGAAAGGTAGAAAATGGTAAATGAGATGGGCCCATCTCCTTCCCGCCCACATCACACTCACTTATTTAAACCTGGCATGAGCGGGTGTAGGCACCCCCATTCATCAATTTGACTATCAGTTAAATTCCAGAACAGATTGGAAGGATAAGTCATTCATTTTAATCTTCAGTGTTTGAAAAAAAGTGAGTGTAAAAAGCCATTCATTTGAATTTTCATAACTGAAAAATAATAGTAATGAAAATAGAGGTACAATGTAATGGGGGGATTTATTCTGCAGTATATTATGGCAAAAATGCATCAAACGGAAGAATGTTAAGAAAATCGCAGCACTCCCAATCTTCAATGCAATAGGGTGTTTATTATCACCGAACAGAAGCTTCTGTTCGGTGATATCACACCCTATTGACTGAAGATTTGGAGTGCTGCGACTTACTTCACATTGTTCTATTTAAAGGGGGCCCTGGGCTGGGATCTGACATCGCTAGCTCCTTCGCTATACACAAGACTAGATAAAAAGAAGTAACTGGTGCTGTCTTTTCCTTGCTAAAAAATGCATCAAAAACGCATATGCATTATTTTTTTTTATCACTTGATCAATATACCATTTGATTTTGACATGCACTGATGTTCTTTAACCGAGATATGTCAAATAGGCGATGGTGGAATGAATTTATCTTATGATATCTATATTCTTATGCCAAATAGCTATTTTAGTGAGTATAAAGGAATTATAGATTAATGTATTTGGACACGGAAACAATGATCCGTTTCGGATTTCCCAATTGATACTCCTGAATGATCCCTTCTATGGAGCGATACTTTAAAAGGACTCCTTTATGATTTGCACCGATACACCACTAAGTTAGGACCATGCAGGCTCGAACGCATTAAATCCAGGTAGGTTTTCTAAAAGAACCTAATACTGAGACGTGTAGCCACAAAATATAATCTAACTAAGAAAGGGGAGACTGCTCAACCACGGATAAAATGACACTCGAATGCGGTGAAACTTAAATGACCCCAAAATCAGCAGCGACCCAGTAATCTAGGGGAGAGGCGGACTCATCAACACTAGTGATGAGCGACAGGGGCAAATTCGAATTTGTAATATTTGCGTGAATAGTTGGCCGAATATTCGTCATAAATTATTTTCTTGATTGCAAAATCAGAAATGTAATATTCGGGTAATGCAATACAGGCGTGGGTCACTATTAGTGTTGAGCGAACCCGAACTGTAAAGTTCAGGTTCGTATCGGACTTTAGGGTTTTTTGTACCCGGACCTGAACTTTGCTGTAAAAGTTCGGGCTCGAGTTCGGTGTTCGGGCGTTTAATAAAGCTTGTTGAAAGGCTGCAGGGCAGCCAATCAACAAGCGTTTAAGCTGTGTGCCCTTAGAAGCCATCACAGCCATGCCTACTAATGGCATGGCTGTGATTGGTCAGTGCAGCATGTGACCCAGCCTCTATATAAGCTGGAGTCATGTAGCACCGCATGTCATATCAGCTCTTACTAGTGTAGGGATAGGAAGCAGGCTGCCGCTGTGAGGGATTGAGTGGGAAGAAATGTGAACTGGCTGTTAAATCTGTGACCTACAGTGATTTTTTTTTTGTGGGTGCAATGCGACATTTTTGTACCCCTGACACACAAAAATAATATTTAATACGTCTGTTAGTTAGGTGGGCACCGGCGACCAGTTTTTGTGTGCATTCCACTTACACCTGCATATGCGCCAGGTACAATAATTGAATCCTTCTGGTAGTACAGTGGGCGACATATACCCATTTTTAAGTACACCTGCAATGCATATATACAGAAGAAGGGAAAATAATATAGGCAATCCATCTGTGAGTTCAGGGGGTGACATATCCACGTTTTTAGCTGTGAAGTACCCCTGCACTGCATAACTGACAGGGAAATACATTCAGTAAATCCACTTGTTAGATTGTGGGGTGACATATTCAAATTTTGTGCTGTGAAGTACCCTGCGCTGCATACCTGAAAGGGAAATAAATTTAGTAAATTCATATGTTAAATTGTGGGGTGACATATACCCATTTTTTGCTGTGAAGTACCCCTGCACTGCATACCTGACAGGAAAATAAATTCAGTAAATCCATATGTTAAATTGTGGGGTGACATATACTCATTTTTTGCTGTGAATTACCCTTGCACTGCATACCTGACAGGGAAATACATTTATTACATTTGTCTGTTACATTGTTGGTTGACATTTCTATGGTTATTAGGCCAGTCATTCATAAGTGGCTCGGAGGGTGGGTTCCTGCACCAATAAAGGCCAGGTACACAATTGTGTTGCAATACAACATTTTTACACCCCTGACATAGAAAGATCATTTATCTGGCTGTTAATTCTGTGGGTGACCTTCCTACTGTGATTTTATTTGAGGGTGCAATGCAATATCTTTGTACCCCTGACACAAAAATATAATATGTAATCTGTATGTTGGTTAGTTGGGTGACAAACCAATTTTTGTTTGAAGTACACCAGCACTATAACTGACATATTTCACATAAGTGAAATTACATTTCTTAAATTCATCTGTTACATTGTTGTGGTGACACAAACCCATTTTTCTCTTTAAGTACACTGGCACTGCATACCTGACAGGGAAATAAATTTAGTAAATCCATCTGTTTGTTTGGTGGGTGACCCCAAAGAATGAGAGAGCAGCATCAAATAAGGGACGTGGCCCTGGTTGTGAGTGCTGCTGGTGGTGGTAGCAGCTTCTGTTGCAGGGAAAGGACGTTGGTCGATCTGTGCCAGTTACACACCCAAATGAAACACCTTCCTCAGGTGTGCATAGGCAACAGAACATTCAGCGTAAATTTTGTAGGCTCGAATGGCGCTCTACGAATGGTGAGGCCAGAACAAGTACAGGCGATAGTAGATTGGGGGGCTGACAGTGCCTCCAGTTCCTTCACATTGTCTCCCACCCGGTCCCCTGCTGAAAGCTCAGAGTTGACACCTGCAGCCCAAGGGCATCTGTCTTTCACCTCACCCCCTTGCAAATCAGCCAAGCTGTCTGAGCCCCAAGTCATGCAGCAGTCTCTTATGCTTTCTGATGACTCTGCTGGCAGGGTTTCCGTGGGCCATCCACATAGCCTTGCCCCAGAAGTGGAAGAGATTGAGTGCACTGATGCCCAACCACTTATGTTTCAGGATGAGAACATGGGAGGACCACCGCAGCACGTCTCTGATGATGACGAGACACAGGTGCCAACTGCTGCCCCTTTTCCGCAGTGTGCAGACTGACAAAGGGGGCAGGGGTGAAGAGTGGGTGGAAGATAATGTGGAGGATGATGAGGTCCTAGACCCCACATGGAATCAAGGTCATGCGAGTGACGTGTGCAGTTCGGAGGAAGAGGTTGTGGTCGTACAGAGCCACCAGCACAGCAAAAGGGGAGCAGGGTGCAAAAGCAGAGCGGCCGTCCCCGAGACAGTACGCCTGCTACTGCCCACTGCAGCCAGGGACCTAGCACACCAAAGCCAGCTCCAAAGAGTTCCCTGTGCTGATGACAAGACACGAGTGGTTTGCACGCTGTGCAATCAGAGCCTGAAGCGAGGCATAAACGTTCTAAACCTGAGCACAACCTGCATAACCAGGCATCTAAATGCAAAGCACGAGCTGCAGTGGAGTAACCACTTCAAAAACGAAGAAAGGTCTCAGGCTCCTCCTGCTCCCTCTTCTGCTGCAGTCTCGGCCTCTTCCTCCCCCTCTGGAGTGACAGTGGCACCTCTCACCCAGCAAACAGAGGATGTGGCAGCAACACCACCACCTCTGTCACCAAGCATCTCCACAATGTCCCATGGAAGCATTCAGCTGTCCATCTCCCAAACACTGGAGAGAAAGAGGAAGTACCCACCTACCCACCCGCGATCCCTGGCCCTGAATGCCAGCATTTCTAAAATTCCTGGCCTTTGAAATGCTGTCATTCCAGATAACACCATTTTCCACACTCTTAAATATAAAAACCACACCAGCATAGGAAGAAGAAAAAAAATGGAACATACAGACAACCAGTCTATGATTCGAAGCTTGATTTGCCAAAGCCTACATAAGATACTACAATGTGGGCTTGACACTAAAGATGACAGCCTAAAGTGTAGCCCAAATATTACCGCAACCCTAATATAATTATAGTGAACATATTGCAAGGTCATGTACGATCACAAAAAAGGTTAAAGTGTAGGAATGCTTTAAATAATTCCACACAAATAACACAATAACATATACTGTTGTTACCAAAGAGTGCTGAACTCTCCCACTTATAGTACATGCTTTTTTATTTTTTTCAATATGTTGTCTTACTTGTCTGCATTAAATCCACTCCGAAACTTGTGATGTGAAATAGCACATTTGAGGTGAGGGTCATAGAGATGCATACACTGCAAACACAAGATCTTCACATACACTCTGTACACATTCACTCTCTTGTGTTATATACTCTGTACACATAGTTATGACCCTATACAACTGATATCACTAACAAATTTATAGTCCAAGTTTTTACAGGGTTGGCAAAAGGAGTTTGTCTCCTGGAAAAAGAGGTGTCGCATATCCTTTAATTTACTGCATACACTCTATACACATAATTATTGGAAATTACATATGCTCTAAACACATAGGGGGTCATTTATTAATACGCCGGTCTTAATAAAGCCCTATAGCTGGCAATGGATTGACGAAGTTATGAAGAGGCGCCGACCTCTACGGAACTTTGGCGGATCCTCCGCCACTTCTAAATGTCAGACGGCTTTCTAGCTGTCTTCCATTTGGACCTTTTCTACACCTGAAACAGAAGAAACGCCTAAAAGGTAGAAAATGGTAAATGAGATGGGCCCATTCCCTTCCCCGCCCACATCACACTCACTTATTTAAACCTGGCATGAGCGGGTGTAGGCACCCCAATTCATCAATTTGACTATCAGTTAAATTCCAGAACAGATTGGAAGGATAAGTCATTCATTTTAATCTTCAGGTTTGAAAAAAAGTGAGTGTAAAAAGCCATTCATTTGAATTTTCATAACTGAAAAATAATAGTAATGAAAATAGAGGTACAATGTAATGGGGGATTTATTCTGCAGTATATTATGGCAAAAATGCATCAAACGGAAGAATGTTAAGAAAATCGCAGCACTCCCAATCTTCAATGCAATAGGGTGTTTATTATCACCGAACAGAAGCTTCTGTTCGGTGATAATAAACACCCTATTGACTGAAGATTTGGAGTGCTGCGATTTTCTTCACATTGTTCTATTTAAAGGGGGCCCTGGGCTGGGATCTGACATCGCTAGCTCCTTCGCTATACACAAGACTAGATAAAAAGAAGTAACTGGTGCTGTCTTTTCCTTGCTAAAAATGCATAAAAACGCATATGCATTTTTTTTTTTTATCACTTGATCAATATACCATTTGATTTTTGACATGCACTGATGTTCTTTAACCGAGATATGTCAAATAGGCGATGGTGGAATGAATTTATCTTATGATATCTATATTCTTATGCCAAATAGCTATTTTAGTGAGTATAAAGGAATTATAGATTAATGTATTTGGACACGGAAACAATGATCCGTTTTGGATTTCCCAATTGATACTCCTGAATGATCTATGGAGCGATACTTTAAAAGGACTCCTTTATGATTTGCACCGATACACCACTAAGTTAGGACCATGCAGGCTCAAACGCATTAAATCAGGTAGGTTTTCTAAAAGAACCTAATACTGAGACGTGTAGCCACAAAATATAATCTAACTAAGAAAGGGAGACTGCTCAACCAAGGATAAAATGACACTCGAATGCGGTGAAACTTAAATGACCCCAAAATCAGCAGCGACCCAGTAATCCAGGGAGAGGCGGACTCATCAACACTAGTGATGAGCGACAGGGGCAAAATTCGAATCGTAATATTTCGTGAATAGTTGGCCGAATATTCGTCATAAATTATTTTCTTGATTGCAAAATCAGAAATGTAATATTCGGGTAATGCAATACAGGCGTAGGTCACTATTAGTGTTGGAGCAAACCCGAACTGTAAAATTCGGGTTCGTGACTGACTTTAAAGTTTTTTGTACCCGGACCCAAACTTTGCGGTAAAAGTTCGGGTTCGAGTTCGGTGTTTGGGCGTTTAATAAAGCTTGTTGAAAGGCTGCAGGGCAGCCAATCAACAAGTGTTTAAGCTGTGTGCCCTTAGAAGCCATCACAGCCATGCCTACTAATGGCATGGCTATCATTGGCCAGTGCATCATGTGACCTAGCCTCTATATAAGCTGGATGTCATGTAGCACCACATGTCACTTCATCTCTTACTAGTGCAGGGATAGGAAGCAGGCTGCCGCTGTGAGGGAGAGAGTAGGAAGGAATCTGAACTGGCTGTTAAATCTGTGACCTACAGTGATTTTTTTTGTGGGTGCAATGCTAAATTTTTGTACCCCTATCACACAAAAATAATATTTAATACGTCTGTTAGTGAGGTGGGCGTCAGTGACCAGTTTTTGCAAGTGCAATGCACTTGCACCTGCATATGTGCCAGGTAGTTCAGATTCATATGTGCCTGGTAGTTCAGTGGGCGACATATACACATTTTTTGAGTACACCTGCACTGCATATGTGCCAGGGGAAGAGAAAATAATATAGGTAATCCGTCTGTGAGTTCAGGGGGTGACATATTCACATTTTGTGCTGTAAAATACCCCTGCGCTGCATACCTGACAGGGAAATAAATTTAGAAAATGCATCTATTAGATTGTTCGGTGCCATATTCACATTTTTTGCTGTTAAATATCCCTGCGCTGCATACCTGACAGGGAAATAAATTCAGTAAATCCATCTGTTACATTTGTGTGGTGACATATTGACATTTTTCGCTGTAAAGTACCCCTGCGGCCTGCACTGCATATCTAACAGGAAAATAAATTCTGTATATCCATCTGTTAGATTGTGGGGGGACATTTCCACGGTTATCAGGCCAGTGATTCACAAATGGTGGGTGGGTTACTGCACCAAGATAGGCCAGGTACACAAGTGTCCACCCAGGTCACATGTGCAATACACAATTTTTACACCCCTGACGCAGAAAGATATTTTATCTGGTCGTTGATTCTGTGGATTCTGTGATTTTTTTTGTGGGTGCAATACAACATCTTTGTACCCCTACCACACAAATATAATATGTAATCCATCTGTTAGTTAGGTGGGCGACAAACTAATTTTTGTGTGAAGTACACCAGCACTTCATAACTGACATATTTCAAAATAAGTCAAATTAATTTCTTAAATTCATCTGTTACATTGTTTGGTGACACAAACCCATTTTTTCTCTTAAGTACACTGGCACTGCATACCTGACAGGGAAATAAATTTAGTAAATCCATCTGTTAGTTTGGTGGGTGACCCCAAACAATGAGAGAGCATCAAATAAGGGACGTGGCCCTGGTTGTGGTGCTGCTGGTGGTGGTGCAGCTTCTGTTGCAGGGAAAGGACGTGGTCGATCTGTGCCAGTTACACACCCAAATGAAACACCTTCCTCAGGTGTGCATAGGCAACAGAACGTTCAGCGTAAATTTTGTAGGCTCGAATGGCACTCTACGAATGGTGAGGCCAGAACAAGTACAGGCGATAGTAGATTGGGGGGCTGACAGTGCCTCCAGTTCCTTCACATTGTCTCCCACCCGGTCCCCTGCTGAAAGCTCAGAGTTGACACCTGCAGCCCAAAAGGAAACTGTCTTTCACCTCACCCCCTTGCAAATCAGCCAAGCTGTCTGAGCCCCAAGTCATGCAGCAGTCTCTTATGATTTCTGATGACTCTGCTGGCAGCCTTGCCCCAGAACTGGAAGAGATTGAGTGCACTGATGCCCAACCACTTATGTTTCAGGATGAGGACATGGGAGGACCACCGCAGCACATCTCTGATGATGACGAGACACAGGTGCCAACTGCAGCGCATTTCTGCAGTGTGCAGACTGACAAAGGGGGCAGGGGTGAAGAGAGTGTGGAAGATAATGTGGAGGATGATGAGGTCCTAGACCCCACATGGAATCAAGGTCATGCAGTGGCGTGTGCAGTTCGGAGGAAGAGGTTGTGGTCGCACAGAGCCACCAGCACAGCAAAGAGGGAGCAGGGTGCAAAAGCAGAGCGGCCGTCCCGAGACAGTACGCCTGCTACTGCCCACCGCAGCCAGGGACCTAGCACACCAAAGCCAGCTCCAAGGAGTTCCTGTGCTGATGACAAGACACGAGTGGTTTGCCCGCTGTGCAATCAGAGCCTGAAGTGAGGCATAAACGTTCTAAACCTGAGCACAACCTGCATAACCAGGTATCTAAATGCAAAGCACGAGCTGCAGTGGAGTAAACACTTCAAAAACCAAGAAAGGTCTCAGGCTCCTCCTGCTCCCTCTTCTGCTGCAGTCTCTGCCTCTTCCTCCCCCTCTGGAGTGACAGTGGCACCTGCCACCCAGAAAACAGAGGATATGGCAGCAGCAACACCACCACCTCTGTCACCAAGCATCTCCACAATGTCCCATGGAAGCGTTCAGCTGTCCATCTCCCAAACACTGGAGAGAAAGAGGAAGTACCCACCTACCCACCCGCGATCCCTGGCCCTGAATGCCAGCATTTCTAAATTCCTGGCCTTTGAAATGCTGTCATTCCATCTGATGGAGACAGAGACTTTTAAAAACCTTATGGCGGTGGCCGCCACTACTTTCCCAGGCGATCCATCCCTTCCCTGCACAACCAAGTGGCGGACAAAATCAGGTGTGCAATGCGCAACACCATCTGTAGCAAGGTCAGAGCTGCTGCAGAAAGTGCGGGCCGTCTGTGCATGCTTTTGGCGTTCTCACCCTGCTGCTGCTCGCCTGTCTGTGCTGCAGTGTAACTTCGGCCTTCCCGCTCACCGTCTCATATGCAACGTGCCCGCAAGGTGGAACTCCACCTTGCACATGCTGGAGAGACTGTGTGAGCAGCAGCAGGCGATAGTGGAGTTTTAGCTGCAGCACGGACGGGTGAGTCGCTCTGCGGAACAGCACCACTTCACCACTAATGAGTGGGCCTCCATGCGAGACCTGTGTACCTTGTTGGGCTGTTTTGAGAGCTCCACCAACATGGCCAGTGCCGATGACGCCATTCTCAGCGTTACTATCCCACTTGTATGTCTCTTTGAAAAAACGCTTCGGGCGATAATGGAAGAGGATGTGGAACAGAAGGAAGGGGGAACATTTCCATGGTTATCAGGCCAGTCATTCACAAGTGGCTCGGAGGGTGGGTTCTAGCACCAACACGACCGCCGAGTTGCCCACATTCTAACCAGTGCTGGCCACCCTGCTGGATCCCTGTTACAAGGACAACGTGCCGCCCTTAATTCCGTCACTGGAGCAGGATCGGAAGATGCACGAATACAAGCGCACGCTGGTAGATGCACTGCTGATGGCATTCCCACCTGACAGCAGGGGCTCAGTGGAAGCACAATGCGAAGGCAGAGGAGGAGGAAGAAGTCACCAACGCAGCTGGGGCACCGCCAGCACCTCAGAAGGCAGGCATCCCACAAGACTTGTTCGTACCTTGTGCAGAATAGACTTGTATACATGTATGCCTTTAATGTAGATGCTTGTGAGTTCAAATCTCTACAGAAACATTTTAAAAATAAAATAGACTTGTATACACAGAGTGTACCACAGCATAATGACCCCTTTTTATGTTCACAACACTAACTCCATATATGGACACATCCATGTATGGAGTCAGAGCAGGGACTTCTAAGACAGGAAATTCCCCACTCTAGAGTCCCGACTGTTGAACGATCTGCCTTGACCGAAGCAGGAGGGGGGGGGGGCACCCTAAAGGATCAGGGTCCTGGCCAGTTTGCCCCCCCCCCAATACCGGTCCTGTTTACGTGCAGAGATCCCCTCCACAGTATGGGGAGGAGAGATCACTAATGCCATCGCTCAATCCCTTGCAGAATCATTGTTTGCAGGCAGCAGGAGTGCTGTTTAGATCTGATGCTGCCAAACGATGATTTAGGTGCCCACACCAATGATTCTATTACCCGATGAACGAGCTCATTCATTGGATAATCTGTGGCACCTTTACACAGGCAGATTATTGGTAAAGAGCATTCGTATGAAAACATGGTAGTGGTGATCTACCTGAATATCAGGCACTGTAAAAAGCCCTTTAGATCTAATATTTTTGGTGTTTTTCCGGGATTATCATATTTATGACCTATCCTCACGATGGGTCATCAATATAAGTTTGGCGGGGTCCAACAACCAGGACCTTCTTGATTAAGATAGATCATAATTATGAAATTCCTAGAAATGCCATTAATAATATTAAACATTATTCCTTAAAGTTAAAAGTTATTTGTGAATAAAATAGAAACTAGCTCAAAATGTGGTTGCCCTGAGTGTGACCTTTGATTTCCGTTACTGTGTCAGAGCCTATACTCAATGAAGGATCTACTGATACACTGGTGCATCTGTTTGACCCATCATGTTCACATTAGACAGTAACATATTGAAAACCTTGTTTTGGTCTATTAGCCTCTTAATAACCAGCTATTTTTTTCAGTTTTTGCCCATGCATATTTAAGCAGCAATAACTTTTTTCATTGGCATGGCTTTACAAGGCCTACTTTAATGTGAGAGAAAATGCATTTTTTATGCTGTTTTAGGGTGCATATAAAATACTTTTTAAATTATGAACATTTTTTGCATTTCAAATATAGAAAAGAAGGAATTTTTGACATTTTGATTTTTTTTATTGTTTACACTGTACATATTTATCACTGCATAACCTGCTCAATGAGTTATTCAACTTATTTTAGTTGTGTAGATACCTAATAAGTATAGTTTTCTGCTTTTATGCAAAGTATGCAAAATAAAATGTATTTTATTATTTTTGCAAGCTTTATTAATTAAAAAAATAGATTTTTGAAATCCTATTAAGGAAATAATGACTTACAAAATAAGCCCTAGGTAGTGAGTAGGGCGATAGGAGCACCAGTCCTCACCACTGACACCTAGAGTAACAACAGGGAAAGGACAAACAACACTAACACCACATTCAATCCCGTAGGGAGACAACAAACAGGAGAGAACCTGAGATCCGACAGCATCAGTTCCAACTGTTCCAACAGCTCCACAGCAACTCCAACTCCACCAGAGGTCAGAATAGAAAATCTGGAAGGAAGGTCTACATCTGGCAACAAGGGAAGCAGAAACCGAGAATATATAATAGCTGGGAGTGGCTGACAAAGAACAGCTGAAAGAAAAAGCTGCCAATTCCTAAATGGGACAAAAAGGATTGCAAACCACAGCAGGAAAAACTGGACCAGAATCCATTCCCACAACTAGGTCATGGAGCGATGCCTTGATACCGAGAGAGTAACCTCCCGCTGCGACCTTCTGACACCAGGCACAACAGGGTCAGCGATAGGTTGTGACACCCTTGTTACATGTACCCTAGCAGCAGGATTACTAAACTTAGTGTTCCTTTCTAGGTCCCCAGGGCTTACTCCAGAGCCTTTAACTGGCCTCCGGTCAAATCACTGGGAACCAATATGATACAGATTCAGCAACGTTGCAGAAAAAGCAAATGTATGGTGGAGCTGACCCCCAGTGTGGGCGCTACCTTTAGCTTCTATAGCTGCAGTATCAACTTTTCATTGTACATGAATTTCCTTGCCAGAATTATGGATATGTTTTATTGGAATACTGTGACTCACATTACTAACGTGTTGTAAAATATGTCAGCACCTTCTAAATAAATGGTAATTACTATAGATGAGATGCCCTGAGCAAGATATGACATTCACTAACGAATATAAAGGCTGGTTTATTACTGAAAACCACCTGGGAGATTTCAAATAAAAAATCTGAAGGTCAAATGGATACACATTACACAACCATTTCCGAGAATGGGCCTAAATACAGATACACAACAGGAGAAACCAACATGTTTAGGTCAGTGTTCACAACTGCCTTATGTTCTTTCCACGAGGGATGTGGCACTTTTAAACAGTGCAGACGGTAGCTATTCTTTCTTTTGATAAACCCAAAATATAGAAGTGCAATTCCCTGAAAAATATTCAGCTGGAGAAGCCATTGAAGTATAACTCCTACAAGTGGAATAAACCCCATCATCCCAGTAAACACTGAGAACCTGACAAACACAACACAAGTAATGAATGACACATTGCTTTTACTCCTGCACAGAAATGGACAGAATGAGGCAGATTTACTACACCTATAGATTGCGTGAATTTAGACAGACTGTCTAGACCTGCAGTGGATTTATTGATGTGGCCGAAGCTGGATGATTTGATGCAGGGCTATACAAAATTCTGTCTAGCTTTATACAATTATTGGATAGTTTATGTTGAGACAGAATTCTAAACCAGAATTGTGACACAATTGCCACAATTACACGAAATGACACAAAAGCCCTATGCTTGCTTGAAATGGGCCCCCCTGATAACCAGGGGCATACCAAGAAAACTGGGGCTGAGCCTGCTGCAGTTGCCCTCCTTTAATGTCCTCAGATTTTGTATTCCGTTTTGTCTAACACAGCAGCCAGGACGGGTAGCCAGAACAGAAGCAGTACAAAACTCATTATTACAGCTCCAGTGCCAAGTTAGTAACATAAATATACAGTAGTGTTAAAAAAGAGCAGTTCAACATCATTTACCTGATAAATTGCTGTTTTTAGTTGAAGTCAGATTTCTACATAGCAAAAATTCACTTGTAAGTGTAGTAGAGTAATAAAAAAAAAAAAAGGAAAACAGACCCAACATTTAGGATTTGCATGCAACTTATTCTGAGTAATTGAAAGGGCGTGCTCAAAATAATAGCAGTGAGGAGTTAAATTGATGAAGTCATTCATTCTGTGGAATAACAGGTGTTGATTTTAGCCCTTATTTAAGGTAGGAGGGTAGCAAATGTTGCACATGTTGGCTATAGTGCATTTCAATCTGAAATACTGTGGAAAATCATTAGTTCCAGACATTGTTCGGATGAAAAATGAATTTTGATTAAATGGAGAGAGAAAACATATAGAGCAGTGGAGCAAATTACAAGCTGCTCTGCAATGTCTTGAAGTGGCAACCAAAACCTGAAAGATTCTGAAGGAAGCGAGGAACCTAGTGGCCACAGACAGTATGTCTAATGACACAAGACAATAACCCAAAATACACCAGTAGGCTAACAACATCTTGATTGCAGACAAAAAGGATTGAGGTAATGGAGTGGCTAGCCCAATCTCCTGAGCTCACTACCATAAAGAACTTGTGGGATGACAAGAAAAAAGTGCTTTATAAGGCAAAACCCAAAAATGCAGAAGAGCACGATGGAAGTCAATGGGGGAACCCAAGCATTATACCAGCCACCTCCTGCTCTGAAGAGGGGAGGGTGTCGGACTCTAGTTCGGCTTAGGAGACCCTGCTCTGACTCAATATATAGCTATGTCCATATATTGAGTCAGTGCTTGGGAACACCCCACTGTATTTATATCTAATTTAGCCTGTATTCCAGAAAAATTTCTGCTGGAAATCAAACTCATGACCTTCTGCATTAAAAGCAAGACACTTAACCACTCAGCTATAATAGCTAAATAGCCAGTTACTAAAAAAAAAAAATAGATTCATATTTTAGTAATTTAAAAAAATGTATGGCACAAAATAAATGTAATTACTACATATATATATATATATATATATATATATATATATATATATATTAGGCATTATGCCCGTTACAATAACGATGCTAGAACATTAGTGCTGGCAATGTTATGGAGGGATCTGTGGATGACACAGATATGGGGGGATCTGTGGCTCAAACTGTTATAGAGGATCTGAGGATAACACTGTTATGGGGGATCAGTGGATGGCACAGATATGGTGGGATCTGTGGCTGACACTGTTATAGGGGGTCTGTGAATGGCACAGTGTTATGGGGGGAATCTATGGATCGCACTGTTATATGGGGATCTGTGGCTGACACTGTTAAAGGGGATCTGTGGATGGCACTGTCATGGGGGATCTGTGGATGGCACACTGTTATGGGGGGATCTGTGGATGGCACTGTTATGGAGGGGATCTGTGGATGGCACTGTTATGGGGGGATCTGTGGATGGCACACTGTTATAGGGGATCTGTGGATGGCACTATTATGGGGGATCTGTGGATGGCACTGTTATGGAGGGGATCTGTGGAAGGCACTGTTATGGGTGGGATCTGTGGATGGCACTGTTATGGGGGGATCTGTGGATGGCACTGTTATGGGTGGGATCTGTGGATGGCACTGTTATGGGTGGGATCTGTGGATGGCACTGTTATGGAGGGGATCTGTGGATGGTACTGTTATGGGGGGATCTGTGGATAGTACTGTTATGGGGGGATCTGTGGATGGCACTGTTATAGGGGATCTATGGATGACACTTATGGAGGGGATCTGTGGATGACACTGTTATGTGGGGGATCTGTGAATGGCACTGTTATGGGGGGGATCTGTGGAGGACAGACTGTTATGGGGGTCTATGGCTGACACTGTTATGGGGGATCTGTGGATGACACTGTTATGGGGGATCGGTGGATGACACTGTTATTGGGGATCTGTGGATGACGCATAGCATCTTATGCTATGTGTCATCCACAGATCCCTCTATAACAGTGTCGCTGTTTAGTGTGAATGTAATGGCAGCGGGGGCCCGGTGCAGTCACTGTATTGCCCCGGGTCCTGCTCAGTGTAGTAATACTATGAATAACTGTAATAATAATATCGATATTCACTTCTTCACGTACTACCTGGTGAGGCAGGTTAACCACTGAAGAAGGGGGTGACCCCGAAACGCGTTTGGGCTATTGTATCAGTGCTGCGCAGGAGTTTTCAACCAGCTTTCACCTATCCGTGATCTGGTCTGTGGCAATAATCTATATTGACTTATATCTGGTGCCCAGGAAAACCTGTGAGGACGGGACATTAGGACCCAGAAGCAGCGGCCCCCGACTAAACCTCCGGACAGCCTCATTTACCTTCCGGTCACGCGGGACGCCGCGTTAAGACCTGCACCACGTGGGACGCCAGTGGTGCCGGGAATACAAGCGGAGGAGACCGCGATCTTCAGCACACCGAGGGAGGTAAGAGGGGCCGGCTCAGGCACCAGCTACACAGCACGGCACACAAGAGGTGTGCAATATTGAACGTTACAGGATCCGAGATAAATTACCCACAGGGATAGGATCCCCCCAAGTTGGGTTTTAAGTGATTGAAGTGACTTATTCATACAAGGGATTGAAGTGACTTATTCATTCATCTGTTTAGGCTGACAGCCACGACAGTCAACTAATGCCTTTTAATGTGTGAGATAATACACAGTTTTTTGTGAAGTTGGATTTGAATATTCCTGCACTCTGCACTTTATTGTTTTGTTTACACTACTTGCACTATTTGCACGGTATCTATAACACAAGTGAGGGAGTTGGACATTATTTGCTGTCATATTTGAACGTTTTTAATATTTTATATGAGTAAAGGTTACCTTTGAACAAATATTGAGAAGTGTCTTATATGGACCAGATGTAGGAGTGTGCCCCCAATTCTGGAATTTTGCAATTATTGACACATACGCCTTGGGGTGAAGGTCACTGGGTGAGCACCTCTTATCCATTATTTGCTTGCTGGGAGTAGCCGCTTAGCACAAGTACTTTCTTATACTCCAAAGTATAATAGTGTCTGCCAAAACATATATTTTGTTCTGGGGTGAAATTCAATTGCCAAAATAGCAATACCCTGAATCTGGTGTCCCAGCTGTTGCAGGCAAAGATTCATAGTGTCCGCCGAAACATATATTTTGTTCTGGGGTGAAATTCAATTGCCAAAATAGCAATACCATAAATCAGTGGTTTCAGCTGTGGCTGGCCAAGTTTCATAGTGTCCTGCAAATTATATATTTTGTTCTGGATGAAATTCAATTGCCAAAATAGCAATACCATAAATCAGTGGTTTCAGCTGTGGCTGGCAAAGTATAATAGTGTCCGCCAAAATATATATTTTGTTCTGGGGTGAAATTCAATTGCCAAAATAGCAGTACCCTGAATCTGGTGTCCCAGCTGTTGCAGGCCAAGATTCATAGTGTCCGCAAAAAAATATATTTTGTTCTGGGGTGAAATTCAATTGCCAAAATAGCAATACCCTGAATCTGGTGTCCCAGCTGTTGCAGGCAAAGATTCATAGTGTCCGCAAAAACATATATTTTGTTCTGGGGTGAAATACAATTGCCAAAATTGCAATACCCTGAATCTGGTGTCCCAGCTGTTGCAGGCCAAGTTTCATAGTGTCCGCCAAAACATATATTTTGTTCTGGGGTTAAATTCAATTGCCAAAATAGCAATACCCTGAATCTGGTGTTCGAGCTGTTGCAGGCCAATTGTAAATCTGTCCATAAAAGGATACCTTTCATCCAGGGCCTAAATACTAGCCCTAAAAGAGATATTCCCCTAAATCAGTGGTTACTGCTGTGCCTGGATTAGTGTAATACGCTACATAAATAAATAGGCAGATAGTGTTAGGTGCCTGTAAAAAAAGGCCTGAATTTGAAATCAATACATTGGGCCAAATATTTTTTTTCTTATTGTGGTGCTTGGAGAACGGTAACAATGAGGAAAACATGTAGTAAGGGACGCGGACGCGGTCGTGGTGGTGTTAGTGTACCCTCTTGTGCTGGGAGAGGACGTGGCCATTCTGCCACAGCCACACGTCCTAGTGAACCAACTACCTCAGGTTCCAGTACCCGCCAGAATTTACAGCGATATTTGGTGGGGCCCAATGCCGTTCTAAGGATGGTAAGGCCTGAGCAGGTACAGGCGCTAGTCAATTGGGTGGCCGACAGTGGATCCAGCATGTTCACAACATTATCTCCCACCCAGTCTTCTGCAGAAAGCGCACAGGTGGCACCTGAAAACCAAGCTCATCAGTCAGTCACATCACCCCCATGCATATCAGGGAAACTGTCTGAGCCTCAAGTTATGCAGCAGTCTCTTATGCTGTTTGAAGACTCTGCTGGCAGGGTTTCCCAAGGGAATCCACCTAGCCCTTCCCCAGTGGTGGAAGACATAGAATGCACTGATGCATAACCACTGATTTTTCCTGATGATGAGGACATGGGAATACCACCTCATCGGAGTCCACACGTCTCTGATGATGACGAAACACAGGTGCCAACTGCTGCGTCTTTCTGCAGTGTGCAGACCGAACAGGAGGTCAGGGAGGAAGACTGTGTGGAAGACGATGCAGGGGACGATGAGGTCCTAGACCCCACATGGAATGAAGGTCGTGCCACTGACTTTCATAGTTCAGAGGAAGAGGCAGTGGTGAAACCGAGCCAACAACGTAGCAAAAGAGAGAGCAGGGGGCAAAAGCAGAACAGCCAAAAGGGACCGAGCACCCCAAAGGCAGCTTAAAGGAGTTCCCTGGCATGGCCCTTTTTTAAACAATGTGCTGACAACAAGACCCGAGTGGTTTGCACGCTGTGCCATCAGAGCCTGAAGCGAGGCATTAACGTTCTGAACCTTAGCACAACCTGCATGACCAGGCATCTACATGCAAAGCATGAACTGCAGTGGAGTAAACACCTTAAAAGCAAGGAACTCACTCTGGCCCCCCCTGCTCCCTCTTCTGCTGCTGCCTCGGCCTCTTCCTCCGCCTCGGGAGGAATGTTGGCATCTGCCGCCCACCAAACAGAGGATGTGCCACCGACAACACCACCTGCGTCACCAAGCATCTCCACCATGTCACACGGCAGAGTTCAGCTCTCCATCTCACAAACCTTGGAGAGAAAGCGTAAATTCCCACCTAGCCACCCTCGAGCCCTGGGCCTGAATGCCAGCATTTCTAAACTACTGGCCTTTGAAATGCTGTCATTCAGGCTGGTGGACACAGACAGCTTCAAACAGCTGATGACTCCGTGATCCCGTGCTCCGCTTCTTCCCAGGCAGGTAGGCCCCTGCAAAGCGGGTGGTCTACCCGGGGCACGTTTGGCTCCCGTCCTCCCACTGCTGCCACCATGCTGACTCCAGCCCACGCTTGCGACTTGCTGGCTCCACCGCTGGCTCACGGGGAAGCTGCTACCCTCTTCTCCCGATGATGATGATGCCCCTTCGCCACCCGGCTCCCAAGTGTAATCAACATTGAGCATCACGGATCCGGAAGCAGCGGATGTCTCCTCCAGATCTTGGCTGGGCAGTAGCTGCTGACTTTCCTCTAGTAGCTCATCCTCACTAAAAAGTGGAGCCTACAGTACAGCATATAATACTTCTTGCACTGAGGGAACTGAAAATTATAGAGGAATATTCAGCAAAGTTGGGGGAAGAGGGCCTGCTCCCGATCCATGTCAACTAAGCGTCGTGTCAGAGGAACCCACCGACTTTTGGCTGGGGGTGTCTGATGTCAATTGGGACGAAGTGGATGACCGAGTCAACCATTCAAAAACTGCTGGGTTGCTGGTCAAGACATGACTGCTAGATGACACCGGGAGCTTAGGACCTCTGCTGCAACGCCCCTTACTCTGCTGCGACTTCTGCCTGCACTTCTCTGTCTAACATACTGTTAGATCCAACAGATCTTCACAACAGATAACTGCACCGCTGAGCGGCAAATATATATTTTTTTTCCCTCTAATACACCCCAGAAAAGGCTTCACAACAGAAAACTGCACCGCTGAGTGGCAAATATATTTTTTCTTTTTCCGCTACTACACCCCATAATAGGCTTCACAACAGATAACTGCACCGCTGAGCGGCAAATATATTTCTTTTTTTTACCACTAAAACACCCCATTGGCCGAGCACTCGAGTATAATGGAAGTCAATGGGAGTAAACCAGGCACCCCCTGCTCTGAAGAGGAGAGGGTGCCTGGTCCATTGAAAAAGGTCAGAAAGTGACAGAAACACCAACTAAATGGATCGGGAACAGCATGAGGACAATGACTGGATGCATCTTGGTCTCTCAGGTCGCTGCTGGGAACTATGTTCTCCGAGTTGTACGCCACTTTTACAGAACGACAAAAATATGCACAAACCCCCCCACCCCCAAAAAAAAAAAAAAACATTTCACAGGAAAAATTGTTAGCAAACATTATCTCCTGTGTATTCAATTGTATATAAAGTGCAAGTTCAGAAAAAAGTACAAGAAAGAGGCATTCCGAAACAGCCTGCATATCACATAAAGGAGGGCCTCATTAACATTGTGGTACAATTGTTCAGGTAGTGGCACTCCTACACTCATAAAGCCGATGCGCAAAGTGAAATTGCTGCCAAAAATTACAAGGAACCGGCACTCCAAAACAACCTTTGTTACATATAAAGGAGGTCATCATACACACCCTTGAAAAATTATCATTGATGACCTGCTAGTAACCCTCCAAAACATTAGGAGCAAGGTCCTGCTGTTGACCCTCTAAAACATTAGGGGTGAGTGCCTGTTGCTTAGCTGACTCTCTAAAATATTGTACTTGAGGGCCTGCAGGTGAGCTGACCCTCCCTGAAGAGGGACATGAGGAGATCTTGTGCACTGATTCCCAAACTCTTCAGCATCCACAGTCAGAAGAAGATGACGGTGGGGAATGGCAATTGGTGTTTCATGAGGTGGATGATGCGGATGAGACACAGTTGTCGATAAGTGAGGGTTTTGTTAAGTCAACAACACAAGTCAGGAGGATGACCCGAGTGAGGAAGTGGAAGAGGGGGTGGTGGACGATGACATCATTGACCCAAACTGGGAAGGTGGCAAGACAAGCGAGGACAGTAGTACAGAGGGGGAGGGATCCACAGCAACGCAACAGGCTAGAAGAGTCTATGGGATGGCAAAAGGGAGAAGGCGGGCCACACTAAATAGGCCCGTGTACACATGTCCTTAAACCAGGCCTTTGAACGTAAGCACAAATACCAAGCCACCCACCCACAGGCCATTGCACTAAATGCACACCTTAAAAATTGCTGGCCCTGGAAATGTTGCAATTTAGGCCTGTAGACACTGAGGCTTTCCTCAGCCTCAGGGCAGCGGACATGCCTCGTTACTCAGTCCCCAGCCGCCACTATTTTTCTCAGTGTGCCGTTTCCGCATTACACCAGCAATTGTGTCCCGTAAAATCACCCGTGCCCTGACAAATGCAGTAGTTGGGAAGGTCCACTTAACGACTGACACACGGACAACTGCTTTTGGCCAGGGACGCTACATTTACGTGACGGCACACTGGGTGAAACTTGTGGATGCCGATAGCTAGTCGTACCCTGGTATGGCACAGGTGCTACCAATGCCAAGGATTGTGGGTCCCCATTCCATCAGGATTTTCACCACCACCTACATTAGTTGCAACAAACCCCCCTTCTCATACTCATCTTGCAGTACAAGTCAGCCCTCAGTCAGTAGCTGGAAGCATTTTAGCATGGCAGGAACTCACAAATGACGTTTTAGAGGGTCAGCTGCCCTGTAGGCACTCGCAAATGATGTTTTAGAGGGTCAGATACCCTGAAGGCTCTCACAAATGATGTTTTAGAGGGTCAGCTGCCCTGAATACACTCGCAAATGATGTCTTAGAGGGTCAGCTACCCTGAAATCATTCAAAAATAATGTTTTAGAGGGCCAGCTGCCCTGAAGGCACTTGCTAATGATGTCTTAGAGGGTCAGCTACCCTGACGGCACTCAAAAATGATATTTTAGAGGGTCAGCTACCCTGAAGGAACTCGCAAATGATGTTTTAGAGGGTTAGCTGACTGGAAGGCCCTCTTTTAGGTTTATTTCACCTGCAAGTCCCTCACATATAATGTTTAACAGGGTCAGCTCACCTACAGGACCTCATATATTATATTTTAGGGGGTCAGCTCCCCTGCAGGCCCTCACATATAGTGTTTTAAAGGGAAGGCTTACCTGTAGGCCCTCACATATAATGTTTTTTAGGGTCAGCTCAACTGCATGCCCTCATAAATAATGTTTTAGAGGGTCAGCTGCCCTTAAGGCACTCACAAATTATGCTTTAGAGGGTCAGCTGCACAGAAGGCACTCGCAAATGATGTTTAAGAGGGTCAGCTACCATGAAGGCACTTTCAAATGATATTTTAGAGGCTCAGCTGCCCTGAAGGCACTCGCAAATGATGTATTAGAGGGTCAGCTGACCGGAAGGCCCTTTTTTAGGTTCATTTCACCTGCAGGCCCTCACATATAATGTTTAACAAGATCAGCTCACCTGCAGGCCCTTGCAATTCATGTTTTTTAGGGTCAGATCACCTGCATGCCCTCATAAATAATGATTTAGAGGGTCAGCTGCCCTGAAGGCACTCAAAAATGATGCTTTAGCGGGTCAGCTGTGCAGAAGTCACTCACAAATGATGTTTTAGATGGTTAGCTGCCCTGAAGGCAATCGCAAATGATGTTTTTTCAGGGTCAGCTACCCTGAAGCCACTCAAAAATGATGCTTTAGAGGATCAGCTACACAGAAGGCACTCACAAATTATGTTTTAGAAGGTCAGCTGCCCTGAAGGCACTCGAAAATGTTGTTTTAGAGGGTCAGCTGCCCTTAAGGCACTCACAAATGATGCTTTAGAGGGTCAGCTGCACTGAAGGCACTCACAAATGATGTTTTAGAGGGTCAGCTGCCCTGAAGGCACTCGCAAATGATGTTTTAGAGGGTTAGCTAACCTGAAGGCAGTTTCAAATGACACAAACACAGAAATGCAACAGCACTCTGCAACCAGCACTCTGCCCTGCCTCTATGCTAGAAGTTATCCGAGGCGTTAGTGTACATTCTGAAAAAGTAATAAGCTACTTACTGAGCCAAGTCTGCCTCTATGAGTGGTCCTAATGCGAAATCCTACCTGATATGGGCCATGACAGCCACATAAAATCCAGAGAGTGTGGGCCCAGCAAGCATGCTAGGATCCACCTTGATTATTAATCCTTTTTGGTGCCATAACAGCCTCCATTAGATCCACGGACGCAGGCACCAACATGCATGCTGAGCCCACTATGTTCTCTTTCTGGAGCCAGGTGGCTATTAGTAGGTACTATGATGCAAGTTCAGTTTTATACTTACTCTGATTAAAACCAGTCTCTAGGCAGACAAACTAGTCAGGTGTGCATGACTGAAAGGAGGCCGCCACACCTCCAGCATATGCTACACAAAAACACGGGGGGTCACACAGTATGTCCCTGCATGCAGGTGCATGTAGCCATGGCAAAATATACATACAAACACAGAGATGCAACAGCACTCTGCAACCAGCACTCTGCCCTACCTCTATGCTAGAAGTTATCAGTTTCAAATTATGTTTTAGCGGGTGAGCTGACTGGAAGGCCCTTTTAGGTTAATTTAACCTGCAGTCCCTCACATATAATGTTTTAGAGTGTCAGCTCACCTGCAGGCCCTCACATATGATGTTGTATATTGTCAGCTCACCTGTAGGCCCTCACATATAATGTTTTAGATGGTCAGCTCACCTGCAGGCCCTCACATATAATGTTTGTTAGGGTCAGATCGCTCGCATTTTTACGTGATGCACCATCAACATCACGGTAATTTCCACGGCCCTTACTGGCCGCCTTCTTAATATTAAATGTTAGATATGCTTAATAGTATGTCACACTTACAGTAGCGTAGGATTTGTAAGTGTATGCGCTAATAAATTAAAAAGTATTTGGGATGCGTACACATTACACAGGAGATATAGCCCTGATAGTATTATTGACTAGCATACACAGTCTACGGATAAAGTACAGTATATGTCAGTGATATGTATTAAACGCACACATAGTAGATGTGGCACAAATTATTTAAATTTGCGCTACAGACACTGTTTTGTGATGTAGTACAGAATTTTCACAGAAAGACACACAGTATGGACACTACATAAGGCCCAGATAATTTTAATTTGCGTTATTACAAACACTGTTTTTTCGGATGCAGGAAAGTATATGTCACAGAAACCCACAGAATATGGACTCTATATTTGGCCCAGATTATTGGAATTTGTAATACAGACACTGTTTGCAGATGTTGTACAGTATTGGTTACAGAACACCACAGATTATGGACACTATATTAGGCCCAGATTATTATAGACACTGTCTGCGGATGATGTACAGTATATGTCACTAATAGGTATAAAATAAAAATATCTTGCTGATATAAAACACACACAGTAGTCCTTAAAAGGACTTTCGGGTCTTTGAAAACTTTTGGTAGTAAAAACAGCAAATTTCTCTCCCTGTCCCTTCCGAAGCACTGTCCCTGAGACTGCAGGAGATAAATAGATTGCTGCTCTAAAACACACACACACACACACAGTAGTCCTTAAACTGACTTTTGTGTCCTGGAAAAGCTTTCTCAGAATAAAAACTGTGAAAATTGCTTCCTACTCTGTCTTTCCCTTTTTACGCTCTGCTCTCCCTGTCTAAGTCTGAGCCAAACATGCGTCATCAGGTGCTATATAACACCAGATGACGCGTTATGGCCAGCCAATCACTGTAATGCCAGCAGCCAACATGGTTACTGGCATTAAAGTGAGGGCAGTACTTACCAACACCCTTACTGGCTGTTTAAAACCTGCAAAACGTGCGGGACAAATAGATATTTGGCTGAGCATGCTCGCTCATCATTT
Organism: Bufotes viridis; assembly: GCA_033119425.1. Classification (NCBI taxonomy): domain Eukaryota; kingdom Metazoa; phylum Chordata; class Amphibia; order Anura; family Bufonidae; genus Bufotes; species Bufotes viridis. The sequence continues at coordinate 39,815,361 of CM065599.1, forward strand.
CCACTAATACACCTGACAAAAGGCTTCACAACAGATAACTGCACCGAATAAGGGCAAATAAGATAAATATTGCCTTGTAATATTGCCTTGTAAGGGTCCTAATGCATGTACAGTATCAGTCAGTACTTGCACACTAATAACAAGAACGGTATGCCGGAATTACAGATCTGCATAATGGCAATTTGGATCCCCAGTCAGTGTTACAAGGTGTAATAGAATTGTTCCTATTACCCAAGCTGTAACCTCCCTTACTGAACCCTTTTCAACATAAATGCCCTATCCTTTCCCTACACCTTGCATAATCTTTCCCTGCACTTTTTTTTAACAATGTCCCTAGTGCCTGCAGATTTCTCTCCCTGCACTAAGTACACTGGTAAATGGCATAATCTAAGACGGCTGCAGCTATTTATAGGGCTGTGACATCACAGGGCTGGCTGGCTGCTGATTGCCATGCTTTGCATTATGGGTGATCCCACCTTCCCAGAGTTCCTTTCTCCATGTCCTCACACATGCAGCTGCCATTTTAGGTAAAAATGTGATTTATTACTACGAATCGTGAGGAAATTCGGATTTGTTGCAAATCAAATTTTTCCTAAAATTCGGATCGAATTCCATTTTGTCAGCTTCGATTCGCTCATCTCTAATAATGAGGGACATTTATCAAACCAGACACATCTGTTTTTTGGTGTAAAAATATCAATCAACGTGTTGATTGCGGCGTTTTCTGCAACATTCCTTTGACATTTAGGAGACACATCACTTTTTAAAGTGATCTAAGTTTAAGTCTGAAAAGTGATTTTTGCGGATCCTTTTTTTGCGGACAACAAAATACATAGGTTTGCGTGCATGAGCCCTTATACCAGTGTTATTGAATGAATAATTCTGACATTTTACTGCAAACATTGCACAGTTATACCTGTATTAGTGAACGCATGACTGCATCACACCATGTAGTTCAAAGATATTTTACTTCGAAAATTACATTATTATACTTGTGTTAGTGAATGCATACTTTAAAGAGATTTGACTGCAAACATTGCATTCTTATTCCATGTTAGTGAAAGCATTATAGCATCTGACTGTGTAGGTCAAATATATTTTACTAACAAAATTAGGGTACTTTCACACTAGCGTTTTGGATTCAGTTTGTGAGATCCGATTTCAGGGCTCACACAAATGGTCCAAAACGGATCATTTAATCCCCAATGCATTCTGAATGGATAAGGATCCATTCAGAATGCATCACTTAGGCTCCGTTCCGCTTTTATTCTGTTTTTGGGGCAGACACCAAAACGCAGCATGCAGCATTTTTGTGTCCGACTGAAAAGGTGGAGCCTAACGGATCAGTTTTTTATTACAATGTAAGTCAATGGGGACAGATCCGTTTTCAATGACACAATATGGTGCATTTAAAAACTGATCCGTTCCCCATTGACTTTCAATGTAATTCAAAACGGATCCGTTCTGAACGGATACAAACGTTTTCATTATAGGTGCGGATCCATCTGTGCAAATAAACAGACTGATCCGCACCAACACAAGTGTGAAAGTACCCATAAATTGTTATACTCTTGTTAGTGAATGCATACTTCAAAGACATTTTACTACAAAAAATGCATTCTTAAACTTGTGTTATTTAATATATAGTTAAAAAACATTCTACCGCAAAATATACTCATATTATTGAATGCATACTTTGAAGACATTTTACCAGAAAAATAGTTTTTATACTCATGTTAGTAAACATTACTGCATCAGACGATGTAGTTCAATGACATTTCACTGCAAGTATTGCATTGTTTTACCAGTGTTAGTTCAAAGACATTTAATCTTAAAAATTTCATGTTTTTACCTATGTTGTTAAACCCATATTAATGAACATATTACTGCCCCAGACCATGTTGTTCAAAGACATTTTACTGCAAAATTGCAGTTATATCCATTCTAGTGAATATATACATCAAGTACATTTTACTGGAAATATTGCATTCTTATACCAATGATGATGAACATATTACTGCAGCAGACATAGTTCAAAAACATTTTACCATAAAAATTGCATACTTATACCTGTGTCAATAAACACATAATTCAGTGTTTTACCTCAAACATTGCATTGTTATACCTATGTAAGTGAACACATTACTGTATCATTACTGATCATAGTAAAAGGGACAACCTCTATGTCTAGCAGAAAGAAAGTTTCTCAACAAAGAAAATTTCTATCAACATAAAAGGGACTCTTTACTATAAGAGCAGTGAGACTATGGAACTCTCTGCCAGGGGAGGTGGTGATGGTGAACTCAGTAAAAGAGTTCAAGAGGAGCCTGGATGTGTTTCTGGAGTGTAATAACATTATATATTATATGTTATAGTTACTAGAATTCTAGGGCCATAGATCAAATTATACTGACTGCCTTATTGGAGTGGGAAGGATCCCCCCCCCCCCCCAAATGATGAAATTTGGCTTTTACGTAATTAGTTGTTTTTAACCTTCCTCTGAATCTGCTTTGCAGGATAACAGGCTAAACTGGACATACGTCTTTTTTCAGCCTTCAAAAATGTTATTATCACACCGTGTAGTTCACAGATATTTCACTTTAAAAATTGCATTGTTATACCGATGTTATTGAACACATAAATCAAATACATTTTACCTCAAACATTGCATTGTTATAACCATATTAGTGAATGCATGACCACATCAGACGATGTAGTTGAGACATTGTACTTCAAAAATTGCATTGTTATAGTGAATGCATAGTACAAAAATATTGTAAGGCAAACATTGCATTGTTATACCCTTGTTAGTTAATACATACTTCAGAGACATTTATCAGCAAAAATTGCATTCTTATGCCCATGTTAGTGAATGCATTACTGCATCAGACTGATTCCTTCAAATACATTTTACTTCAAAAATTGCATTGTTATACATCTGTTACTAAAAACATACTACAGACATTTTACCAGAAAAATTATTCTTATACCCATTAGTGAACACATAGTTCAAAGACATTTTACTGCAAAAAACTGCATTATTTCCAAAGAAAATTGTCAATACCAGCATGAGGTGTGTTTGTAGAAAGGAAGTAACATTTAACTACACCTCTATAATTACATTGTCAAAAAAACACTTTCAATTTTTCTAGTATTGTTTAACCCCTTTGCGGGTATCATCAGCCATAGCTGCCAGGTCTCTACTGTTTCAAACAGCAGAGGCCCAGGGCAAATGTGACTAAGGCATCTGAATGGTGAAGATGTGGGTGCCGCATGCTCCTGCATTTATAACACGTTGGCTGAGATATATATCCCAGTGATAGCTTAGAGCCTCAGGCAGGCTCTGAGCTACTTATCTCTGGTATATTTCAATACAGGCATGCAGGTGTCAGCTCTGTTTGGGAATAAAGTGAATGGTGTGTTCTGTGAAGGATAAATACCAATCATAGAATACAATTGGAAATCTAATTAACATTGGTTATAATCACCTAAAGTGACCAAACAAAATAATAAAAAAAAACGCAACTCTAATTAAAATTAAACTAATAATAGCAGATAAACATATCTTTGGGTTGCCCTAAATATTAAATGGTCAGATATCTAAGTCAGCTTCAGCTTCAGCTTGAGAGGATGAGACAACATTAAGGTCAGATTTAGCATCAGGGTCAGCCTCATGGTTAGTGTCAAAATCAGGGTCAACATCAGTTGGCATCAAGGTTAGCATCAGCATAAAGGTCAGTATCAATGTCTGGGTAAAAGTATCATTATTTTGATGTTTGATTCTGATATCTGATAATGTCCTAATATGGATACTGTTTTTAAGTCCCCTCATCAGCTTGTACCTAAGGCATAAAAAATCTCTTTGAAGGTAATTCCACATAAGATAGATACACTACAGATTTGCTACGTAAGCGGAAAATTCTTAATATATTAGCAGCAAATTTGATGTTTTCCAGGAATCTCATCCACATGGTATAAAAACAAATCTGGTGCGTAAATTGACCTGTGGATTTTAAATGTTGATTTATACTGTGGAATCCGGAGTGTATTTCACCAAACGAGTTAAATCTGTGGCTAATCTGCAGCAATATACATGAAATGTAAGTTTTAAGTGATGCTGGTCAAAGAGCCATAACATTTCAATGTGGTGAGACAAATGATTTCTACTCACAATTTCTTGGGTACAAACAGCATCTTGAATCCTTTATTTTCATCTTTGTATGGAATACTTTAGCAGCCAAGTTTTCTCCAACTTCTCATCCAATGTGACGTTTCCAGAGGCCATGCCCCTTTCTCATGCGTAAAGATGGGAGCAAGCAGGTTTAAACATAGTGTATATGTTGGTGGATCAACTAATTGTATATCAGGACCTAACGGTGCTCACCCCTTTGGTTCTCCCAAATGAACCGTTGAACAAGGTACTGTAATGAAAATAACAGGTAGGTGGGGGCACTCAGTGCTCTGACAATATATAGATCCAACAGGTTTTGTGATAGATTGGTAAATTTTATTCTAATAATGTATTCTAATAATTTAACAGGCAATCTTCTAGACAGGAGAGATATATTCTAGACAGGAGAAATATATGACTGCTGGTACTTCTTACTGATGAATAATAGGTAGAAATTATTTGCAAATATAGTCTTGTGGATTTATATGTTCTGATATTATTCAAAACACATAATTTCACACAGTTCTCTAATGTTAATAGCAATTCAGATTATTGCATGTCAGCCCTATGCGTGGAAAAGCCTACCACATTAAAAGTAGCAACATGCGACCGTAGGTCAAGTCCACACATTCCCACTTTGTGTGCCGCCTTCCCACACGTCAGGCTGATTAAAACCAAGTCTGCAAACCAGTAATGCTGGTGCGCTACTATATGTATGCTCTCAGTTAGTACAGTACTTGTAGTTCATATAATACAATCTAGCATAAAGCCCACAAAAATCCCTAGAGAAAATCTGTAAAAAAATCCCCAATCAATGATTCAAAAAGGGAAAATCCATAAAAATTAACAGTCAATGATCCAAAAATCCACTTCTACGTTGTTGTTCTGTGTATATTCAGTTCATACCACAATCTTAGCAAAATTCAGTTCATGTTGTAAATTACTTTAGTATAAATTCATATGTTGTCATACATATATCCAGGTTATATCAGAGAGTTTCTGGTCTCTGTTTTTACATCAATGTAAGTGTTGCCCAATACAATGATCATCAAAGGATCATCCTTATTATTTGTGACTCCTCGCTATTTTTTACTGTGTCTACAAAGAATATCTTTCTGTTCATTGTCCTCACTTTATTCAAGGCCTTGTATTATTTGAATAGGATATTTTTTCTCTATAAATTGTTTCCGGAGGTCCTATGCTTCTGTCTCAAATCTTTCATTGAGATTACAGTTACGTTTTAACCTTCTGAATTAACTTGTAGGGATGTTAGATAACCACCTAGAAAGGTGGCAGCTCGAGTGTAGAATATATCCATTTCTCATTATTGGTTTATAATATGTATTGCATATAATCTTGGCATCTTCATTTTTAACTTCTTCAGGACCGCCGTACGCAGGATTGCGTCCTGCGGGCGGTCCTGTTCTTCTGATCGGACGCGGCGGCGCGTCATCTCGCGAGACGCGAGACTTCCTGTGAACGCGCGCGCGTTCACAGCGTCGCGCGTCTGAAGAGTTTTACTACAGCCTGACAGCGATGATCAATCGCTGGCAGGCTGTAGATGCGATATAAATCGCATCAAACAAGTATATCAGACGCTGTTTTGTGAACAGCGCCTGATATACCTGCTACCTGGTCCTCTGGTGGTCCCATTTGCTGGGATCGACCACCAGAGGACCAGGTAACTATGTAAAGTTGCACCAAACACTACACTAACCCCCCACCCCCTCACCAATTAACCCTTGATCACCCAATCTAGACCCCTGATCACCCCCTGTCATTGATCAAACCCCTTGTAAGGCTCCATTCAGACGTCCATATGTGTTTTGCGGATCCGTGGATCCGCGGATCTGATCCGCGGATCCACAGATCCTCAAAACACGGACACCGGCAATGTGCTTTCTGCATTTTGCAGATCCGCACATTGCCAGAACTATATAGAAAATGCTTTTTCTTGTCCGATTCCTTGTCCAATTGCGGACAAGAATAGGACATGTTCTATATTTTTATGGAACGGAAGTGCAGACCCGGAAGCGCGGATCTGTAATTCCGGATCCGAGCGGGACAAAGTCTGTCCCCACAGAAATGAATGGGTCCGCAATTCCGCTCCGCAAACAGAATTGCGGACGTGTGAATGGGGCATAAGGGTCCCTTATCACCGCCAGTTAGTTAGCTACTTGTTAGGTAGCTAGCGCCCAGCCCACCGCACCGCAGTCACTGATTTTGGCAGAGATTTTTTCATCCACATTGACCGATGCGAATGAAAAAATCAGTGCCGTTCATTTTATTTTATTTTTTCAGCGCAGAGGCTGAACGGAAAAAAATCTTATTACCCGTATGCTCAATATAAGGAGAATCGCAGAAACTCCTAATGCTGGCCATACGTGTAATGATTGCGGAGACCCTCAAATGCCAGAGCAGTACAAACACCTCACATGTGACCCCATTTTAGAAAGAAGACACCCCAAGGTATTCCGTGAGGGGTATGGTGAGTTCATGCAAAATTTTATTTTTGTCACAAGTTAGTGGAATATGAGACTGTAAAAAAAAAAAAAAATCAATTTCCGCTAACTTGTGCCAATTTTTTTTTCTGTGAACTCGCCATGCCCTCACAGAATACCTTGGGGTGTCTTCTTTCCACAATGGGGTCACTTGTGGGTATTTATACTGCCCTGGCATTTTAGGGCCCTAAAGCGTGAGAATCCAAATGCGTAAAAATGGCCTATGAAATCCTGAAGGTACTCATTGGTTTAGGGCCCTTTGCGCATCTTGGCTGCAAAAGTGTCACTCATGTGGTATCGCCGTACTCAGCAGAAGTGGGGCAATGTGTTTTGGGGTGTATTTTTACATTTACCCATGCTGGGTGTGAGAAATATCGCTGTAAACGACAACTTTTTAAATTTTTTTATTTAAAGTTGCCAATTTACAGAGATATTTCTCTCACCCAGCATGGGTATATGTAAAAATACACCCCAAAACACATTGCCCTACTTCTTCTGAGTACGGCGATGCCACATGTGTGACACTTTTTGCAGCCAAGATGCGCAAAGGGCCCAAATTCCAACGAGTACCTTTTAGAGGGCATTTTTACGCATTTTTCTTCTCACGCTTTAGGGCTCCTAAAATGCCAGGGCAGTATAAATACCTCACATGTGACCCCATTTTGGAAAGAAGACACCCCAAGGTATTCGCTGAGGGGCATAATGAGTCCATGAAAATTAAACTTTTTGTCAAAAGTTAGCGGAAAGGGAGACTTTGTGAGAAAAACAATAAAAAATCAATTTCCACTAACTTGTGCCAAAAAAATCTTCTATGAACTCGCCATGCCCTCATGGAATACCTTGGGGTGTCTTCTTTCCAAAATGGGGTCACATGTGGGGTATTTCTACTGCCTGGCATTTTAGGGGCCCTAAAGCGTGAGAAGAAAAATGCGTAAAAATGCCCTCCTAAAGGTACTCATTGGTTTTAGGGCCCCTTGCGCATCTTGGCTGCAAAAAGTGTCACTCATGTGGTATCACCGTACTCAGGAGAAGTAGGGCAATGTGTTTTGGGGTGTATTTTTACATATACCCATGTTGGGTGAGAGAAATATCTCTGTAAATTGACAACTTTGAATAAAAAATGTAAAAGTTGTCGTTTACAGCGATATTTCACACGCAGCATGGGTATATGTAAAAATACACCACAAAACACATTGCCCTACTTCTCCTGAGTACGGCGATACCACATGAGTGACACTTTTTGCAGCCTGGGTGCGCAAGGGGCCCTAAAACCAATGAGTACCTTTAGGATTTCACAGGCCATTTTTATGCATTTGGATTCTCACACTTTAGGGGCCCCTAAAATGCCAGGTGAGTATAAATACCCCACATGTGACCCCATTTTGGAAAGAAGACACCCTAAGGTATTCCGTGAGGGGCATGGTGAGTCCACAGGATTTTTATTTTTGGCACAAGTCAGCGGAAACTGTTTTTTTTTTTTTTTATTTAGTTTTTACAAAGTCTCATATTCCACTAACTTGTGACAAAAATAAAATTTTACATGAACTCACCATACCCCTCACAGAATACCTTGGGGTGTCTTCTTTCCAAAATGGGGTCACATGTGGGGTATTTATACTGTCCTGGCATTTTAGGGCCCCTAAAGCGTGAGAAGAAGTCTGGAATCCAAATGCGTAAAAATGCCCTGTAGAAATCCTAAAGGTACTCATTAGTTTTAGGCCCCTTGCGATCTTGGTTGCAAAAGTGGCACACATGTGGTATCGCCAGTACTCAGGAGATAGGGCAATGGTTTTGGGGTGTATTTTATATATACCCATACTGTGTGTGAGAAATATCTCTGTAAACGACAACTTTTAAAAATTTTTATACAAAGTTGACAATTTACAGAGATATTTCTCTCACCCAACATGGGTATATGTAAAAATACACCCCAAAACACATTGCCCTACTTCTCCTGAGTACGGAGATACCACATGAGTGACACTTTTTGCAGCCTGGGTGCACAAAGGGGCCCAAATTCCAACGAGTACCTTTAGGTTTTACATGGCGGCTCACAATTTAGCCCCGCCCAAAATGCCAGAACAGTAAACACACCCCACAAATGACCCCATTTCGGAAAGTAGACACCCCAAGGTATTCACTGAGGGGCATAGTGAGTCCGTCTGAGACTTTTTTTTTTGCCAGAAGTTATCAGAAATTGAAACTTTTTTTTTTCTCAGAAAGTGTCATTTTCCGCTAACTTGTGAAAAAAATGAAATGATACATGAACTCACCATGCCCCTCTGCGAATACTTTGGGGTGTCTTCTTTCTAAAATGGTGTGATTTGGTGGTATTTATACTATCCTGGCATTCTAGCACCTGAAGAAACATGACAGGCGCTCAGAAAGTCAGAGCTGCTTCAAAATGCCGAAATTCACTTTTTGCACCATAGTTTGTAAACGCTATAACTTTTACCCAAACCAATAAATATACACTTATTGGACTTTTTTTATCAAAGACATGTAGAACAATAAATTTAGAGAAAAATTTATATAGAAATGTAGTTTTTAAAAAAATTACAACAGAAAGTGAAAATGTCATTTTTTTGCAAAAATTTCGGTAATTTTTGATTAATAGCAAAAAAGTAAAAATGTCAGCAGCAATGAAATACCACCAAATGAAAGCTCTATTAGTGAGAAGAAAAGGAGGTAAAATTCATTTGGGTGGTAAGTTGCATGACGGAGCAATAAACGGTGAAAGTAGTGTAGTGCGGAATTGTAAAAAGTGGTCTGGTCATTAAGGGTGTTTAAGCTAGGGGGGCTGAAGCGGTTAATGTCTAAATCCAAAAATTGAATATTACTTTTGCTAGTGCTTGTGGTGAACTGGAGATTCCAATCGTTGACAATAATTTCATTTAAAAATGCTTCTAGGTCTTTTTGGGAGTCTTGCCAAACAAAAACAATGTCATCGATATATCTACGCCATAGCATCAGACTCGTCCCCAGCTTGGGAGAGATGTGTTCCAACTCCCACTGAGCCATAAATAAATTGGCATAGCTGGGGGCGAATCTGGTGCCCATGGCGGTCCCACGATGTTGCAAGTAAAATTCATCCTGGAATACAAAATAATTGTGTGACAATATGTATTTCACACCTTCTATGATAAAGTCTATTTGTTCTGTTTTCATTTCACTAAAATGTGTTAATTGTTGTTGTAATGATTGCAGTCCCCTAGAGTGATCTATGATTGTATATAGGGAACTCACATCAAGGGTCCCTAGGATACAGTTATCGTTGTAATCCATAGACTCCATGATCTTAACTATTGCTGTGGTGTCTTTAATATAGGACGGTGTTTTCTTGACTACCGGTTGTAGTAGTTTATCAATATATTTTGATAAATTTGATAAAATTGAACTTATGCCTGACACTATTGGTCTTCCTGGAGGTTTGTAGGTTTAAACATGCATATGAAATCACGAAAAGTTAAATAGCAATACAAATAATCACAAGCAATTACAATAATATACCTAATAACTAAACATTAAAAACCATGATGCAGTTATTGTTTATGAAAATACGCTAAAATGACACACCTTATTCAACTCTTCTAGTTCTACAGTGTTCATTTTTGCGATCCGATGTCTCACATTGTAATAGCCTTCTCTAGGCTACCATCTCAAATCCCATATATGATGTTTTACTTCAATAAAGTGTTTTCAAAAGACAGTAAGATGTGAAGTGAAAATTGATATACTGTATATATCTTGCTAATTTGATACACTTAAAACTTCTCGCCACTGTCCAAAGTGGTGAGTAAAAGGGCATGGCTTAATGGATGTAGCGGGCCTTAGTGCGGTCCACCAGATTTACTATAGCTTGCTCCAGAAAGTGGCTGAGCTTATTGCTGAAGTCTGCACTAGTCCCTGGCTGGCATATACTTTGGTTTCTGGTGCACAGACTACCAGAGATGGAAATAATTTATTAAGAGGCATCTGCCTCTTATTAAATTAGGTGCATCTCACTCCGGCGCAGCGGTATCAAGACTGGCGTATGGGAACACCAGTCTTGATAATTGTCCCTAAGTGTACTTTATTTAATTGTAAATTTCAGCTAATATATTATAGTTTTGCTTATAAAAAATAACAAATTGAATGAAAATGCAACAAAATTAACAATTTTCCTTATTTAAATTTCTCTGCTTTTAAGACAGTCATGGCTTACAACATAGTTAACAATTAATACTTACTATATGTCCACCTTTTGTTGGCATTAGTGTTGGGAGAGCATGCTACGCAGCCAATAAACGTGCAGGTAAGTACTGCCATTCAATATAATGCCGTAGCCATGTTGGCCATGAATACATAAACACATTAATTAATTGATCATCTCCATATTGAGATGTATAAATAGGATATTGTGAGGCTTCATTCTACCTGCAGAAGAATCAAGACTCATAATCTATCAGAGTATTAAATGATTGCACATATATATTGATAGTATCATTCTTCGCCAAGCTAGGTGATAAATTCCCACTGGAAAGACTTGTTCCAAGTTCTTCCCATTTATGTTGTGTGTCTTAATAGTCTTAACAAGTCATACATGTGAAAATAGTCCAGGATGGGGACGTATACAAAAGCAGCCAATTTAGCCAGTAAAGTAGCCCCAACAGTAAAAAGGAATACATTATCTCTAAATAGGGAGAATTGGCTATCAATAAAAGGTTTTTTTAAATGTGGGCGTTGCAGCAATTGCAAAATTACAAATTTCCACCAAAAAACAACTCAAGTATGGTCTAGGGTGAACAGCTTTAAGATGGATATTAAAGAGGGCCTAACATGTGATACAACAGATGTGATTTATATGTTGGAATGTGGGTGCTATAAGCAATATATAGGAAGAACTAAAAGAACCTTAAAGAAAAGAGTAGCTGAACACATAGGAAACATAAGAAAAGGTGTAGAAACGCACTCACTTTCCAAACATTTTAAATTATATCACAATTGTGATCCCTCAGATCTGAAATTTTGTGCTATAGAAAAATCAAAAGATCTTGGAGATGGGGGAATCATGTAGCTCAAATGTCGAGACAAGAAACACGAAGGATATTCGACTTCGAGAGCATGACCCCCAAAGACCTCAATTCTGAGATGGAGCTATTTGGGTTCTTATAATTGGGGGGTAGTTTGGCGGTGACGGGACATCGGAGTCTGCCCGTTTTATACCGACACTCCGATCTCCCCTCCCTACCAGATTCTCCCCAATATATCATCATATCATCGTCTTGCAAACAATTTATTATTGTCTTGCAAGCAATTATACAGCAATCTTCTAGCAAGTAGCAAAGTATCATTAATGTGTGAATCAATTTATACGCACTCCACCACGTGCAGTGCGGTTTCATCTTAAAGACAGCATTTCTAGTATTAATTATAATACTTTTAATATATTTTTAATATATTATTCTGGATTGTTTATACAAATCTCTGTTTTTTACCAACTAAGACAAATCGGAATCGCATGTAAACCGCATTGGGCTATCTGTGCGATCCAGTTGCGCTTTGTTGCAGCCATTTGTTCCTAGATATATTTTAAATATATGTTTAAGAATATTTGATATATATGACTATAGATTTTTATATGATTTTGAAGCTGCATATTTATAGAATTGGTTATAGGATCCACACCAGAGTTTACAAGCCACCTATGGATAGAGGATTATAGGACGAATAAACCACTATATAAGGGATACAAATGCTCACTCTAATCACCACTGAGAAAGGGGTACAGCACCCCGAAACGCATTTGGCGTAGAAGAGTGAGCACCCTATTGTTGCAACATATTTGGGGACACCAAAGAGGACTGGACTATTATCACCTAACATCGGCCCATTAAAGCGCTGAATGGAATCAGGATTTTAGCGCACAAAGTTACACAGACGGCACCTCCGCTTCTTTCAGTAACCCAGCACCCAAGTCACGTGGGACGCCAGGCCGGAGCGGAGCACATTATGAACTGGCGCATTTGAAAAAAGACATTGACGTACTTATGAACTGAACCAACAATTATAGAGCTTTTTGATGGTGCAGCAACATAGAAGTTCATCTATGCATTTCTCTGGCATTTTTATATTCACCAATTCCACATGGTTCTGGTTCTTTTAAATTGTGGCCCAGGCAAATTTTTTGTGCATGAATTTTATTGTATAAGCATTTTTTTTTATTGAAAGGGATACAAATAAATAGCTTATTTGGGTGTTCTTAAATGTGTGTGCCCCTTGGTACAGTATCAATAACAGTAACACCCTCATTGCTCCTAGAGACATATTTACATATGGGAGTACATGTGAACATTGGACCAACACAGGTGTCTTCAGATGCCAAACACACATGCAACAATTCAGACACTTTTAGGCCTTATTCACACGTCAGTAATTTTCCAGAATCACGGACACTGTCGCAGTCGCAGCATGTCGCATGTCGCAATGCGACACTATAGACTCCCATTATAAAAATTGTCGTGCGACAAATGTCGTCGTGTGAACCTAGCCTAACTCTTCATTTCCTGTGGATCCGTAAATACAGGTCCGCAAATACGGATGACATGCGGATGACTTTTGTAATCTTTCCACATGTCATCCAGATTTATGCGGATCCATTCACTTCTATGGGGCTACGGACAAAAGTAGGACATTCTCTACTTTCTTTATGGTTACGCATTGCGGAAATAAAAGGATTTGCGGATGCGGAATGCTCTCCGCATCTTTTGCGGACCCATTGAAATGAATGGGTCTACATATCTTCCGCATTATTTCCGCATTTTTGCGGAAATAATGCGGAAAATAAATACGGACGTGTGAATTAGGCCTTATAGGTACAAATCTGCTAACCAAAGCCTTTAAAAGGAGAAAAAACACCAAATAATCTGTTACACAATTTCTCTCAATTACAGAAACAACTCAAGTGTGGCCATAAAATGCTTCTTGGGGATATGTCAGAGCTCAAAAGGGAATTTGCTGAAATGGAATTTAAGAGCCATCATAGTTTTACTTTTTTGTAACAGAGCTGTGTAAAGAGCTTTTTTGGCGGGATAATTCTGTCTGTCTTTTTAGTTTTATGTTTTTTGGGGTTCAGTGTGAAATAAAAATGAAATGATAACTGCATTCTGCAGGTTTATATGATTATTTTGATGCCAAGTGTATATAGTTTCTTTAATGTTTTATTACCTTAGCTTCATTTTGTAACACCATTTACTTTTTTATTAAAAATCAGTTATATTTTGCATCGCCATGTACAAACATCTCATCAGTGTTGTTGTGTGAGGGCTTGTTTTTTGTGGGACAGGTGGTACTGTTTAATTAGTACCACTTTGTGGTGCATTTCACTTTTTGATTGCTTTTTATTTAACTTTTTGGGAGGTGAGGTGGGCAAATATTGAAATTGTATCAATGTTTTTTTTTTTTTTTTTAAATGGGATTCATTATACCGCATACATGATATGATAATTTTATTTTTGATACGAACATGGCGATACTAAATTCATAACTTATTTTTATGTCAAGGCAGCTGTGTGAGGGCTTGTTTTTTTGTGGTAAAAAATATAGTTTTATTTGTACTATTGTGAGGTATTTATGAATATTGCTTAATTTGTATACTATTTTTTGGGGATTTGAGGTGACAAAAAAAGCAATTCCATCATTTTTTTTATGGCATACACCTCATTTGATAAGTAACATGATCCTTTTACAGCTGATTTCATAGGTGATTTCAGATATGACTATATACATTTTGTGTGCAGTTTATTTTATATTTTCTTCATTTTTTACAAAATTTAAGACAGATGAGGGAAAACTATTTTTTTAGTAAAAAAAATTTTCTTTCCTATTTTACAGTCCCATTTGAGGACTTGAACATTTAATGGACTGATTGCTGGTACAATACTCTCAATACTTATCTATTGCAATATATTGTACTTTTACACTGACACTTGGTCAATCAGACCCTGCCTCTAACAGGGCCTGATAGGCTTCTGTACATGACAGACCTGAAGGCCTTTATTAGACCTCTGGCTGCTAAAGCAACCATCGAGACCCTCAGATGCTGCCATTGCTACTGACTATGGCATCTAAGGGATTAAACAGCTGGGATTGGTGCTAACCCTGTATGTTACATCGGACACCAACTGCCGATGGCAGTTCAATTTCTGAGCCAATGCCGTTGCGTTGGTATTGTATTTCAAGGTTTGGGTTAGGCACCTTATTGATGGTGAGGGGTAATGTTAATGCTAAACCATACAAAAATATTTTTTAAATTTGCATTTGTAACAAGAGTTTGGAGAATGGAAGTTCCAACAAACTCAAAGATCAGGTGTCCACATACTTTTGGCCATATAATGTATACTCCTGCATTCTTAAAAAATGTGTGGATAATTTTAAATCACGGCATTCAATTAGGAGTTTTGGATCTCTGAAGCCTCTACTCTAACATGGTGTTAAAGTGTACTTCCAGCGGCCGCTTACAGACCTTTTACATGTAAATTCAAGTTTCTAATCTTTTGATTGTTGATCACAGCAGTAGTTTGAATATCTTACCTAAGGAGGGAATAACAGCTGTTTGTGTGTCTGTAAAGGGAACTTCCTAGTTAATAAAGTGTTGTGATTACAGCAGCCTCAGCACTGATTCAAGCATTGTGTAGGAGTATATAAGAGCGGAGAGGGGAGGAAAGCTAAGTATAGCATGTCTGGTGATTAATCTCCACTATATCTGTAACATGCAGACAATGATAACTATTAGTGATTTAAGCAAAAGGAAAAGTCTGCAGCAGTGGCTGAGTTTTGAAGAAAGAGTAACATTCTAAGACATAAATTCCAATTACATTTGAAGATGGCTTATAATGAACTTTATAGAATTCATATTTACATATAAGTAGAGATGAGCGAACACCTGGATGTTCGGGTTCGAGAAGTTCGCCCAAACTTCCCGAAAATGTTCGGATTCGGGATCCGAACTCGACCCAAACTTTATCCCGAACCCGAACCCCATTGAGGTCAATGGGGATACAAACTTTTAGGCACTAAAAAGGCTGTAAAATAGTCCAGGAAAGGGCTAGAGGGCTGCAAAAGGCAGCAAAATGTAGATAAATGCCCATCCATGCCCTGTGGATAGGGAAATGAATTAAAATTAAATTAAATAAATAAATAAAAATTAACCAAAATCAATTGGTGCGTCATATGACCCACCACTGGAGAGGGCCACTTTCAGTTAGTTAGGCCCCAGCACCCAGACAGAGGAGAGAGGTCCCACAACAAGGAATAAGGCGTTATATGACCCACCACTGGAGAAGGCCACTTTCAGTTAGTTAGGCCCCAGCACCCAGACAGAGGAGAGAGGTCCCACAGCAAGGAATCATGCGTCATATCACCCACCACTGGAGAAGGCCACTTTCAGTTATTTAGGCCCCAGCACCCAGACAGAGGAGAGAGGTCCCACAGCAAGGAATCATGCATCATATCACCCACCACTGGAGAAGGCCAATTTCAGTTATTTCAGCCCCAGCACCCAGACAGAGGAGAGAGGTCCCACAGCAAGGAATCATGCATCATATCACCCACCACTGGAGAATGCCACTTTCAGTTATTTAGGCCCTGGCGCCCAGATTGAGGAGAGGTTCATTCAACTTTCGGTTGCACCGCAAGATCTTGGTAAAGTTAAAAAATGAGGATTCAATAAAGAAGTGCCCCGGAGTACAAGAATACATGGTTGAGGGGAGGCAGTTATAAATGTCTATTCTGCACAAGGGAGGGACAGGTCCTGTGGGATCCATGCCTGGTTCATTTTTATGAACGCCAGCTTGTCCACGTTGGCTGTGGACAGGCGGCCGCGTTTGTCAGTATGACGCCCCTGCCATGCTGAATACACGCTCAGACAAAACGCTGGCCGCCGGGCAGGCCAGCACCTCCAAGGCATAAAATGCTAACTCTGGCCACGTGGACAATTTGGAGACCCAGAAGTTGAATGGGGCCGAACCATCAGTCAGTACGTGGAGGGGTGTGCAGACGCACTGTTCAACCATCTTAGTGAAATGCTGCCTCCTGCTAACACGTTCCGTATAAGGTGGTGGTGCAGTTAGCTGTGGCGTGTAGACAAAACTTTTCCACATTTCTTCCATGCTAACTCTGCCCTCAGAGGAGCTGGCTGTGACACAGCTGCGTTGGCGACCTCTTGCTCCTCCTCTGCCTTCGCCTTGGGCTTCCACCTGTTCCCCTGTGACATTTGGGAATGCTCTCAGGAGCGCGCCTACCAGCGTGCGCTTGTACTCGCGCATCTTCCTATCATGCTCCAGTGCAGGAAGTAAGGTGGGCACATTATCTTTGTACCGGGGATCCAGCAGGGTGGCAACCCAGTAGTCCGCACACGTTAAAATGTGGGCAACTCTGCTGTCGTTGCGCAGTCACTGCAGCATGTAGTCGCTCATGTGTGCCAGGCTCCCCAGAGGTAAGAACAAGCTGTCCTCTGTGGGAGACGTATCGTCATCGTCCTCCGTATCCCCCCAGCCACGCACAAGTGATGGGCCTGAGCTGTGTCGGGTGACACCCCGCTGTGAACCTGCTTCATCCTCATCCTCCTTGTCCTCCAGTAGTGGGCCCTGGCCACATTTGTACCTGGCCTCTGCTGTTGCAAAAAAACTCCCTCTGAGCCACTTCTAACAGACTGGCCTAAAAGTGCTAAAAATGACCCCTCATCCTCCTCCTCCTCCTGGGCCACCTCCTCTTCCATCATCGCCCTAAGCGTTTTCTCAAGGAGACATAGAAGTGGTATTGTAACGCTGATAACGGTGTCATCGCCACTGGCCATGTTGGTGGAGTACTCGAAACAGGGCACACAGGTCTCGCATGGAGGCCCAATCATTGGTGGTGAAGTGTTGCTGTTCCTCAGTGCGACTGACGCGTGCGTGCTGCAGCTGAAACTCCACTATGCAGTAAAGGAAAAAATACTTAATCACCAGTCCGCAAGAATCAGCTGCAGGTCCGATGAGTGTTGTGGGATCAATCACACTTTCAAGAAAATGTACATATAAGGTTCGGACTGCGCGTGTATAAGTAGGCGATATAAAACTGTTTTTTTCTCCCTTCAGAAAAGTTTCGAGGTCTGCAGATGTCCTATTAGTGGATATCCTGCAAATTGGTGGAAGAATGCAATAGTGTAAATCCGTATGATTATGCCGTCCCGTAGTGCACAGATTGTACTTACACGGCACTTTACTGACAACAGGCGTATCAGAGGAGTCCTCCGCAGTTTGTTGGATTCCTCGTGGCGTAGGTCCACGTTCACACGCCGGCACACAGGGCTCAACGGCGGACTTAACTACAACCAACACCCGGTGGGTCTGCTAGTGTTCCCAACTTCTTTTCATTCAAATAATTCCTGTGGATACAAGTGGCTCCCACCGTAGTGAAGCTCCGATAACTGTTTAAATTTTTTTTTTATTCAGTACATACTTACAAACATGCACTTTAAAATCGCAATGTAAAATACCAGTGTCTTTTTCCTTTGCCCGACCCAGGTTTCGCTCCTTGACGAAGCTCAAGGAGCAAAACCTGGGTCGGGCAAAGGAAAAACGCCTGTTGTCAGTAAAGTGCCGTGTAAGTACAATCTGTGCACTACGGGGCGGCATAATCATACGGATTTACACTATTGCATTCTTCCACCAATTTTCAGGATATCCACTAATAGGACATCTGCAGACCTCGAAACTTTTCTGAAGGGAGAAAAAAACTGTTTTATATCGCCTACTTATACACGCGCGGTCCGAACCTTATAGAAACTCCACTATGGCCTGCTGCTGCTCACACGGTGCAAGGTGGAGTTCCACCTGGTGGGCACGTTGCATATGAGGCGGTGAGCGGGAAGGCCGAAGTTCCGCTGTAGCGCAGACAGGCGAGCAGCGGCAGGATGTGAACGACGTAAGCGCGCACAGATGGAACGCACTTTATGCAGAAGCTCTGACATGTCGGAGTAGTTTTGAATGAACTTTCGCACCACCAAATTCAGCACATGCGCCAGGTAAGGGATGTGCGCCAAACCAGCTAGTCCCAGAGCTGCGACGAGATTTCACCCATTATCACACACCACCAGGCCGGGCTTGAGGCCCACCGGCAGTAACCACTCGTCGGTCTGTTGTTCAATACCCCGCCACAACTCCTGCGCGGTGTGGGGCCTGTCCCCCAAACATATGAGTTTCAGAATGGCCTGCTGACGTTTACCCCGGCTGTGCTGAAGTTGGGGGTGAAGGTGTGTGGCAGACTGGATAAGCTGGTGGAAGCAGAGGAGGAGGAAGCCGAGTAGGAGGAGGAGTCTACAGGAGGCAAAGAATGATGCCCTGCGATCCTTGGCGGCGGAAGGACGTGCACCAAGGAACTTTCTGCCTGGGGCCCAGCCGCCACTACATTTACCCAGTGTGCAGTTAGGGAGATATAGCGTCCCTGGCCGTGCTTACTGGACCTTGCCACAGATGCACACTTGATTTTATCGGATACTTGCCTGATATGCATGGGGGTGATGTGACAGACTGATGGGCTTGGTTTTCAGGTGCCACCTGTGTGCTTTCTGCAGAAGACTGGGTGGGAGATAATGTTGTGAACGTGCTGGATCCACTGTTGTCCACCCAATTGACTAGCGCCTGTACCTGCTCAGGCCTTACCATCCTTAGAACGGCATTGGGTCCCACCAAATATCGCTGTAAATTCTGGCGGGTACTGGAACCTGAGGTGGTTCACTAGGACGTGTGGCTGTGGCATAATGGCTACGTCCTCTCCCAGCACCAGAGGCTCCACTAACACCACCACGACCGCGTCCGCGTCCCTTACTAGATGTTTTCCTCATTGTTACCGTTCACCAAGCACCACAATAAGAAAAAAAATATTTTGCCCAATGTATTGATTTTAAATTCAGGCCTTTTTTTTTTTACAGGCACCTAACACTATCTGCCTATTTATTTATCTAGCGTATTACACTAATCCAGGCACAGCAGTAACCACTGATTTAGGGGAATATCTATTGTAGGGCTAGTATTTAGGCCCTGTATGAAAGGTATACTTTTATGGACAAATTTACACTTGGAGATGCACAGTAGCGTGAGAAAAAATATGTAGGATTATGCCTTATGCAATTGTATTTTAACACTTTGTGTAATATACCCTTTAATGGACAGAAATACAATGGGAGATGCACGGTAGCGTGTGAAGTTAATGAGGATGACCCTCTCAGCACTTGTATATAAACCTTGAGTGTAATATACCCTTTTACGGACAGATTAACACTTGGCCTGCAACAGCTGGGACACCAGATTTAGGGTATTGCTATTTTGGCAATTGAATTTCACCCCAGAACTAAATATATGTTTTGACGGACACTATTATACTTTGCCAGCCACAGCTGAAACCACTGATTTATGGTATTGCTATTTTGGCAATTGAATTTCACCAAAGAAAATAATCTATCCTTTTCCAGACAGCAGACAGTATCATACTTGGCTAGCCAAAGCAGGAACACCAGATTTAGGGATTGGTATTTTGGCAATTGTATTTAACCCCTTAATAAAATATAGAAATTGCTATCCTGAGTTTCTAGGGGTGACAATTAGCACAGCCAAGCCCCTGATGTAGGATATAGCAAAAAAACCTAGTATCGATGGATTAATGGACTTGGTGGCAGCTTGTTCTGGTGCACCACAAGTCACAAAATGGCCACCGATCACCTCAGAAAAAAAGTGACAGAAAAACGCTCTGTGCAGCCTAAAAACCAGTGAGAAAGTATGTAGCAGAAGTTGAATCTATAACAGCTGTAGATCGATCACTTCCTTAGGTGCTAATGCTGACGTTTCCCTGCCTAATCTCGCCCTCACAGCAGCTGCGTCCTCTCCCTACACTAATCAGAGCAGTGTGACGTGCGGCGCTACGCGACTCCAGCTTAAATAGAGTCTGGGTCACATGCTGCACTTGGCCAATCACAGCCATGCCATTAGTAGGCATGGCTGTGATGAGCTCTTAGGGCAAGAAGTAAAACTCTAGCTGATTGGCTGCTGTGCAGCCCTTCAGAAAGCGGGAAGAAATCGCTGAACAACGAACCCGAACTTTTTTGAAAATGTTCGGGTCCGGGTCCGTGTCCCGAACACCCCAAAATTCGGTACGAACCCGAACTATTCTCGAACTGTTCACTCAACACTACAAATAAGAAGATCACAAACTCTTAGGAAATTGAAAATGTATTTTTAGAGGGGAGCTCACAAATAAATTGATTGATGACCCTGATCCAACGTACTAACAATGCATACTGTATTAGTTTTATTATCATCATTAGAGATGAGCGAAACTTTTCACAAAATATATACGCAGTTCACTTCTGCAGTCATTTGAGGTTAAAAGCATTTACTGACATATATCTGTACTAAAAGAAAAATGTATACACAGTTCACTGTTGCCGTTATTTGCGTTTAGTGGTTTATTTCAGTACAAAAACAAAAATATATATGCAGTTTACTTCTGCAGCTTTATGTGGTGAAAGCTTGTAGTAAAGTAATTCTGTACTACAAAAATAATATATACGCAGTTCACTTTCTGAAGTTACTTGGGGTTAAAAGTGTTTAGTGACATATTTCTGTACTACAATAAAAATATATACGCAGTTCACTGTTGCCGTTATTTGCGCTAAAAGCTTTTAGTTTCCTATTTCATTACAGGGGTGTTTTAATTTGCTTTCAATTTATCTTGTTCAGCTAAAAGTATGTCTGACAGAGTGGCAGAGGCCTAAAGGTTTCTGGCGCAGGCAGAGGTCGCAGCAGACTAAGGGGGCATGACAGCAGGAGTCGCAGCGAGAGGCCTGAGCTCCCAATGTCATTTAGCGGTCGTGTCTTGACTAGTGTTGAGCGCGAATATTCGAATCGCAAATTTATCGCAAAGTTATCGCAAATTTATTGCGAATATCAGCACTTAGAAACATCACTAGCAACCAATAGGAAAGTTGCCTACTCCTTAGTTATGGCGAATATTCTAATTGTCGATTGCCGATTTTCAGCATTCAACTAAATAATGACTGGAGATTCCGAATTTGCGAATTTATGGCGAATGTCGCGAATTCGATTATTGCCTATGCCTCTCATCACTAGTTTATCCATCAACCCAGCGGTTCTTGATTGGTTAACTCAGTCATCCACTTCATCCCAAGTGACATCAGACATCCCCAGCCAACAGTCGGTGGGTTCGTCAGACACAACCCTTAGTTGGCATGGCCCGAGAGCAGGCCCTATACCCTCAACTGTCCTCAACCTGCCTCTGTCCTTTGCTGTTCCCTCAGCAAGAGAAATATTGAATACTGTAGGCTCAGCTCCACTATACAGCGAGGAAGAGCTACTAGAGGACAGTTAGCAGCTACTGCCCAGCCAAGATCTGGAGGAGATATCCGCCGCTTCCTCCACTAGGCGGGCAAGTAGTGATGAGGAGAGTGGCGTGGGGGTGGTGTTGCGAGCGGTCAGGCTCCTGACCCAAACGGCGTTAAGGAGGACATCAGTGACATAAAGACATGATGATGATGAAGATGATCACACTTGGGAACCGGGTGCAGAAGGGGCTTTATCATCATCAGGAGAGGAGGGTGGCAGCTTGCCCGTGAGGCAGCAGTAAGCAAGCAAGGTGGTATCATGGTTGGGAGTCAGAAGGGTGGCAGCAGTGGGAGGTCGGGAACCAAACATGCCTGGGGTAGACCATCTGCTTTGCAGCAGCCTACCTGCTTGGGAAGTAATGGTGCAGGGTTTCACGGAGGTAGCGGCGGTAGCAATCAGTCAGTGCAGACTGTTGGGAGAAAAATCCCTACTTGGCGGTGTGGCCGTTTTTTTAAAAGTGCCAGAGGAGGTGAACGTGACCATATGTCGAATCTGTGAGCAGAAGGAGAAGCATGGCCAGAGTGCTAATGTTGGCACTAAGGCCCTGTTTCAACAGATGCAGCGTCACCATAAAGTGGCCTGGGAGAACCGTGGCTCCAATGTGGTGGTCCAGCCTGCTGCAGAAATCGCTGCATCACCCAGTGACACTCACCGGGTTTCAGGTAGTCAAGGCTCCACCACCTCAGCCGAAGGGAGTTGTCTGTCATTCCCATCTTCTGCTGGTCCAGATGCTCCTGCTCCTCCTCCTACTCTTTGTCAGTAATTCCATCAGCAATCGATCACCGAAGCGATTGCCAAGAGATAGCAGCATACGTGCACGCATCCAATGGTGCAGAAGCTGAACGTGCTCCTGTCCAAGTTGCTGATGCTGCAGTCCCTCCCTTTCCAAGTGGTGGACTCTACACCTTTCAGAGAACTGATGGCTTGTGCCGAGCCGAAGTGGAGAGTCCCAAGCCGTAATTTTTTGGCGAAAAAGGCAGTACCAACCCTGCACACACATGTAGAACAGAAGGTGGGCCAGTCCTTGAGCCTGTCGGTGTCTGCCAAAGTGCATGGCAGCGCCGACGTGTGGAGCTGTAACTACGGTCAGAGACAGTACATGTCCGCTCCGGCCCACTGGGTTAATGTGGTTCCTGCAGAGCCACACCAGCAATTTGGCCAGGTCACGCTGCTTTCACCTCCGCATTCTCACGGCGTTGGTCAAGCGACAATGTCAGCCTCTGCCTCCACATCCTTCACTATCCTCAGCCTCAACTGCAGGGACAAGTCACAGTGCTCCTCCAGCATACCGCATGTGGAAGGCACGGCAGTGTCAGGCACCTCGTTTCCCTGGGTGAACAGAGAAACGGGGGGAACTGCTCTGCGTGATTCATAAAGAAATCTAATCCTGCCTTTCTCTGCGACAACTGAAAATCGGAACCATAGTGAGCGACAATGGGAAGAACATTGTGCCGTCACTGCTCCAAGATAGGCTGAGCCATGCGCCCTGCATGGCGCAAGTGTTCAATCTGCTTGTCAAGCGGTTCCTGAAGTCTTCCACCGATCTACAAGACATCCTAAAATGGCCAGGAAACTTTGCATGCACTTCAGCCACTCCTTCACCGCAAAGCACACCCTCTTTGAGCTGCAGTGGCAGAATGGCATCCCCCAACATAGGCTGATATGCGACGTTTCCACCCATTGGAATTCCTCCATAAGTTTGACTGACTATACGAACAGAGAAAGGCCATCAACGATTTCTTGATGATTAAAGCGTATAGGAGTACTCCCTGTGTAACTTCGATGTCAGCCATTGGGAGCTCATGCGTGACACCTGCCGCTTGCTCAGGCCCTTTGAGGATGCCACGTCATTTGTCAGTCACCAGGACTACGGGATGAACAACGCCATTCCACTGCTTCATGTCCTGGAACAGATGGTGGTAAATCTGACTGGTCAGGGGACTGGAGATGTAGCACCTAGATCTCACGGCCACATGAGCCTTGTGGGGGCTGAACTGGAAGAGGAGGAGGAGGGGGAGGAGGACATTGGAGCACAGGCAATGTGTAGTGAAATGGGTGTTTTTTCTTCTCAGCGGACAGGAGAGGAGGAGCAGGACCAGCCAGAGGATCTACAGGGCGATGAGGAAGACGAGACGTAGGGACCCAGACACACCGTGGCAGTATGCAGTGGAGGTGGAGGCAGGGAGTCCCTCTGAGTCACTTGCACGAATGGCCCGCTGCATGATTACTTGCTTGCATAGTGACAGCTGAATTGTCAACATTCTGCAGAGGGGTGACTTCTGGCTCTCCACCTTGTTGGACCCTTGCTACCGATCCAGAATGGGGGCCTTTTTTTTACACCCAATGTCGCTGACGAGTAGCTTTCTTCACCCGCATAGTGAATAAACTACTCACCTGGAGCAGGACCTGAACCAGCTGTTGGTGGCATACTTGGAAAGCACCATGCCAACCCACAGTGAAGATCTGCTGGACTACTGGGCAACTAAACTGGACTTGTGGCTGCAACTGGCTGAGTTTGCCGTGGAAAGCTGTCCTGCCCAGCCAGTAGTGTGCCATAAGAGCGGGTGTTAAGTGCGGCGGAGGCCATAGTGACCCCAAGGAGAACTTGCCTGTCCACCCAAAATGTGGAGAGACTGACCTTTGTCAAGATGAATCAGGCGTGGATTATCCAGGATTTCTCCCACCAATTCCTGATGCACCTTATTAGATCATCCATGCCACCTCACCCATCCCTTGAAAAGGTTTCTTCTGGCTACCTACCTCAGCTACTACTCTGATGCTGCCACCCGCCTGAAGCCACACATCTGATGCCAAGTGCTCCTACTTTCACCAACCTTCGCCAGCGTGTAATGGTATTGCCACCCGCCACCCCACTCTGTCACCGGGTCACTTTGTGGTATCTTGATACTGCTGCTGCCATTTCCACACTATGTCACCTTGACACTCTGTGGTCTCCTGTTGCTGCCATCTCCACACTATATCACCTTGCCACTCTGTGGTATCCTGATGCTGCTGCTGCTGCCGTCTTCTTCAAACTATGTCACCTTGCCATTTTGTGGTCCCCTTATGCTGCTGCTGCCATCTCCACACTATGTCACCTTGCCACTCTGTGGTATCCTGATGCTGCTGCTGCCGTCATCTCCACACTATGTCACCTTGCCATTTTGTGGTCTCCTGATGCTGCCATCTCCTCACTATGTCACCTTTCCTCTCTGTGGTATCCTGATGCGGCTGCCACCTTCAGACTCTGTCATTATGCCACTCTGTGGCCTCCTCCTCATGCTGCTGCTGCTGCCGCCACCTCCAGACTCTGTCATTGTGCCACTTTGTGGCCTCCTCATGCTTTTGCCACCTCTAGACTCGGTCATTGTGCCACTCTGTGGTCTCCTCATGCTGCTGCCACCTCCACACTTGCCCACTCTGTGGCCTCCCCCTGATGCTGCTGCTGCCGCCACCTGCAGGCTCTGTCATTGTGCTGCCCTGTGGTCTCCTCATACTGCTTCCACCTCCAGACCCTGTCATTGGGCCACTCTTTGGTCTCCTCATGATTCTTCCACCTCATCACTATATCATAGGTCAACTCTGTGGACTTCTCATGCTTTTCCCACCCTCCCCGCTTCAAGACTGGTCCACTATTTTGGCTTTAGGCCTGGCTGATATCATCATTTATTTGACCTTACTTCTGATCTGTCAGAAGAGAGATAAAATGAGAAGCACAATGGATCCTGTCTGTGTAGCAGCTGTAAGGCCTGTATGGTCCCATCAGATTTAGCTTATGATTTGGTAGCCAAAAGCAGGAGTGAGTGCAAAACACAGAAGACATGCAAATATTCCATTCACGTGTCATCTCTGTTTTGGATCTAATACCGTTTTTTTGGGCATTAGCAATACTAAAAATCACAGAAAAAAATGCACCAAACGGATATGCCACTGACTTTACTAGCTAGTCAAACAAGCAGATATTAAAAGCTGAGACTGTTTGCCAATATATTCCTGTCAGGAACACATCGGAGCCCCTCATGCACCACGTCACGGTCACTCAGCATGGCATGGGGTCCTACCACTACGCTAACTATGGTGTGAACACGGTCTGAAGGTGATGGAATACTGCTCACAGCCAAGCTTCCACACAACCGCATAGCAGGATGCAATGTGAAAAAAGCAAGACTGCAAGCCACACCCATATCAGACCGTTTGACCCATATCAGACCATCACACAGTCTGATATGGGTGTGGCTTGCAGTCTTGCTTTATTCACAATGCATTAGTTGTCCTGCTATGCGGTTGTGTGGAAGCTTGGCTGTGAGCAGTATTCCATCAGCTTCAGACCGTGTTCACACCATAGTTAGCATAGTGGTAGGACCCCATGCCATGCTGAGTGACCGTGACGTGGTGCATGAGGGGTGTCACGACTGTGACTGATCCAGACAGGTCTGGGAGGAGAAGGTCGCAGCGACTCATGATAGCTCGTGCGATAGCTTGTGAGTTTGCTCCGTGGTTCAGGGTATGTCATCCGGGTTTTGCCTTGTGAACCTTTTTGTCCTGACTGGGAGTTTGTAGGCATTCTTCTCAGGTGAGTGCTGTCTGCCACTCCCAGCTACTATATTAGTTTCAGTTTCACTTGCAGTCATTGCCAGACATAGTCCTTACTTCCAGTGCTATGCTGACCTTTGAAGGAGATCGTTTGACGGTATTGCTGTGGAGCTCTTGTCTGGCGTGGACTGTCGTTATTGGGATCATCTTCTCTGCTCGTGACTGGATAAGTCTATCTCTGCTGGAGATTGTTTGTTTGTTGCTGTCTTCCCCTGTTGTTCTCCTAGACATGAGTGATGGTGACTAGTGCTCCCATCTGCCTTTGCCCAGTCTCGTCTTCTTAGGGTGACTCAGGGTTTAGGCATCCTGCTCGCCGCACGGGTTTACACCCCGTCTAGGGTATCAGGGCAGACAGGTGCCAGCTTAGGGTTTGTCAGGGGTGGCCGTTCTATTTCCCGTCCATAGATAAGGGTCCCCTTCCCTCCGTCTGGTGCAACACGACAGCTGCTGGGATAGCGGTCGTGACAAGGGGCTCCGATGTGTTCCTGACAGGAATATATTGGCAAACAGTCTCAGCTTTTAATATCTGCTTGTTTGACTAGCTAGTATAGTCAATGGCATATCCATTTGGTGCATTTTTTCTGTGATTTTTATATTTATATATTTCATCCACACAATGCTCCGTTTTGTGCAGGATGCCCTTGTGGTGCATGTGGTCCGCGCCGGCATCCTCCATTGTACGCAATTTTTGCTGGGGATGGCCGCTTGCTGCGGTCCACATGCGGTGGAATTGCTCCCCAATGAGAAACACGCTACAGTGTTTGGGATCTGAGCAGTTCCCCATATTGGCCACTATATTTCTGTGATTTTTGTGGCATTAGCAATACTGATGGATTATTGAGCAAATGCTGACCGAGTGAAGGCATATGCGCCACAGACAGGATCAGTTTTTGTGGGTTATTGTTCTTACAGATCAGAAGAAGGGCAAAATAATCAGTGACATCAACACAAACTTGCTGCTGACACCCTCTCCACTATGTCAGGGGGGCTCTACTTGTATAAGCGTTTGATAGAACAGGTTCTGTAGACATCTATGTGTAATCAGCTGATGAGTTTGTAAAAGGACTGCGCTTCTTCTTGCCACTAACATCTACCTGTAAGGCTGAGTTGATACTTGAGTTATTTGGTCAGTTTTGGCCCCGTGACTGCCCAATTAAGTGAAGTATGCAGTGATTCTGAAAGCGACCCCTGTCATCTGCATGTCACACTAACTCACAGTATTATTTCACTACCACAGCAGACTCCCTATGCGTGTTTCAGCAAGTCACGGTGTTCTAAACCCTTATAAAGGCTCTCTGCAGCCCGGAAATAGCCGTTTTTTAACGCGATTCGCCACAAATAAATTCGGGTTGAAGCAAATTTTATCAAAAAATTTGGCAAACCGGCCAAATCGATTTTTGAAAAATTCGCTCTTCTCTAATCATCATATAAATATTGAAATAACTGTAATGTAAAATAATAGTGCTATATCAATCCCATGTTTTATTGCAGAATTTAATTCTATGACATTAGTTTAAATAAAGTGGCAGCATCACAGATTAGATTACAGTTTTGCACCTCCTTTTAATAAGATGGGAAGACTTGGCCTTTCCTCGTGGAAATCTCATTTACGAAAATGTATAAACAGATCTTTGCATGAAGAAGTTTGTTGATAGACCACTATTAAGTTCTGTGGCTTCTGTAATGACATGCTGCTGTTGATCTGAGCTGACCCTTGTGATACAAGTAGGCAGCTGTGATCTAAACTTCTCAGACACAGGGCACCAGCTGTGTGCATGGATACTGGAGTTATCTCAATAAAGGAAGACACTGCATAGCAGATTTCAAAAATACTATCATATAGTCACAATATTTTGGGTTTAAATTATTGTTCAGCAAGATTGTTAGGACTATCCTTTCTGATTGAGACCCCTATTAGCAGATTCTGGTGTTCGGCATCATTTTAGATTCTCTGACGTCAGGAGAGAGACCCAATCAAGACACGCTTTTCGTGTTGATTCAAATCCTCTCTAAATATTTATTTCACAGCATGAGGTATATATAGCAGTAATGAATGGCATGATGTTTAAGTTTAACCAATCACAGATCACAGAGTAACATACGCCTTTTCGTGTATTTTCTGTCATCTCATCATATGTCAACAAAATAGTTCGTTCTCACGTAATAGAACCCGCATGTGCCTATATGTCAACAAAATAGTTTGTTTTCACATAATAGAACCCGCATGTGCCTGTTACAGTGACATGCAGATAAGATGTACAGCTTATAGATATTGGACTGCAATATAACCAGTTTTACTGCTACATTGCAGTCCAAAGTTCACTCCATACAAACTGCAACCTTCTGTCTATATATTGAAACTTAAAGCTTATAAAAATAGACCCTCCACTGTAATACAGCTGTGATAGACCCTTTCAATCCCCTCTTAAAAACACCTAATTATAATGTGTTTTTTTTCCTTTATTATTCATTTATGTTGTTCCTTTCTTGTTTCTTTCTTTCAAAATATTTCTGTAAATATTTTTGGTAATCTTCTGGAGACCCAGGGTTTTCTTGAGTTACCTGAATGTATGCAGCTTGTGGTGTATCTGGGACTCGCCTACATCTCATAAATGTATTAACTAATGAGGGTATACATTGGATACAGTAACAACACATGTTTGTATAAGGTCTCGTGGACTCTGTAAATCTGTAAGGCACGATGAGCTAACATTTAGGGCCTTCACTATCCTGATTATACTATTCTGTTCAGAATATAAGGGGCCAGGAACAACTGGATCTTGCTCCTGAGCTCCTTTAGAGACTGTGTGATTATTTGGTGCACCACATAATAAACTCATCTCTTCTGGATGATAAATACAAGTGGTAATAAGTCCGATTGGCAAGAGAACAGAAAGATTAATAATCAGCAGCAGACAAACAAATCTCCCAGAATATTGTGGGGTCTTCATCTTCAGCCTGTGGCAAGGCTTCTTCTGAGCTCCGCTCTTTGTCTTCGTTGGACACTGGAGAAGACGCCTCAGGGATCCTTTTCACTCTGCTAGCATGAATCCAGATCGGAGCCTCCTCTGTGAGAATCGCCGTTCTAGTGACTGCTACCACCGTGGTAGGGGGTCCGAATGCCAGCTCCTTGGGATCTTTTCCTTTACGTAGTACCCTGACCACCACCGTGTCTCCAGCTTTGAAGGGGTGCGTTGGTTCCTGTGGAAGAGAGGGAGACTTACAAGCAACTTTTTCTTCAGTTTCACTAAGAACTTTAATCAGTTTTGTGACATATTCTTCCCTAATTTGGTCTATGTCGCCTTCCTGTACCACTAGGGGTGGCTTGCCCAAGGAGTTGGAAAGGGCCTACCCATAAGAATTTCAAAAGGGTGACAATCCTAACCTCTTATTAGGAGTCATCCTTATTTCTGCCAATATAATAGGTAGGATTTGTTTCCATTTCTCAAAAGTACCTGCTGTGGCTTTCCTGTAGCAATCTGGCTATTTCTCTATTTAACTTGGATGTAAATGCTGGCCCCCGATCTGATTCAATGACCAGGGGACATCCCCATCTCGGAATTATCTGCTGAGTGATAATCCTTGCTGTGGTCTTGGCATCTTCTGCCTTTGTAGGGAATACCTCTGGCCATCTGGAAAACATGTCCACTATGACCAGAGCGTATTCTTGCTTACCCTTTGTCTTGGGGATATGTGTGTAGTCAACCTGTAAATGGGTGAATGGAGTTGTGGGATAATCAAGATGTTGGTGTACTATCCTATGTGGATTACCAGGATTAGCTCGAAGGCAGATCAGGCATCTGCCTATGTAGTCTGCAACCAAATGTTGCATGTTTGTTATGTAGAAATTTTGACTCAATAGGGTGCATGTTGTTTTGATGCTGTTGTGTCCTACTCCATGAAAATGTGCTATGAAAAGTGCAGCGCTGTGCTGGGGTATACATGGCTTCCCTCTTGCAGATCAATCCAGTTCGTGGATTTTTCTGCAAAACAGGGTAAACCCAGTCTTTTCTTCTTCCTCTGTGACATATCTCTGGAGTTCTGTCAGCATGTGTGTGGAGCTTAGGGATGGAGGCTGTAGGCAAGCCATTGCCCAAGGGTCTGGATCGTGGATCCGATTGGGATGTTTTTGGGCCGTTTCTTTTGCCACCTTGTCAGCCAGGGCATTGCCCTGGGAAATCCTGTCTTTACCTCGAGTGTGTGCCTTGCAGTGTATAACAGCTATTTGTGAGGGAAGCTGGAGGGCGGCCAACAGATCAACTATAAGCTGGGAATGTGATATTTTCTTACCATCAGCTGTGGTGAAACCCCTGCGTAGCCAGATTACCCCATGGTCCCACACAACCCCGTATGCATATCTGCTGTCTGTGTATATGGTGACAGGTTTGCCTTTGTGTATTTGACATGCCCTTATAAGCGCTATCAATTCTGCAGCTTGGGCTGATTGCACATGAATGGGTCGTGACTCAAGGATAATATCTGGCAGCATCACTACTGCATATGCTGCACAGTAGACGGTGTCCAGTGGACGTGAACATGAACCGTCTACAAACACTTCTGGTGCGTCTGGTATGGGGGTGGCTGACAAGTCTAATCTGGGGAGGTTTCGTATTCTAGGACCTTGAGACAGTCATGTTCGTCTGGCAAGGAGTCTTCTGTCCCTTTCAGTCCTAGTAATGCATTCAGTATCGGTGCTGGTCCTGCCGTATGTGAGGCATATTTAATCTGTAATGATGGATCACTGAGTAAAAGGACTTCATATCCTGACAACCTTTGTGCTGACATGTGCTGCGTATGAATACCTCTGAGTAGTCCCACTACGTCATGTGTGGTATGTAAGACAGTGTGGTGTCCCAGCGTAAAGGGTGTGGCCAATTCCACCATCATCGCACAGGCCGCAAGAGTACGCAGACATGCCGGCATCCCTTGTACAGGGACAGGCATTACCTTTGAGAAAAAGGCACAAGGACGCAACTTACCCCCATGTTCTTGAGTGAGTACCCCCGCCATGGTTTTACAGTTTTGTTGTGCAAACATGTGGAATGGTAGGTTATAATCAGGGAGGCCCAATCCTGGGCTACACATCAATGAACATTTCAGAGTGTCGAAAGCATTCAACATTTCTTTTGACCATCTTATTAGCTCTGGGGATTCTTCCAGAGTGGCTTGCCTCAAAATATTGTCATAATAAGAACAGTCGGGGATCCATTGTCTACAGTAGTTTATCATACCAAGAAAGGACAGCATTTCCTTCTTGGTGTGGGGTGACCAGACCCACAATAGACTGGATTCTCCCGGGACTGATTCTTCTTTCCCCTGTGTGAGGACAAAGCCCAAGTATTCAACCTGCTTTTGCACCACTGCAGTTTCTTTAACGACACTTTATGACCACATTCTGACAACCATTTCAACAAGGATATACCATCATTTACACTTGCCTCCACTGACATGCTGCACAACAGTAGATCATCAACATATTGTATCAGGATGGAACCTTGGGGGTGCCAGGGTTTCAAAGTGGCTTGGAGGACAATGCTGTACACAACTGGTGAATCAGCATACCCCTGTGGCATTCTACCCCAGGTCAGTTGACGTCCCT
Organism: Bufotes viridis; assembly: GCA_033119425.1. Lineage (NCBI taxonomy): Eukaryota > Metazoa > Chordata > Amphibia > Anura > Bufonidae > Bufotes > Bufotes viridis. Next base: position 39,847,641 of record CM065599.1, read on the forward strand.
CAAAGGAAAAAGCAAAAATAAGTCGGGTACTCTTTTAACTGGGATTGAGAAGAAAGCATTTTTCAAATCAATCACGCTAAAACAGACGGCTTCCGCGGGGATGGAGGAAAGGAGAGTTGTGACATCAGGAACCACCGGGCTATGGGTACAATGAGATTGTTGATTGCCCTCAAATCCTGGACAAAGCGGGTAGTACCATCTGCCTTTGTCACAGGATTGATAGGGGTGGAGTAAGGTGAAATCACCTCCTCGAGAATTCCTTTTTCAGAAATTCTTCTATCATTGGCCGTAGCCCCTCAATCTTTTCCTTGGACAGTGGGTACTGTTTTTGATACACCGGTGTAGCACCTGGTTTAAGATGTGCTTGATAAGGTGTGCAATCAATCAGGCCCGTGTCATAGTCGCCCTGTGACCATAGTGAAGGGTTTATGTCCCCTAACTCAGGGTGGTCCTGTAAACTAACAAAAGTACATGTAGCTGGGGTCACTATGGGCATGGTGGCTGAGTGAATACTTAATCCGTCATTTTTACTGTCACCCCCAAATCCAATTTCACAAACAGGTCCCTTCCCAATAGACTTACAGGGCAATCTGGTATGATGCTGAAGATATGGTCCGTGATGTATTCACCGTCCACTGTCTCTATTGGGAGGGCATGTGTTTTATATGTTTTAGTTAATACCCCATTAATTCCCATAGAGGGGTCAGACTTTCTTAAAGGTCCCTTGTACATGTCTTTGTTTAACACACTGGAGGTGGCGCCGCTGTCTACCATGAATCCTACCTTCCTTCCCGCATCTTTAAGCAAAATAATCGGTGTATCTTTCCAGTGGGTGGTGACCTGTGTGAAAGCTGGGGTGACTCCCTCCGGGCCCCGTCAGTAGGGTTGTTGCTGATTCCAATCAATGGGGAACCTGGGCTGAGTCTGTGTACCCTGTCTATCTGTATTCTGTCCCCTTTGTGTCATGGGCTGTTGCTGGCTGTGTGCTCCCTGATTCTGCGTGTCTCTCCTGGGTGTTGTGCACTGTCTAGCTCAAAGTCCCTGCTGTCCACAGTTATAACAGCGGTTATTCATGATTTGGAAGTCTTGGCTTCTATCATTTGATCTATGAAAGTTTCCTGCTGTCTGTCGCATATTTCTCCCTTTACAGGCTTTCTTTAAATAAGCCACTGTGCCAGACGGAGCCACAGTAGGCTTGGGGCAGTGTTTAATAATTTTATTAAGGTCATCTATGTCCAAAGCCTTTTTCATCAGTTGATTACCAACTGTCAAAAAGGCATGGATGTCTCAGGTCCCCTTATCTCACTATCCTTTTCCACTTAACCCTTGTTCCTTAAATTATATCTCGATACAATTGGGGGTGGGGGTTGTTTACTAACTGCATGTCCTGCTATTATGTGACTGGCTGCAATTAAATCCTGAGCGCTAAACAGTTAATTTTATGTACATATGAAGGTGGGGGATACATCTGTTGTTTTGTATCATTTTCCTTCTTAGTCTGTATCTCATGTAGTTTTCTATCGTCTTTTGATCTTTTTAAACCTTTTGTCTTGCACATGCTAGGATCATACCAGTGAGGAGCTATCTCTAGCCATTGTTCTCCTCCTTTCTGCATATAATCCATATCCCATGAAGGGTCAGGTTCAAAATATGGCCAGGCGGCAGTGTCGCCTAAGCATAGACCCTTGACCATGTCCATGTGATATATGCTATTGTCTCCTTCCCTGGGAAAGGGTCTACCGCTTCCATTGCCTCTGTCCATCCTGCCAAATTATCCACCCATGGGTTAACAAGATAATAATTTGTAGGACTGACTCGGGCAACATATTGTTTACATGTTTCTCCTGGTTCTGGTCTAGGGTATTCTGTCTTTGATTTTTGACTACCCATAATCAAAACTTATTTTCTTTACAAAAAGAAATTCAAAACAGTAATAGCAAAAACAAAAACAAAAAACAAAACAAAACAGACAGTTTGTAGGATGACAGCTGTACACTTACCACCCAGCTTGTCACTTCCTCCTATATAACTACGGTAGACAAAACAACTTATCATGCAAAACTTCTACAATTATCAAACAATTTAGCATGCAGAAATTTATAATTATCAAACAACTTATCATGCAAACTTCTAAAACTATCCTATTAAGAATCAAAAATGAAGCCGAAAACCTTCTGCTCCCTAAACAGATTTTTTTTTTTTATAGGGGATTGCCTGGGCCCTTCTGAAGTACAGTTTTACGGGGTACTTCCCAGAGTACCTCACTTACTGTGTACAACTCCCAGAGTTGTAACAAACGTGTCCCTGACACGTAGTGCACTTATCAGACTCCCTGAGTCTATGTAACTGTGTACAACTCCCAGAGTTGTAACAAACGTGTCCCTGACACGTAGTGCACTTATCAGACTCCCTGAGTCTATGTATCCCAGATACAAAATTCTGTACTTACGTATATTGCGAGTGTAGCCAGTGCCTCGGACCCGGCAAGGAAGGGGACAAAATTAATGTCACCTCTTACCAGAGCGTCAAGGATGGCTCTCGATCCCGGATTACGAGCCCCCAAATTGTTAGGACTATCCTTTCTGATTGAGACCCCTATTAGCAGATTCTGGTGTTCGGCATCATTTTAGATTCTCTGACGTCAGGAGAGAGGACCCAATCAAGACACGCTTTTCGTGTTGATTCAAATCCTCTCTAAATATTTATTTCACAGCATGAGGTATATATAGCAGTAATGAATGGCATGATGTTTAAGTTTAACCAATCACAGATCACAGAGTAACATACGCCTTTTCGTGTATTTTCTGTCATCTCATCATATGTCAACAAAATAGTTCGTTCTCACGTAATAGAACCCGCATGTGCCTATATGTCAACAAAATAGTTTGTTTTCACATAATAGAACCCGCATGTGCCTGTTACAGTGACATGCAGATAAGATGTACAGCTTATAGATATTGGACTGCAATATAACCAGTTTTACTGCTACATTGCAGTCCAAAGTTCACTCCATACAAACTGCAACCTTCTGTCTATATATTGAAACTTAAAGCTTATAAAAAATAGACCCTCCACTGTAATACAGCTGTGATAGACCCTTTCAAAGATCAACATACAAACTTTGTTTAATTCTAACTCATACAATGCAAAATGTTCAGATTAAATGCCAATGTTAAGTTGAAATATTTAAAATATATTTGAAATATTTAAAATATAACCATTAAGGAGGATCTGTCACCAAAAATGCAATGCACTCTGACAACAGAATGTTGTAGAGCAGGAGAAGCTGAGCAGATTGATATATATTGTTGTGGGAATGGATTGGGTAAAAATATATACATTTATATCTCTCCTTTTTCTACCTTCTGTGGACAGCATCAGTACAAGAGGGAGGAGTTATCAGTGATTGATAGCATTGTGTGCATAAATGTTCATACAGAGATATAGCTGTCAGTCACTGCTAACTCTACCTTCCTGTACCGATAGCACTTTACAAGGCTGTAGATATAAATATAAAAATTACAACTTTTACTGAATCTTTTCCCACAACCAAATACATCAATCCACCCAGCGTCTCCTGCTCTATAACATGGCACATCCTCTTTAAAAGAAAAAATAGAGGTTGCACTGCAGCGACCCCCGGAGGAGCCTGTGCAGAGGATGGGAGTGATGAAATGTGGTGTCACAGTTTACCTCTCCCAGGCCGTTGCTCCCTATCGCAGTGGAAATGTAGTTTTGAAGAATGAGTACAGAAGTAAACATACAATAGTCTTTTTTACTAAGTGCAAACTGTACCTTCATATACATTCAATAGCAGCAATTCTCCAAGTGCAATTTTCTGGCACCAGTAAGGATTATGAAGGCAGGCTGGATGACTTCAGTGTAGCACTTGTATTGACATGGCCTTTTAGTATCCTAGGTGATGGGTGTATTAGCCACAGTCCTTTACATCAAAGCAGTGCCTTTAAATGCTGGCATCAGCTGGTCACTCGGCTGTCTATCTTCTCAAGAAGGGAGGTTAGCCCTGTTGCTTGCTTACCATTGACATCCATTTCTTACTGGTAGATAGGGCCAAATAACAATACATATATATTCAATATGATACAAACTATACACAATTGGAGATATGCATATATGTTAAAATCAATTGATCTTTATTAATCACACAATACAATAACAAAGGGTAACCATTAAAAGAATTGGCAGCAAATTCTACAAATACCGAATCTAGTAAACCCACCTATCGGTCTAATAATATAAATATAAGTTAGTCACTACATAATCCACAAAAGGCCACTGTTCATAATATTCATATGAAAAGATGTCAGCATCAAAGGTCTATAGTAAACAGCTCATTTCCTGCTAGACTAGATGTGCGGCATACATAAATAATTCATGATGACAGCTAAGCCCAATAAGAGACAACTACATGCTAAATAACATTAATTCATTACCGAAGGTGATGATTCCTCTCCTCGACGCGCGTTTGCGTGGCTTCCTCAGGAGGAGTGATACCAATGGAATATGGGGTCTATGGCCTATTTAAACCTCCCCAGAGCCTATCAGAACTCTGCCTGGATCCCATGTGATGATCTACGTGCGGATGTGTAAGATCATTGTACGGCGCATGACACGCTTCCTGGACGTGTCACATCCGCTCCGCCCTTACCCCGAGCCAGGCATCAGAAGGGCACGACGTCACTTCCGTGTACGTCGTGATCTCCATGACGCCGGTTCCAATGGAGGTAGGGGAAGCCGTCACATCTTCGAGCCATGTCATGCGCACTCGATCTTATTATGTACATACCTACGAGCTCCCTCTACTACTTTGATAAAACATGATAATAATAAAACCTGACGAATACCGATCTAACATAGTGCAAAATAAAAGCCCAGGTGAGCGATATGAATCAATTTCAAGTGCAACAATTTATAAACTATCCACTTAATATAAAGTGCAGAATTAGATATTTGCGGATCAATTAAATAAGCAAAATATATATGTAAACATTCATAGTATACAAAATACTCAGTGCAAAAAGTGCAATAAAGTGCAAACAACACAGCTCAATAATGTAAATTTAAGACTCTAATTTAGGCGTATTTCAGAATAGTAAATTACCCCCATAGTCTTTTTACCTGAATAAAGGATCTTATTTTACTGTTGGAGCTTTAGACTACTTGTCTGCAGTCATGCGGCAGAGTGAATACGATCCTCTTTAAAAACTATTTTTTATCTAAAATATAAGCATTATATACACATCCAAACATACACCTTATATATACATGTCCAAATAAGGTTGGCAAAGAAGAGGCAGAGATCATGATTATAGGAAAGTAAATAAGGCTGCGATATAAGCAATTTGGACTTCCTAGTAATGCAAACAAAAGCAGTCTAACAGGAATTCCGTACAAAAATAATATTTGCATAATGGACTGAGATGATTAAAGATTATTTCAAAATGATCTACTTCTTGACTTGCGTCCATGGCCTCTTTGGTGTACATAATGTAATGTTTATTTATAGCCATGACTAATTATTGTGGTTAAAGTGCTGTATAGTAGGAATTTCTATCCAGGAGTTATCCAAATAATAAGGAAGAGCAGTTGCAGAGACATTAAATGTCTCAGAGTTGCTCCCCTGGTGCCACTGTAAGATGGTTGAGAAAGAGTTTAGCTAAAAACTAGGGGTCTGGCTAAGAAAGGAATACTGCAATAATCAAAAGATTGAGGGCAATTAAATCAATCTTCAACTTTACTCAAAAGAGGCATTAATGCATGTTGGTTTCAAACAGTTCAAGCATAAAATCTTAGTGGTGCCACTATCAGGGCTATACTGCTTGGTGTTTACACTATGCAGGCAACCTTTCCTTAGAGGTTCACTAACAAGCTGTTTGTGCACCAACACATGTAAAGATCCCATGTCACTGTGCACAGTATGCTACACGTGACTAGTGATGAGCGAATTCGTGATATTTTGCGAATATTTGGTAGAATATTCGTCATATATTCGCAAATATTCGTAATCGAGATTATTCTCTTGATTGCGAAAAATCGGCAATGTAAAAATCGCATAATGTGAATTTGTAACGCGAAATACAGGCGTGGGTCACTTTGGCTACATTTTCTTAAGCTGCTAGAAGTTTCCTGAGTTTATCCTGACTGAATTAGAATATTCTTAATTATTTAATTTATTTTAGCTTATGCGAAAAATCGGCAATGTAATATACGCGTTAATCGAGTAAGGGCGGGTTTATAGGCAACTTTTCTATTGGGTTGGCTTGCTAGAATTCGCGAATATGTAGAATATAGTGTGACATATACTCGTAAAAATAAATATTCGTCTTTTTTTTCCCATCTGAATCCATTACATTTACTACTCTAATGGGTTCAGATAAAAAAAAAAAAAGACAAATAATAGTTTTTACGAATATACATCACACTATATTCTACATATTCTCGAAATCTAGCAAGCCAACCCAATAGGAAAGATTCCTATAACCCGCCCTTACTCGATTAACGTGCATATTACATTGGCGATTTTTCGCATAAGATAAAATAAATAAGTCATGAAGAATATTCTAGTTCACTATGATTAAATTAATAAATAGGGGGCACACCTGATATATGTACGGGAGTGCTGGTTAAGGTGAAAATAAATGATTAAGAAAAAACAACCTTAGAGCACCATATAAAGCAACCGCACATCCTATAAAATCAGATCAATTTATTGAAACACAGAAAAAATAACATAAACCATCATAGACAAATGTTAAAAATGGATCCACCACATTGGCCCTATCAGGGACAATAAGAATAAAAAACTACACAACTGACCAGGAAGCATAAATACAGCATGAATGACATATGACCAAAATGAACTTCCTCAAATAATGAAAATCAGAAACATCAATACCACAATCATTATAGCCTAACATAGCAGCGTGTAGTTAGGGTAGAGCCCCTAAGGGAAAAACCTGACGCATATCGCCATTCCTGGCTTCCTCAGAAGTTCTGGTGAACTGAATCAACTGTGTTCCTTATAAATGTTACATAATTGTCAAATACTTAATAAACACCTGATACATATATAATTAATTAAATACTCAAAGAATCGGGGGCTGCCTGTAAAGAATTACGGTTTTACATACCATAGGTCAAACATGCGGTCTACATGAGACCCGGCGTCTCATTCGATCTACTGCGCAGACGTCAATAACATTGCAGGCAGCCCCCGATTCTTTGAGTATTTAATTAATTATATATGTATCAGGTGTTTATTAAGTATTTGACAATTATGTAACATTTATAAGGAACACAGTTGATTCAGTTCACCAGAACTTCTGAGGAAGCCAGGAATGGCGATACGCGTCTAGTTCACTATGATATTGCAGCCTTTTCACATTGGCCCACAAGCAAGAAGCAGGCAGGTAATGGGTTCAGATGAAAAAAAAAATAGACGAATATTCTAAATTACGAATATTTAGCACTATATAAATATTTGCAAATTTTCGAAGTTGCGATATTCGCAATTAAATTTCGCTATTAGAATATTCGCGCTCAACACTACACATGACGTTAAAAGGTTTGGAATGGGATGTGTATTTTTTTTTCCTGGGAAAAACTGCAGAGAGCTAATGAAATTAAAAAAAAATACTTGAAGGGGTTTTCAAGCTTTAACCCCATTTTTAATTACAATAGGCTCCAGAATTTTATCTACATAAATTAAGAAATATGCTCACCGGTCCCCGACGATCAGTTTCAATGCTAAGGCTCCATTTAGGAATGCTTTCTGGTCCCCAGCCAGTGGATGGGGTCATGAGCCGCTGTTGTAGTCATTCACTGGCCAAAGGGGTAACGTGTCCCCAAGCAGGTCACTGCTAGGTCATGAGCCTCTTGGGGACATGCCACCCCAGCAGGTACTTCTATAGACCTAAAAGTGTGTATATATATATATATATATATAAAACATCTATGTGAAATACAGAGTCTGCTTTGGCTATACAGTATGGTTCTTAAAAATCAATAGCAAGTTGTATCTTCACAGTATACACGGGTAAGGATGTAGCAGACTGTCTGCATGATATGAAATTGCCAGATGGCTCTGACTGCGTCTTAACAATACGTTACAAGAACTAGAGGCAGTGAAAGGGTTTCCTCTTCAGGAAGCCTTAAAAATCATGTGAAATTCTGTGGATTTAACTGAGCCAGCACAATTTGGGAGCTGTATCCTCAGACATCACTCCATCAGCCTCTCTACAGCTCGCTCTGTGAGCAGCTGTCATTAACCTTCATATTTATGGCTCCTACAAATGGTGCTCTATTGGCTGAAACCATACAGCGTGGGGACCTGGCGAAGATGGACATCATCTGCAGATTAGAGATAGTGAAGGACAAGATATAGGGAGGGGAAGTGATGGCAGCTGGGTGAAGGTGAAATAAGAGGTACTGTATGTTCCATGAAAATGGAAACTGAAAAGGGTCAAATAAATCTGAGCAGTCCAAGTCATTCTTAAGCAAGTTACAAGGAGGTCTTAAAAGAATAAAATTGTATATAGTGCTGAAGAAGCATGGACAGGTACTGTATATGAAATGGTCATAGGATGGAAGATGTTAGTGGCTGTTGGGCTTTGCTCTATTTGCAGTGAATGGTGCTATAAATTATTATTTTTACCGCACTAGTTCAGTGCCGGGAATTGATTTTTTTCCCTTTAATTTCTGTAAAATAAATACTAGGCACTTTCTTTTAATACTCAATGAATGTATCCTGCCGGTTTGATGACATATTGTACCTCTTTACGATCTATGAAATTTTCTTAAATTCAGCGCTCAGAAATATTTGCAGGACAATTAAAAGAGAAACAACCTTTATATGCAGTGGTTGCATTTGGTTTGTTGTCCCCTGTTATTACAGAGAGAGCAAAAAGGGAAATGGCCCCACAGCCTATACCACTTCAGTGCTTTTATGCTTTTATATACTATACCACTATGCAATTTTCATATACTATACCAGTATGTGATTTGTATATACTATACTACTATATATATACTACTATACTACATTTTACATTTTTGATTTTTAGATACTATACCACTACTAATGTTGAGTGGCAGGGGCAATATCCGTTCCTTTTTTTTCACGGATAGGATGCTTCCCCATTCATTTCAATGGGTCCATCCAAAAATGCGGATGGTCAACCATTTTTGTTCCGCATCCGTGGTACGTGTTTACATTCCATCAAAAAAATAGAGCATGTCCTATTTTTTTCACATTTGTGGACAAGGATAGGCATTATTACAATGGATCTGTCATAAAAACTGATCTGCCAAAAAAACGGTCCTTTATCCGTTTTTTTGGGCGGACACAAAATTTGCGGACAGAACGGACGCGGAAACAAAATATTGTCGTGTGCATGAGGCCTCAAAGAATATCTAGAAGAATAGTTCACACTTGAGTTATTTGATCAGTTATTTGATCAGTTATTGTGAGCCAAAACTAGGTTCAGGTCAAAAACGCACAACAGGTGCAGCTCTTTCCATTATACCTGATCTCTGTGTAGGCTTCGGTTTTGGGTCCCAATAACTGATGGAAATAACTGATCAAATAACCGAAGTGTGAACTTAGTTAGCAGCTCTCTGCTCTGGCTAATAGAGGGTCCTATTCATACGATATCTAAAACGCATATGAAAAGGGCTTGTCATCTTGAGAAAAACTCTGAGAACCTTCAGCATCATTAACATACAGATGTGTGAATGATAGCAGTTCTATTATATCCCTTGCAGCTTAGATTTACCGCTCTTATGAAAGACTGATCTATCAGACAAATGTTTTACTGTATGGCCGTGAAACGGTTACGGCCAGTACTGCAAGAACGTCACGTAACATTGCATATGGTCTTTAAATACGCTCCGTTTTATGCCAAAGAACTTTCCAGGCTCCATTTATTCTCGCTGAGCACTCACATATATTGCAAGCGTCCCACAGGCTATTATTAAATGACATGAAAGTGATTACAGCTCTTCAAGCAGCCGACCAGAATATTGCCTTTCTTCCTCACCTCCTTGCAATTTGTTTAAATAAACCATTCTGTGAATCATGGGCATTGAAAGGGCACAGGAGGTCCAGGACATATACATATCTCACTCAATGTATCTCATATTTTACTAATTTACTACAATGAATAGGAAATGAATGAGAACATTTAGGTAATCTTGACAAAAATGTAACAAAAGACATTTACTAACTAGTAATAAATATGCTTTATTTTGTTCCTGATCGCCTCACATTTTATGCAACCTGTTTTTAGTTATTATTATTTTTAGTGGGAAAATTCCACATTGAAAATCAAATATTAGTATAGTATATACTGCCCAAATCACATAGTGGTATAGTATCTAAAAATCACATCCTGGTATAGTATATACTGTACAAATAACATAGTGGTATAGTATATACTGTACAAATTACATAGTGGTATAGTATATACTGTACAAATTACATAGTGGTATAGTATCTAAAAATCACATCCTGGTATAGTATATACTGTACAAATAACATAGTGGTATTGTATATACTGTACAAATTACATAGTGGTATAGTATCTAAAAATCACATACTGGTATAGTATATACTGTACAAATAATATAGTGGTATAGTATATACTGTAGAAATTACATAGTGGTATAGTATTGAAAAATCACATACTGGTATAGTATATACTGTACAAATAATATAGTGGTATAGTATATACTATACAAATTACATAGTGGTATACTGGTATAGTATACACTGTTCAAATAACATAGTGGTACAGTGGTATAATGTCTGGTAGAGTGCTAGAGGTATAATGTCTAAATATTACATAGTGGTATAGTATAAAGAAATCACATAGTGGTATAGTATATATAAATCACGTGGTGGTAGAGTATATAAAAATACCAGTTACAGTATATAGTATTTAAAAATTACATAGTGATATAATATTTAAAAATTACATAGTAGTATAGTATATAAAAATCACATACTGGTATAGTATATGAAAATTACATAGTGATACATTATTTACAAATTACACTGTGGAATGGTATATAAAATCACATACTGGTATAGGATATACTGCCCAAATCACATAGTGGTTAGTGTTGAGCGTGAATATTTGCGATATCGGCACTTTGCGAATTCGCAAATATTTAGAATATAGCGCTATATATTCGTAAAATCGAATATTCACTTTTTATTCCACACAGTACACTGATCCCTCCCTGCTTGTAGCTTGTGGGCCGATGGGAAGGCTGCAATATAGTTGTCAGAGCTTAGCAATATCCCTAGTTCTTCCTCACTGTCGCGAAAATTGCTTCCCACCATCTTTTCCAATCTTCTCAAACTTCGCATTTGCATTAAGCGAATTTTACATTGCGATTTTTGCAATGTAAAAAAAAAAATGCACGAAGATAGCGAATTCGCGAATTCACTAATATATGGCGAATATTCGCCCATATATTTGCGAAATTTTACCAAATCGAATATTGCCCCTGTCGCTCAACACTAATAGTGGTATAGTATCTAAAAATCTAACATTTTAAAAGTTAGTATAGTAGTATATATATCTAGTAGTATAGTATATACAAATCACATACTGGTATAGTATATGAAAATTACATAGTGGTATAATATATAAAATCACATGCTATTATATATAAAAATTACATAGTGCTATAGTATATAAAAATCTAAGTGGTATAGTAATTAAAAACACATAGTGGTATAGTATATACAAGTCACATAGTGATATAATATATAAAAATCACATAGTGGTATAGTATATAAAAATCACATAGTTGTATAGTATATGAAATTACATAGTGGTATTGTATATACAAATCACATAGTGGTATAGTATATAAAATTACATAATTGTATAATATATAAAAATCACATTGTGGTATAGTATATAAAATCACATAGTAGTATAGTATATAAAAATCACATAGTAGTATCGTATATAAAATCACATAGTGGTATAGTATATTAAAATTACATAGTGATGTAGTATATAAAAATCACATAGTGGTATAGTACATACAAATCACATAGTAGTATAGTATATAAAAATTGCATAGTGATATGGTATATACAAATCCCATAGTGGTATAGTATATACAAATCACATAGTGGTATAATATATAATAATTGCATAGTGGTATAGTATATAAAAATCACATAGTGGTATAATATATAAAAAACACATTGTGGTATAGTATATAAAAATCACATAGTGATATATTATATAAAATCAAATCGTGGTACAGTATGTACTAATCACATAGTGCTATAGTATATAAAAATAACATAGTAATATAGTATTTTAAAAACACAGTGGTATAGTATATACAAATCATATGGTGGAATAATGTATTAAATTACATAGTTTATATGCTTATTTTTGAAGTATTTTCTTATTTTTAGTCAAGCGGTTAAAAACATCACAATATAGTATGAATTAGTATTTTTGTTTTACATTTTAATCCCTAATATATGTCCACTGCAGTAAAGGTCCACTTTGAGAAGATCACATAGTCTGAAAGAAAACTATGCATTGTAGATGGACATACAATTTTGAACATACTTGTATAACTGTATAATATATCATCAGAATCTCCAATTGTGCCAATAGACATATTTATTAAGGCTCATGTACATGACTGTATTACAGCCGCACACCAGTCTCATGTGGTTTGAAGCTGTAATGCAGCAGTATAGTTATCCTCTGATGGTGTCTATATCTCAGCATGGAGTTGTATATAGAAAACATTGTTCCATGCTTCATCAGATGCCGTATGGGTAAAGAATTCCACCGAAAGATGTTGGAAATGTAAATCTAAAAATCATATTGATGAAACCTCCATATGGGTACCATTTTTGCACCTGACTTCTGCACAGAGGACTGGCTATAAAGCAGGAAACATGTCTCTAGCACATACAAGAAACTATGCAGGAACATGGTGGCTCAAGTGCAGTTTATACATTGGTACAGAGGTGTTCTATGATGAGACCTTACTATATCTTCAGAGTAACAGAGGATTAGAGAAAAAAACACAGTCAACACCGAACCTTATTCAGGCTTGCCTTCTATCTTCATGGCTTCAGATTTTGCCCCAGAAGATTCTGTGACGGTGAATCCAAGGGTTGTTGGTGTGAGTTAACATTGGTGTTTATTTGTGAGTGTATAAATAGACATACATCTCTTGGCTTTAATATCAGATATGGGATGTGCCTCATACAAGATACTTTTCACCAAACTTTAATGTGATACCTTTGGTTTCCTCAGCCGCACAGTAATGATACAGAAGCTGCTAATTCATACAGTATCTACCATTTATCTTCAAATCTTGCCTTCTCTAGTGAGGTGGCAAGTCCACCCAATATACAGTCACCTCATGGAAAACTGCTCTGTATGCTATGAGTAGTGGATTTTTGGAACTATCTTCTAGTATTTCAGGTGACAAATCAATATTTACTGCATTAAAGTGGATTGTTCATGATAAAAAGTGCCATTTCTAGCAACGCCACCACCCATTTGTTTATTAGCCATGTCTGGTATTGCAGCTCAGACCAAGATGAGTTGTCAGTATGCTACGATTACCATGAATATGGCAATTTGGACACAGTGATTCCTCTAAAGTGGCATTGTGTTAGAGAAAAATCTGTTGTGGCTGCTTTTAAAAGATTGTCTAATGACAATGTTCGTGCAGATTATCTGGAAAAAACGTTTGTACAAACGCTTTTCCAGATAACCTGCGTGTGTAAAGGTGCCGCAGATCACCTGATGAATAAACGAAACACTCTTTCATCAGGTGAAACAATTTTTGGTATAGACACCTCAATGATCGTTTCTGGGCAGCAGCTTGTACGGTGTGAACAGCAATCTGCTGTCCAAAAACAATGAATCTATGTTAGGTTGAGCTTCGCCTCCACTAATGAGCAGGCAATTGTCAGGAAGGAATGTTTCCTTCCCAACAATCACCTGCTCCTCTGGGCTGTGTAAACCCAATTAAGGCATACTATCCTGCTCGATGTCACATGATTGGTCATCATGGAGAGTCATAACTGAAACCATCCTATGCCCATCTAGTAAAGTGTTTAGCATAAAGAAAACAAGACACTTGCCTATTCCCTGGTGCTGTATTTGGCACCAAGGGTCCTGTCCCTGCTGCTGCTGCCAGTCCACTGTGGACCATAAATATGACCTCAAATTTGTAGTCACTAGAGATGAGCAAAGTTTATAAAATTTCGATTTGTCTGCTTTGCCAAATTTCACAAAGAATTTACTTATTAAATTAAATTGCACCCAAGTTAACACCTTAACATACTGTTCCTTTTGGATGAACTGATTGCTATAGAGATGCACAGAACACTATGCATTACATTATGTATCGTATCTAAGATTGGTAGTATAAGACCTATATTTAATTTGTGATAAAAAAGTAAACATTTCTAAAAACATCTAGAAACAAAAAATCTTTCATTGATGCTAACCATGCTTTAGTATATAACATTCACCTTGACATGTACAGTACTTAACTGAAACAAGCAATTTCCTATTAGATCTCAGATTTTGCTGCTCTGTATTTCATTCAGCAATCTATAAGCTAAAATTTATAGCAGTCTACATTCTGCCAGATGTAAGAAATAGTCTCTGTCTGCTGACAGCCTGAAGCGAAGCTCTGTGATTTCAACTGCTTGATCTTCTCTTAATAAAATACTGCTACACGCACCCTGCCCTCTGAAAATAATACTGCTACACACAACGGGCCTCTTGAATATAACGGTGTTACAATTTGTGCTTGCTGACTATTAGGGCTCATGCAACAAACATACTTTTTGTCTGCATCTTTTGGAGGTCGAATGTGGACCCATTCACTTCATTATGTCAGTTCCGTGGCATTCACAAAAATATAGAATGTGTACTATTATAGTCCGAATTATGGACAAGGATAGGACTGTTCTATTATGGCCCCTTCAAAATGCGGAATGCTCACAGCCAGTATGCTTGTTTTGGGGATCTCCAATTTGCAAACTGCACAACAGGCTACGGTTTTATGAATGCGCAGCAGGCTGCCCCCCCAGCGCCGATCAGGTCGGTTTAGGAATCCCGAGTGGTGATTTTGTGGCCATAACAGTTTGTGTCACGGTGCTCCTATCTGGATACTGTCACTCCCTGGGGTTAGGCTCCATAGCAACAAAGGATTTTTAGCTTGTGGAGTAAGTAGAGTCCAGACGTGGTGAAGTTATACAGTTTTTACTTGAATAAACTTGCGTCATCCAAACAATACTTGATCATTCTCTTGGCTCCAGCAGGCTATGGGTAAACTGGCAGGTAAACTTGAATACTTTGTTTTATCTATCTGCTGCTGTGATAATCTCTGACTTCAGTCTGGTTACTGGACTTTCTAGAGGTTCTGGTACTGTTGAGTGGGATGTCTTTGGCTGTTGACCTCCTCATAATACTCAGTCTATGAACTGCAAGGAGTCAGGGTGCTTTCAAGGCTGCTCCCACTGGAAGACTCCTGCAGCAGGAGGGGGGGAACACTTCCCTCATTGTGCCATGTCTGGTCCATTTGGTCTCTAAAACTCAACTCCACAGCTTCATGAAACCCCTCCCTTGGTAGAAACTAGCCCACTTCTGCCCAAAAGGGGGAGAATGGAATGGTAAGTTTCATTCTATCTAAAGGTATTCTTTGCCAGATAAACTGCCACCTGCTGGACTGCCAGGTACATTATATGTAATAACAGTGGCAATAACAATATTATTAAGCCACAGTATCAGAGGACCTGGAATTAAATACACACATGGCATTCTCTAGTAGCCATTAGAGACATTAGCTAGGTATAGAAATAGTAGTGCCCCTCTGGGTACCACTTACACATAGTGCTAACAATCATTGCCAATAACAATGCCCCTCTAAAAAATATCAGTGACACACATAAAATCAGTGGCATAGATACTTCCCATACTTAAAAGCACAGCACCACACAGATATTGTTGCCCGTAAACCTAAGAGTTGTGGCATCAATAAATGGTCTATTTATCTGCTGAAGGGGATAAGATAAGCATGAACTTAGTTTCTTACTACTTTCCTGGAAAAAGGACCAGTATGTGACAATCAAAGATCAGGTATGCTCTCTGAATGTAGGGGTTTGTAGAACATACACAGAGTTCATGATATTGGCGCATAGCATATGTGGTGCCAATAGTCAAAAAGGGTCCAAAAACAGAGGCTGGAAACTTGGAGTACCTCAATGAAAATATGCAAATAATGCCATATCAGCATGGCTTCTTGAGGGATCAGTCATGTCCAACTAATTTGATCAGATTGTATGAGGAGGCAAGTTTTAGACTTGACCGCTGCGGACTCAATGGATGTTGTACATCTGGACTTCTCCAAAGCATTTGATCCTATTCTCTTCAATATATTTTGTAATGATCTTGTAGAAGGCTTGCACAGTAAAATATAAATTTTTGCAGATGACACTAAACTGTGCAAAGTAATTAACATGTAAGAGGACAGTATACTGCTACAGAGGGACCTGGATATATTGGAGGCTTGGGCAGATAAGTGGCAGATGAGGTTTAACACTGACAAATATCAGGTTATGCACATGGGAAGGAATAATGCAAGTCACCTGTACATACTAAATGGTAAAACACTGGGTAACACTGACATGGAAAAGAACCTAGGAATTTTTAGTGAACAGCAAACTAAGCTGTAGAAACCAGTGTCAGGCAGTTGCTGCCAAGGCCAATAAGATAATGAGTTGTATCAAAAGGGGCATAGATGCCCGTGATGAGAACATAGTCCTACTACTTTACAAATCACTAGTCAGACCACACATGGAGTACTGTGTACAGTTCTGGGCTCCTGTAAACAAGGCAGACATAGCAGAGCTGGAGAGGGTTCAGAGGAGGGCAACTAAAGTAATAACTGATATGGGGGAACTACAGTACCCTGAAAGATTATCAAAATTAGGATTATTCACTTTACAAAAAAGACGACTGAGGAGAGATCTAATAACTATGTATAAATATTAGAGATGAGCTAAATGGAATTCGATCCAAATTTCAGGAAAAATTTAATTTGCAACAAATGCAAATTTCCTCTCACTTCGTGGTAACGAATCACAATTTTTCCTAAAATGGTGGCTACATTGGCAGTTATACGTGTGAGGACCTGGGGGAAAGGAACTCTGGGAAGGCGGGATCACCCATAATGTCATGCATGCAGCCAATCAGCAGCCAGCCCTGTGATGTCACAGCCCTATAAATAACCTCAGCTATCTTGGAATCAGCCATTTTCCAGCGTTCTGAGTGCAGGGAGAGATGTTGCAGGTGCTAGGGAGAGTGAAAGGGAAAACCTCATTGCATTGTGAAAAAAAGGGATTTATAAGTGCAGGAAAAGAATAGAGAGGAATCATTTCACAGCATCTTAGTGCACGGAGAGACGTCAGAACAGGCGCTAGGGACAGTGATAGGAAAAACCTTATTGGGAAAAAAAGACATTTACAAGTGCAGAGAAAGATTATTTGGGGATCCAAATAGCCACTATACAATCCAAATAGCCACTATACAACTCTGTCATTCTAGCAATTTGTTCTTGGGGTGCAAGTGCTATGTTGAAAAGCCTTTAGTGGCTTATATCTGTGTAAAAAGAAAAATATATATGCAGTTCACTTTTGCAGTTATTTGCGCTAAAAGCTTTTACTGGCCTATTTCAGTAAAAAAGAAAAATATACACAGTTCACTTTGCAGTTATTTGCACTAAAAGCGTTTGCTGGCCAATTTTAGCGCAAAAACAGAAATATATATGTAGCTCATTTTGCAGTTGCGCTAAAAGCATTTACTGGTCTATTTCAGTGCAAAAAGAGAAATATATAGGCCAGTAATGGCGAACCTTTTAGAGACCGAGTGCCCAAACTGCAACCAAATACCCACTTATTTATTGCAAAGTGCCAACAAGGCAATTTAACCTGAATGCCAATATAGTATATCTTTCATGTACTTTATCATTTAGCTATAATAGCTTAATAGCCTACATTTAATGCGCTGTCTATGCTGTTCATAGTGTGTCCTGGGGCCGATGAATGGCAGGTCTAGGCATGTTGGTACACCATAGACTTTTTCCAGGGTGTGAGTGCCCACAGAGAGGGCTCTGAGTGCCTCCTCTGGCACCAGTGCCATAGGTTCGCCATCACTGATATAGGCAGTTCACGTTTGCAGTTATTTGCGCTACTGGCCTATTTCAGTACAAAAAGAGAAATATATAAGCAGTTCGCTTTTGCAGTTATTTGCGCTAAAAGCATTTCCTGGCCTATTTCAGTGCAAAAAGAGAAATATATACAAAGTTCACTTTTGCAGTTACTTGTACTAAAAGTGTTTACTCGCCTATTTCAGTAAAAAAAGAGGAATATATACACAGTTCAATTTTGCAGTTATTTGCGCTAAAAGCGTTTACTGGCCTATTTCAGTACAAAAAGAGAACTACATACACAATTCATTTTTAATGTTATTTGCGCTAAAAGCGTTTACTGGGTTATTTCAGTTATTCCTGTTGAAAGCGTATAGGGGCGTATTTCAGTAAAAAGAGAAAAATACAGTTGTGTTCAAAATTACTCAACCCCCAATGCTGTAAAGGGTTTTAGGGAATTTATTGTACATTTGTAATTGTGTTCAGAATGAAATCTTACAAGGACTTTTTAAAGAACCAAATGCAACTAAAATGATATCAATTGTTTTTGTAATACAGTATTAAATGTTTTTTTTGTGATTTCTTCATTGACACAATTATTCAACCCCTTAAAGAATACCACTCTTAAGAACAGAGGTTCATTCAAGTGTTTTCGATCAGGTATTGAAAACACCTGTGGATGTCAAGGAGCAGCAATCAAGCATAATAAGCACCAATTAGGCAGATTTAAAATGACTGTGATACTCAGCTCCTTCTAGACATTTACTGGTGTGTTTACAAACATGGTGAAGTCAAGAGAATGGTCCAGGAAGACAAGAGAAGAGGTTATTTCTCTTTACAGGAAGGGCAATGGCTTAATTCAAGGCAAAGGGCACTGTTGAAACGCTACCTGGTCTTAGCAGAAAGAAGATGCTGACTTCGACTGCTGTTCGCTACCTGAAGCGCAAAGTGGAGAAAAGTCCTCGTGTCACTGGTGAGGAACTGAAAAAATATTTGTCAGATGCGGGTACTGAAGTTTCAGCTCAGACAATAAGGCGCACACTGCATAATGAAGGCCTCCATACCAGAACTCCCAGGCGTACCCCCTTGCTGTCTCCAAAGAATAAGAAGAGTCGACTGCAGTATGCCAAAAGTCATGTGGACAAACCACAAAAGTTTTGGGATAGTGTGCTGTGGACTGATGAAACAAAATTAGAAGTGTTTGGGCCCATGGATCAACGCTATGTTTAGAGGAGGAAGAACAAGGCCTATGAAGAAAAGAACACCTTGCCTACTGTGAAACATGGTGGGGGGTCAATCATGCTTTGGGGCTGTTTTGCTTCTACAGGTACACGGAAGCTTCAGCGTTTGCATGGTACCATGAATTCTCTTCAGTACCAGGAGATATTTGATGAAAATGTGATGCAGTCCGTCACAAACCTGAGGCTTGGGAGACGTTGGACCTTTCAACAGGACAATGATCCCATGCATACCTCCAAGTCCACTAGAGCATGGTTGCAGATTAAAGGCTGGAACATTTTGAAGTGGCCATCGCAGTCACCAGACTTAAATCCGATTGAGAACCTCTGGTGGGACTTAAAGAAAGCAGTTGCAGCGCGCAAGCCTAAGAATGTGACTGAACTGGAGGCTTTTGCCCATGAAGAATGGGCGAAGATACCCGTAGATCGCTGCAAGACACTTGTGTCAAGCTATGCTTCATGTTTAAAAGCTGTTATAACTGGAAAAGGATGTTGTACTAAGTACTAAGATTTATTGTCACTTGGGGTTGAATAAAACTGATAATGATGTGAGCACAGAAAAGACATTTGTGGTTATTTCATTATAAATGATATGTTATATTTGTCTGACTTACAAGTGCCTCTTTGATTTAATTGTAAACAAGATGACTGAAATGATCAAAATCAATGTCAAGCTGGCCAAAACACTCAATTTCAGTGGGGTTGAATAATTTTGAACACAACTGTATATACGCACTGCACTGTTGCAGTTATTTCTGTTGAAAGCGTGTAGGGGCGTATTTCTGTAAAAAAGAACTACGGGATGAATGACATCATTCCACTGCTTCATATCCTGGAACAGATGGTGGTAACAATGGCTGGTCAGGGGACCAGAGATGTGGCGCCTCGATCTCACAGCCACATGTGCCCTGTGGGGGCTAAACTGGAAGGAGGAGGGGGAGGAGAGGGAGGACAATGGAGCACAGGCAATGTGTAGCCAAATGGGTGTTTTTCTACTCAGCTTACTGGACAGGAGGAGCAGGAGCAGCCAGAGAAGCTACAGGACGACGAGGAAGATGAGACAGAGGACCTGGACACACCGTGACAGTGTGCAGTGGAGATGGAGGCAGGGAGTCCCTCCGAGTCACTTGTATAAATGGGTTGATGCATGCTCGCGTAGTGACAGCTGAATTGTCACCATTCGGCAGAGGGATGACTTCTGTCTCTCCACCTTGTTGGACCCTCACTACCGGTCCAGAATGGGGTCCCTTTTTACACCCGCTGATAGGGAGGACAAACCTAATAACTACAGAGACATCATATGAAGTCAGTTGGCCGCTGCCTATCTGCGACATCGTCCATCCTCTAGCAGGTCTTATGGGGGGCTCTCTGCACTTACGTTCCACTGCCATGGCTGCTGGGGAGGGGTTGGGTGGCAGGAGCAGTACCAGCTCCATCAGCAGCAGCCTGAGTCTACAGTCGCTGATAGGCATCTTTCTTTACCCACATAGCGAAGAATCTACTCACCAGCAGCAGCAGGTAGCATGGCTATCTAAACAGTGATTTATTGCCTAATGTGCTCATATTAACCCAATGGTTCACACAATTTTTGTGGTCAGTATTGAATTTATGCATTTGCATTCGGACTGGTACTATTTGGGTACTTTTTCTGTGGAGCAATTTGTGGCTATTTTCACTTCTGTATGGTAGCTATGCTTCATGTTGTTTATTATTGGCTTTATGATATTATATGTGGTGACAATCTATATTTGTGCATAGTGTTACTTTCACGTATTTGATCTTATTATTCTGTCCATGTGGATGGTGTTTTTCATCCGGCACTAGTCTCCGGGTGGTCGCCTGGGTTACACCGGGCCTCCAAGTGGTTGTTATGTCCCATGTTTTATATATTTGGCATAATAAATTTTGAGATATGTATTTGACATGATATTTTGTGAACTGTTTATTGAACACTGGTAGTAAAAACTTTTTTCGGTGTTGATGTTGTTAACCAGTGTCGGTTTGTGATATATATATTATTGCTGAGGTGCATTATAGTTGCTATACCTGGAGAAGGACCTGAACCAGCAGGTGGTGGAAAACTTGGACAGAACCCTGCCACCTCACATTGCTGAACCGCTGGACTACTGAGCAGCCAAACTTGATTTGTGGACACAATTGGCCGAGTTTTGCCTTGAAAAAGTTGTCCTACCTGGCCAGTAATGTGGCATGAGAGAAGGTGTTTAGTGAGGCAAGGTCCATAATTACCCCAAGGAGAACTCGCCTGTCCACCCAGGTTATTATGTCACTCGGTGGCCTCCTCATACTGCTGCCATCTCCAGGCTATGTCATTGTGCCACTCGGTGGTCTCTTTGTACTGCTTCCACTTCCAGACCCTTTCATTGGACCACTCTATAGTCTGCTCATGCTGCTTCCACCTCACCACTATGTCATACGTACACTATGTAGACTTCCCATGCTTTTCCCACCCTCCTCACTTCATGACTGGTCCACTATTTTGGCTTTCGGCCTGGCTGACAATCATTAGCAATACTGATGGATTATTGAGCAAATGCTGACCGATTGAAGATGTAAGCTCTACAGACAGGGTCCATTTTTTGTGGGTTATTGTTCTGACAGATCAGAGGAAGGTCAAATTAATCAGTGACAGCCACACAAATTTACTGCTGACACCCTTTCCACTCTGTCAGGAGGGCTCTACTTGTATAAGCATTTAATAGAAAAGGTTCTGCAGACATCTATGTGGAATCAGCTGACGAGGGTGTAAAAGGACTGTGCTTCTTCTTGACGCTAACATCGACATGTAAGGCTGATACTTGATTCTTCAG
The DNA here is from genome assembly GCA_033119425.1 of Bufotes viridis. NCBI lineage: Eukaryota > Metazoa > Chordata > Amphibia > Anura > Bufonidae > Bufotes > Bufotes viridis. Next base: position 39,869,950 of record CM065599.1, read on the forward strand.
TTATCTGGTCAGTTTTGGCCCCTTGACTGCCCAAATAAGTGACGTTTGCAGTGATTCTAAGAGAGATGCCTGTTATGTCATACTGACTCACAGTCTTATTTCACTACCACATCAGACTCCCTATGCATGTTACTGCAAGGCACAGTGTTCTATACCACTATAAAGGCTCTTTGCAGCCCGGAAATATCAGTTTTTTTAACGCAATTCACCGCAAATAAATTTGTATCGAAGCAAATCTTTTTAAAAAATTCAGCGAAGCGGCCGAATCGAATTTTTGAGAAATTTGGTCATCTCTAACAAATATATCAGGGGTCAGTACAGAGATCTCTCCCATCATTTATTTATCCCCTGGACTGTGACAAGGGGACATCCTCTGCGTCTGGAGGAAGGAATATTTGTACACAAACATAGAAGAAGATTCTTTACGGTAAGAGCAGTGCGACTATGGAACTCTCTGGTGATGGTGAGTTAACTAAAAGAATTCAAGAGGGGCCTGGATGTATTTCTGGAGTGTAATAATATTACAGGCTATAGCTACTAGAGATGGGTTCTTGATCCAGGGAGTTATTCTGATTGCCTGATTGGAGTCAAGAAGGATTTTTTTTTACCCTTAAGTGAGGAAAATTTGCTTCTATCTCAGTTTTTTTTTTTTTTTTGCCTTCCTCTGGATCAACTTCCAAGATAACAGGCTGAACTGGATGGACATATGTCTTTTTTCAGCCTTATAAACTATGGTTACTAATTCAATTTACTTAAATAGTATGTACACCTTTGAGGGCAATTTTTTAAAAATTATTGCATTGTACTCATTTTGAGCTAAAAATAATTATTTAAATTGGTCTTTTTAAAAATGTTGAGCCCTTTTTTTCTGTAGAGGGCTGAGATGCTATAGTAGCCGGATCTGAATTTCCTCTCTGCTACGTCAGCCAGCTCACCTACTTTTTCTGCTCTATGACATTATAAAAACTCATTATTGCTCAATCCTTATCTTACTGATACTTGGCATAGTAGGGGCTAACCTAAAAATATATGTTTTTAGGAGCGCCTAAAACTCAAGATGATAAGAATTAACCTAATTGCTTGGGGTATTGCAGAGAACTGGTGCAGCTCAGTCTTGGAGATGGAAGTACGAGGTTCAGATGACGGTGGATGTTGCTTGTAAGTCATTAGCTGAACGGAGAGCACAGGTAGAATTGTAAACAGAGATGAGGGAGGAGATGTAGGAGGATGCAGCACTCTAGAGAGCTTTGTGGGTGAGAATAGGGCCACCATCAGGGGGTACAGCCAGTACCCCAGTAAGGGGCCCGGACCCCGTGGGGGGGCCCGGCTGGTCCTGAGCCTTTTTTTTTTTTTGTGGCCTTGCGCTGGCTCTGCTGGGAGGGGGCCCGCGGTTGCGGCAGGTCACAGGGAGATAAACGCTTCCATTGTGGAAGCGTTCATCTCTATAGCCATCTGTATCAGCGTCCTCAGGACAGCGATACAGATGGCTGTGTTGCGGCAGGGCAAAGGAGGGAGAGGCATCTCCCTTCCCTCTTCCTCTGTTCCGGCAGCCTGTCAGAGGCCGGTGCAGGTGGCGCAATTACCTCATTGCCCTGCCTGAGCCATACAGCGAGGGACACAGGCCGAAAGAGGCCTGCATTGCATCGCAGTCTGGAGTGGAGGAAAGCATGAGTGTTTTTTTTGTTTTTTTAATACAGTCACACATGGGGATTGGGGAGCAGGAGGCACTTTATACTGCTCCTGTGTCCATGATCCAGCCCTGCTCCTGTGTCCATGTTCTAGTCTTGCTCCAATGGCATAGCTAAAGGCTATTGGCTCCTGGTTTAAATTACAGTTTGGGGGAACATGGGGGAGCAGGAGGCACTTGATACTGGCACATGGGAGGTGCATTGACACTTGATACTGGCACATGGGGGTTGGCACTTGATACTGGCACGTGGGGGCACTTGATACTGGCACATGGGGGTTGGCACTTGTTACTGGAACATGATTGGGGCCATCTTTTGGGGGCACTTGTTACTGGCACATTATTATGGGGCACTATGGGGTCTTCTACATAGGCCACAAAGAAGGGGTATTTTATATGGGGGCTCTGTGTGGTACTAGTATTATCAGGGTATTATCTGCAGGATAGTATTGGGGACCACAGGGGCACAGTATTGGGGGTAGTAGGATGATTTGTCCAGAAGATGGGAGGATGATGGAAAAGTAGTAAACTAAGATTTTTTTTTTTTTATTGTCAAACTGCAGAGATGGAAAATTGCGACAAAATGGTTGTCGGGTCTGAAGGTCTGAAAGGAGAAGGCGAGGACAGAGAACATCTACATCAAAGGAGATGTCACTGGATGTAAGAGGTATGTTGGGCTGTATTACTGTAGTGCCGGGATCAGAGGCATAACAATCGTGGTGTGACCGGGATGATGGAGGTGGGATATGGGTAGGGCCTGGAAGGGGGCCCTTGATTTATTTTGCCCGGGGCCCTGAGGGTTCTCAGTCTGTCCCTGACTTGTGTCGCTGATCTGATCCTGTACTCGCAGGCTGAGCAGGCATGAGTTTAGTCCCTTTGGCGCTATCTCGCGAGACCTGTGACCTCTGGTGGGTCTCGCGGGATCACGCGCCGCAGGACACATGGGCCCCGTGATCTCCTATTTCCCTTCCCGAGACTAGGCTCTGGATCTGCCACTGGGGCAGGGCTGGGGGCCCAGGCCCTGAGCTGTGTAGGGGCCCCAAAATTTCTGATGGCAGCCCTAGGGGAGAATGAGCAGTTTAAATTTAATCCTGCACTGTATGGGCAACCAGTGCAATGACTGGCACAGAATGGAGCCATCGGAGTAGCAGCTAGACAGATAAGCCTAGCTGCTGTGTTCAGGATAGATTGGAGAGAAGAGAGTCTGGTGAGGGGGAGGCCAATAAGTAATGAGCTACAATAATCAAGGTGGGAATGGATCAGGGCAACAATGACATTTTTGTTGTTTCCATAGTAAGAAAGAGGCGGATTATAGAGACTTTTTTGAGGTGCAGGTGGCATGAGCGGGCAAGAGATTGAATATAGGGGGTAAAGAAAAGATCTGTGTCCAACATAAGACCAAGACAGTGAGTGTGCTGTCTAGGAGTTATGATAGTGCCACACACTGACAGGAAGATTTCAGGTTTAGGTATAGAGTTGGTACTGGAAACTAAATCTGTTGATGTAGTCTGTGTAGAAATAGGGGCTGTGTAGAGAGAAGTCAAGTTATATGACACACCACAAATGCCCCTTTCTCATTAAATTTTTAGAATGGAAAGGGAGCTGAAAAATGTCATCTTAAACATTTTGCACCGTTTGCCACAGCAGACATTGAAATTACTTCTACTGCCCCTATGATTCTTTTTATGTCTTGCTGGTCTGAAGTTTCACCCAATACTTGAAAATCACAAAGGATTTATCTCATGGCTATCACCGTAATTTTCAAAAGAATAGAACATAGTATTCTCAGAGTGCTGAAACTCCTGTTTTTATTACATCTATTATTAACACTGCTGGAGAAGAGAGTAGTATGAGTGAATAGTACTTGTGCTGTGCCCTCGCAGTTGATAATGCACAGTACCACTCTTAGACTTTTTAACTATATTTTTGTGCCTATATATTTTTCATTTTAGACAAGCCATTTGAATTATGTTTCATGTAGATGAACCGTAAAGGCAAGAACTGAATACAGTTTAAATAGCCTTAATTTGGTTCCAGAAACAGCACCTTTATTAGTTTGTATCTGGTATTGCAGCTCAGCTCTATTGCGAGTGTACTGCTTCCTTCTTTCCTACCAGTGACTTACAGTAGTACTTGAAAGTTTGTGAACCCTTCAGAACTTTCTATATGACTTTTAGTTTTCATTGATGCAATTTTGTGGAACACTTTTTGATTGTGTTTTATTCTTTTTTCATGACAAATAAGCCAAAAAACAGCAATTCTGCCACTGTTTTTATTAAAGGCGTTCACCATGTTTGGGTCATTACAGATTCAGAGAGGCATAACCTGATAGGGCATGGACTGCAGGTAGACCATAAGAACATTTATTAGAGCCCTGGCTGTTATTCAAAGATATCAGCACCTTGCAATCTTACCTACATTAATGCATGAAAGGAAAAGCTTCCTCACTCAAAACCACTTAGATGCCAAGGTCCCTATTGATTGATAGTGATGAGTGGCAGGGGCAATAGTCGAATTTGCTATATTTCGTGAATATTTGGGTGAATATTTGTCATAAATTCTCGAATTCTCAAATTCGCGATTATTTTCTTGATTGTGAAAATCGGCAATGTAATATTCACGTAATGCGCGCGCATTACAGGCGTGGGTCACTAATGCTACATTTTTCAAGATGCTAGAAGTTTCCTGAGACTGGAGAAAATGGTTGGCACGGCAGAACATTACAATAGCTTTATATGCAGATAGAGTGCTCCAATATATTCGCTATTGCTCAAATCGGCAATTAATGATGTGCATATTTTTGCACAATACGTGCAACTTCACATTTTAGCAGGTCTGACTACATATTAGTGATTGGTGCACTAAATATTGTTGTGATCTTGTGACATTACAGCACTATGTCTGTATCATGTATGTATGGACAGCAGAACCAAACCCAACACCCTGCACTGGAACCTACACTGACTATCTCCCACTAACTATCTGTATTATATATAAGTAAGATAACTAACTATCTAATGTAATGTGACACGATAAAGCACAGAGCAAAGCAATGACACTGCTGTCTCTCTCAGAACTGAAAAAAAAAAAAATGCTGAAAATGGCTGCTGGGGAGGTTCTTATATAGTAAGGGGTAGGAAACTTTTCTATTGGTTGCTAGGAATGTTGCTATGCTCAGACAAAGACATTGCAGCCTTCTCGTTGGCCCACAAGCAAGAAGCAGGGAGGGATCATGGGTTCAGATGAAAAAAAAAATCTAGAATATTCGCGAATACGAGTATATAGCACTATATTCTAAATCTTCGTAAATTTGCGATTCGAATATTCACGCACAACACTATTGATTGTGACAACTAAGGGGTTAAACCAGGATCAGCCCTTTCACGTAAGAGTGGGGCACGGGTGACCAGTGCAGTTCTTATTGTAGGCTTTTGTAAAAAGGCGGTGGTCTAGAAATATGCCCCATAAGGATGGCTGTAAACACACATATCAGGGGTCATTAAGGGGTTAAAGTTCACAGTTAACATGTTTCAAGGTTAAAAACTCTATCATATAAAAGGGTTTTAACCCGAAAACATTTTTTCTGTAGACACGTTTCATCATTAATGAAATCCTTTGGAATTATATCTTCCATTCAGAATGACTTTCTAGATATATTCCACATTTCTAAAGAGGGTAGCACAATATCCTGTAATTTTTCATGTGATCACAATCTCTTTATATTCATAATACTGTGTACTACTTGAAAAAAAAAGTTATAGATGCAACAAAACTAAGTGGACCACCCAGATAAGCAGAGTGTATGAGAAGCTGTCGTAGATCCCAATGGGATATCTTACTCACCTTTTCACTTGATTGCACTGTCCAGGACTGATAAAAGTAAAAGACAAACTTGTTACAGTATACAGTTGGGTCCATAAATATTGGGACAGCAACACAATCCTAACATTTTTTGGCTATATATACCACCACAATGGATTTGAAATGAAAGATGTGCTTTAACTGAAGACTGTATGCTTTAATTGGGAGGGTATTTACATCCAAATCAGGTGAACGGTGTAGGAATTACAACAGTTTGCATATGTGCCTTATGGGACCAAGAGTATTGGGACAGAATAATCATGAATCAAACTTTCACTTTTTATACTTTGTTGCAAATCCTTTGCAGTCAATTACAGCCTGAAGTCTGGAACGCATAGACATCACCAGACGCTGGGTTTCATCCCTGGTGATGCTCTGCCAGGTCTCTACTGCAGCTGTCTTCCGTTCCTGCTTGTTCTTGGGGCATTTTACTTTCAGTTTTGGCTTCAGCAAGTGAAATGCATTCTCAATCGGATTTAGGTCAGGTAATTGACTTGGCCATTGCATAACATTCCACTTCTTTCCCTTAAAAAACTCTTTGGTTGCTTTTCCAATATGCTTTGGGTCATTGTCCATCTGCACTGTGAAGCGCCGTCCAATGAGTTCTGAAGCATTTGGCTGAATATGAGCAGATAATATTGCCCGAAACACTTCAGAATTCATCCTGCTGTGTTTGTCAGCAGTCACATCATCAATAAATACAAGAGAAGCAGTTCCATTGGCCGCCATACATGCCCACGCCATGACACTACCACCACCATGCTTCACTGATGAAGTATGAAAGAAAAAGAGAGTTTTGAGGGTTAATCGGATCTAGTGGACAATGTCCAACAGACTCGAGAAACTAGAGGCGCCAGGGGATGGTGAATACGTTGTGATATGTAGATGGTTAAAATATGTAGAAGGTTAATATACAGAGGCTGCTCTAGGGTTCATCAAGCAGACTGGGTTGTCTGCAGGTTGTGCAATGTGTGGGGTGGGAAGAGATAGGAGGGCGAGTGGGTGTGAACCTTCACTTCGATCACGCCTATTTCCAGAACCCAAAATGAGCGCCAGTGTTTTAGTAGATAAGGGTATCTATAAATAACAGGGTATATTCCATAAAAATAGTCTTACTAAAAAGTAGTTGGTACATATACTACAATGACTAAAATTAGAATTAAAATTTAAAATCAAAAAGTCAAAGTAATCGTATATTTCAACTTACTTCACGAGGGGGTGGTTTACTAGGATAAGCATAAAACACCTGTAAACCAGTTACCCCCAGCCAGGATCGCTTCAATGATGTTAACAAATTGGAGGCAGCCAACTCAAGGGGCTTCTGTACAATTGTCTTTTATTCCAATAAAATCCGGCTCAACGCGTTTCGGGACAGGCACGTCCCTTCATCAGGAGCTATAACATTTTGTGTGTGTATTAGGGGTATATATACCCCCAAGGTAATGGGAAACAAGTGAAAAAGACCGCCAAATGGGGAGGAGGGGCCGCAAGGATCGCGGCGCCTCGAGGTGCGCATAACCGGAAGGGTGCGCGATGTTCATGCGTGTCAGCCTGGAGCGCATCTTGTATCTTGTGCGCATGTCCAGGTTGTTGTCATTGCGCTCCGATCGGAGCGTTTCGGTAGCTTCTGCGCAGGTCCGGAAGTGTCATTGTATGTGCGTTCCACAGTGGAGCGCACGTCTATGTTCCGGCCTGTGTTGGTCTTGCGATTAATGGGTAGCTCTGTACATATTCTATATATTGGCCCAAAAAGTAGGCATTTGTTGTGGGGCCGTATATAGAAGCCCTTACTATCGAGGATTGGGGGTAATGTCTTAAAAATAAATTAATTTTTGTGTGATATAATCTGGAGGATTATGAGTGGTGGCGCTTTTTTATAAATATATAAAAATATTTATAATAAAGGGGATGTATTAAAATAGGTTGAAAAAATGATAATAATAGAAAAAATAATGATTAAAATAGTAAAAATTAGTAGAAATTAGAAAATAATAATAATAATAATAAAAATATATTAAATGAATTTCGCTACAATTTCTGTAGGAATTACATAGATCTCAAAGCTCAAACAATGGAGGTAGGTAGGGAGTGGGTAAACCTATTTCTCTCGTTATCCAGGGATTGGGATTGGGTTTATAGGGCTATCGATTGTATATCGACTGACCCGGCCATGTTTGGGTTTTGTTGAGAGACTTGAAGTATTGAGGTGTTTTCATATTATATTGGGGGAAGGGATAAGTGCGATGTGGTGGACGTTGGTTCCCAACAGTAGATAGATTGGGAGTGATTGGTCGGGTATTTAATAGTTAACGTGTTCAAGTGTCTCGTTGAGACCGTAAGGGGTGAGGGTGTTAAGCTGGTATATCCAGAACATCTCCTTCCGACATAATTGCTGGAAGGAGGAAACTTGTTCTAGTGGGGTCACTTTGAAAGATCTCAAATCCCAATCCCTGGATAACGAGAGAAATAGGTTTACCCACTCCCTACCTACCTCCATTGTTTGAGCTTTGAGATCTATGTAATTCCTACAGAATTGTAGCGAAATTCATTTAATATATTTTTATTATTATTATTATTATTTTCTAATTTCTACTAATTTTTACTATTTTAATCATTATTTTTTCTATTATTATCATTTTTTCAACCTATTTTAATACATCCCCTTTATTATAAATATTTTTTATATATTTATAAAAAGCGCCACCACTCATAATCCTCCAGATTATATCACACAAAATTAATTTATTTTTAAGACATTACCCCCAATCCTCGATAGTAAGGGCTTCTATATACGGCCCCACAACAAATGCCTACTTTTTGGGCCAATATATAGAATATGTACAGAGCTACCCATTAATCGCAAGACCAACACAGGCCGGAACATAGACGTGCGTTCCACTGTGGAGCGCACATACAATGACACTTCCGGACCTGCGCAGAAGCTACCAGCACGCTCCGATCGGAGCGCAATGACAACAACCTGGACATGCGCACAAGATACAAGATGCGCTCCAGGCTGACACGCATGAACATCGCGCACCCTTCCGGTTATGCGCACCTCGAGGCGCCGCGATCCTTGCGGCCCCTCCTCCCCATTTGGCGGTCTTTTTCACTTGTTTCCCATTACCTTGGGGGTATATATACCCTAATACACACACAAAATGTTATAGCTCCTGATGAAGGGACGTGCCTGTCCCGAACAGCGTTGAGCCGGATTTTATTGGAATAAAAGACAATTGTACAGAAGCCCCTTGAGTTGGCTGCCTCCAATTTGTTAACATCATTGAAGCGATCCTGGCTGGGGGTAACTGGTTTACAGGTGTTTTATGCTTATCCTAGTAAACCACCCCCTCGTGAAGTAAGTTGAAATATACGATTACTTTGACTTTTTGATTTTAAATTTTAATTCTAATTTTAGTCATTGTAGTATATGTACCAACTACTTTTTAGTAAGACTATTTTTATGGAATATACCCTGTTATTTATAGATACCCTTATCTACTAAAACACTGGCGCTCATTTTGGGTTCTGGAAATAGGCGTGATCGAAGTGAAGGTTCACACCCACTCGCCCTCCTATCTCTTCCCACCCCACACATCACTGATGAAGTGGTATGCTTAGAATCATGAGCAGTTCCTTTCCTTCTCCATACTCTTCTCTTCCCATCACTTCGGTACAAGTTGATCTTGGTCTCATCTGTCAATAGGATGTTGTTCCAGAACTGTGAAGGCTTTTTTAGATGTCCTTCAGCAAACTCTAATCTGGCCTTCCTGTTTTTGAGGCTCACCAATGGTTTACATCTTGCAGTGAACCCTCTGTATTCACTCTGGTGAAGTCTTCTCTTGACTGTTGACTTTGACACACATACACCTACCTCCTGGAGAGTGTTCTTGATCTGGCCAACTGTTGTGAAGGGTGTTTTCTTCATCAGGGAAAGAATTCTTCGGTCATCCACCACAGTTGTTTTCTTTAGTCTTCCGGGTCTTTTGGTGTTGCTGAGCTCACCGATGCATTCCTTCTTTTTAAGAATGTTCCAAACAGTTGTTTTGGTCACGCCTAATGTTTTTCCTATCTCTCTGATGGGTTTGTTTTGTTTTTTCAGCCTAAAGATGGCTTGCTTCACTGATAGTGACAGCTCTTTGGATCTCATCTTGAGAGTTGACAGCTACAGATTCCAAATGCAAATAGCACACTTGAAATGAACTCTGGACCTTTTAACTGCTCATTGTAATTGGGATAATGAAGGAATAACACACATCTGGCCATGGTACAGCTGGGAAGCCAATTGTCCCACTTAACAAGTGGGAGGCACATATGCAAACTGTTGTAATTCCTACACCGTTCACCTGATTTTAATGTAAGTACCCTCAAATTAAAGCTAACAGTCTTCAGTTAAAGCAAATCTTGTTTGTTTCATTTCAAATCCATTGTGGTGGTGTATAGAGACAAAAATGTTTGACTTTTGAATTTGTCGATAACTTGTCCCAATATTTATGGACCTGGCTGTATGTGAGCTTCAATGAATGCTTTGTAATGTCCGTACTGAATTTTACTTCACCTTTACTCAGATCACAGGAGCACAGAGTAACAAATGAGAAGGTAAGTTCATTTTCTATTTCCTGTAAGTTGTAAGTAAATAATTTAGGGAACATAGTGTGAATCCTAAAAAGTAATGACACTTTTTGAAACATTTTATGTCATAGCGACTCAAAGGTTTTTATAGGTTGAGATCTGAGTGCTTCCAGTCGCTAGAATGAGGAATTAGAAGTGCTCAGCAGAGAAATTAGGATAGCCTTGTTGACATTCTATCAAGCTCATCTTTACCACCGTGCTCAGCATTAAGGAGAAGCAGTGCACAGCTGACAACTTCTAAATCCTTTTTCTAGCGATCAACAGGAGTATCAGTACTCAGACTTTCACAGAAAAAACCTTTGATAGGTCACTGACAACATATCAAAAAATTATGTTACTCTTTAAGAAGTAAAAGTAATTTTTTGTCATCAGTAGTGGGAGAGAGAGGAGTGCCTTACAAATGATCAAACTAGACCCTTCATTATGGTACCAGTTTTGCCAGAAGGGTTGGAAAATTCAGTTTGCCTTCAAGGACAAACCCCTTGTTTGCCAACAATGCAATTCCATTGGAGAAGGGAGTCCTGTATAGATTATATCTAATAGTAAAGGGGTGGTAGAACTAGAACTGGCACCGCTCTCCTTGGACCCCATACCAACCTGATTATCTGCCTGTATGATATGTGTGTCCTTGGCTTTGACCAGATGGCTGCAAAGACAGTCAAGCAAACAGAGCAGAGACATTACACATGTTGTCTATTTAGGTGATCAAGGAACCATCCCAGTGGATGAAATTTTTCGTCTATGGTAACTTATTTTTCCCATTGTTTTAGTTAGGGCAACAATTACTGTTGTTGGCCCCAGAGCTAGAGATTTGCCTTTTTAGTAGCTATGTATTTTATCTAGCTATGGCCAGTTTATTTAAAATCTACTTACTAGTAAATCCAATTTTCAAGTGATAATTAGTAGAGTTGAGCGAACACCTGGAAGTTTGGGTTCGACTGGTTCCACCAAACTTCACAAACAAGTTTGGGTTCGGGATCTGAACTTCACCTGAACTCCATTGAGGTAAATGGGAACATAACTTTTGGGCACTAAAATGGCTGCAAAATAGCGCTGGAAGGGCTAAAGGGCTGCAAAAGGCAGCATAATGTAGGCAAATGCCCTGCAAACAAATGTAAATGACTTAAAATAACATAAAATACAAAAAATAATAAATAAACGTTCTAAACCTGAGCCCAAGTGAGTGACAGTGGCACCTGCCACCCAGCAAACAGAGGATGTTTGCCACCACATCTGCCACCGTCACCAAGCATCTCCACCGAATACCATGTAAGTGTTCAGCTATCAGCTGTCCATCTCCCAAACACTGGAGAGAAAGATAAATAGAAAGAGGAAGTACCCCTACCCACCCGCAATCCCTGGCTCTGATTGCCTTGATTTCAAAATTCCTGGTCCTTTGAAATGCTGGCATTCAGTCTGGTGGACAGTTTTAAAAACCTTATGGCGGTGGCTGTCCCACAGTACATGTATTCCAGCTGCCGCTACTTTTGCAGGCAAGCCGTCCCTTCCCTACAAAACCAAGTGGTGGACAAAATCAAGTGTGCACTGCGTAACGCCATCTGTGGCAAGATCCACATAACAACCAATACATGGACCAGTAAGCACAGGCAGGGACATTATATCTCTCTTAACAGCACACTGGGTAAATGCAGTGGCGGCTGGGCCTGAGGCGCATAGAATTTTTTGTGAATGTCCTTCCGCCTCAGAGGTTGGTGCCACTTAGACTTTAGCCCGGCCTGGTGTTGTGTACTAAGGGGCAAAATATAATAGCAGGTCTGGGCCTAGCCGGTTTGACCGCACATCCCCTGCCTGCCACATATGCTGAATTTGGGGTGCAGAAATTCCTGAACACCAGACAGTGAAAATCAATTCAGTTAATTTAACACACACAACACCGCCACCTCCCTTTCACTCAAACCATTAACAAACTATTTACAAATTTACTTAAAAACATATGAAAATAACTATAATGCAGCTAAACTAACTATATAAACAAACAAAACTATATACACGCCTTATCCTTAGGACAGTGACATCCAAGTGGCTTGGAGAGTGGGTTCCTGCACCAACATAGGCCCTGGCCTGGAACACAATCCAGCCAGGGCACAGTTCTGGAGAATGAGGAGGAGGAGTAGTAGTAGGAGAAACTGTGTTCTCAGCAGGGTGGCACCAAAGCCAGCTCACAGGTAGCTGGGTCCCCTCCAGCACCTCAGAAGGCTGGGTTAGCATTGGCAAAATGTGGGAAAGATTTGTCATCATGTCACAACAACCTGCACCACCAGCAGATCTGGAGCGTCTTAGTAGGAGGCAGCATTTCAGCAACATGGTGGAAGAGTACACGTACTGACTGATGGGTTTTCCCAGGGGCATAGCTACAGGGGAAGCAGGGGAAGCTACTGCTTTAGGGCCCTTACCTAGAAGGGGCCGATCCAGGAGGAGGAGGACTAAAAGACTTTGTCAGGGCACCCTCAACAGTATTATACAATGAAATTATATACATTGGCAGTATAGACAGTGTAGAAAGCGGATTGAAAATTAACCCGAACAGCCTCACACCCTACACACTCAACACCCCCACCCCCTTTCACTCAAACCAGGAACAAACTATTTACAAATTTACTTAAAAACATATTAAAATAACTATAATGCAGCTAAACTAACTATATAACAAACAAAACTATATACACGCCTTATCCTTAACTTAAGGCCAGGCAAATACAAGTGGCTCGGAGGGTGGGTTCCTGCACCAACATAGGCCCTGGCCTGGAACACAATTGTCCAGCCAGGGCACAGTTCTGGAGAATGAGGAGGAGGAGTAGGAGGAATGCGCCCACCAGTAGACACGCTGCTGATGGCATTCACACCTGACACCGGGGACTCAGTGGAAGCACAAGGTGAAGGCAGAGGAGGAGAAGAAAGAACTCGCCAACACAGCTGGGTCACCAACACCTCAGAAGGCAGGGTTATCATGGACAAAATGTGGAAAAGCTTTGTCATCACACCACAACAACCTGCACCACCAGCAAATCTGGAACATCTAAACTGGAGGCAACATTTCAGCAACATGGTGGAACAGTACACATACTGACTAATGGGTCTGCCCAGGGGCATAGCTACAGGGAAGCAGGGGATGCTATTGCTTTGGGGCCCTGACCTAGAAGGGGCCCATCCAGGAGGAGGAGGACTAAAAGACTTTGTCAGGGCCTCCTCAACAGTATTATTCAATTAAGTTATATACAGTGGCAGTACAGACAGTGTAGAAAGCAGATGGAACAGCTGCTGGGCCTGGTCTGAGAGAGCAGGAATGGCGACATGAAAGGAAGGGGTTGCGCAAAAATTACTGTGGGAGGGGGCCCAAGTCAAATATTTGCTGTGGTGCCCAATCATTTCTAGCTACGCCACAGCCCAAAAGGCTTTATGTCATGCAAGAATGTAACCGCCAATTGTAAGTTCCCTGACAGTTAGGCAGTGCAGGGGTTTGTACCTGGAAAAATTGTAATATTTCATCTAACAATTTATGTCAACCCCTGAACTCCTAGATGGATTAACTATAATATTGTCCCGGCACATATGCAGCGCAAGCCGCAAAGGTAATTTCTGGACTAAAAAATTATGATTTTATCACCACCCATGGAAAACATGGATTTCAGTGGTATATTTTGGGGTGTAAGACCTCATTGTTCTCAACATCATCTTCCACCCAGTCTTCACCCCTGCCCTCTTTGTCTGTCTGCACACCGCAGAAAGCCGCAGCAGTTTGCTCCTGTGTTTCGTCATCCTCAGAGACGTGCTGCCATGGTCTTCCCCTGTGCCCATCCTCAAACCTAAGTGGTTGGGCATCCATGCACTCAATCTCTTCCACTGCTGGGGTAGGGGTATGGTTATGGCCCTGGGAAATCCTGCCAGAAGAATCATAAACAAGCATAAGGGACTGCTGCATTTAACTGCCAATAGTCCACCATTAAGTTCACTAACAGTAAGGCAGTGCCCGTGTCATAAACAGAATACATTTCTTTAGGTCGCACAACAGTGTAATGGAGCAATTCAATACAATTACTTCACTATCACCAAAAATTAGATTTTTCAAACCAACAATGTAAGAACAGAAGTTAACGGTTTTATTTGAATGTCAGAAATGCAGCATACACTGCAAAAGTGCTATCTACCACAAAACCAGTGTGTTTGCAACCAACTATGTAAATGCAGAGTTCAAAAGGTTACTTAAAATAAAATACAGGGTAGGCCTCAGATCTTCTATGTAGCACAAAACCAGTGTTTATTGCAACAAACTACAGAAATGCAGTATGTCACTGCAAAATTTTAAAATACGTTTTTGTGCGTTATATGCCAAACTGCTCTGTGTAACAACAATACGGGTTTATTTCCCACAAAATACACTAATGCAGTTTTTCAATGCTGAAATTTAAACATAGGTATTTGTGCAGTTTATTGAAAACTGCTCTGTGAAGCAAGAATACAGCATTTTTTCAACAAAACAGAAAAATGCATTATTTCAGTGCTGAAATTTAAAATATGTATTCGTGCGGTGTATTTAAAACTGCTTTGTGGACCAGGAATACCTCTTTTTTTTCCACAAAAAATACACTGATGCACTATTTCACTGCATAAATGTAAAATATGTATTTATACACTGTATGCACAACTGCTTTGTGAACTAAGAACACGGCTTTTTTTCCCTAAAACACACTAATTCACTATTTCAGTGCTGAGATTTAAAATAGGTATTTGTATGCTGTATGCACAACTGCTTTGTGAAGCAAGAACACATCTTTTTTCCCAAAAATACACTGATGCACTAGGTTACTGCAGAAATGTAAAATATGTATTTGTACGCTGTATGCAAAACTGCTTTGTGGACCAAGAACACGGCTTTTCCCCAAAAATACACTGATGCACTATGTTACTGCAGAAATGTAAAATATGTATTTGTACGCTGTATGCAAAACTGCTTTGTGGACCAAGAACATGGCTTTTTCCTCCAAAATTTACAAATGCACTATTTAATGGCTGGAAATTAAGCGTAGGTATTTCACGTTGTATGCACAACTGCTTTGTGAACCAAGAACATGTCTTTTTCCCCAAAATTCACAAATGCACTGTTTAACGGCTGGAATTTAAAGGTAGGTATTTGTAAGCTGTATGCACAACTGCTTTGTGAACCAAGAACACTGCTTTTTCCTCAAAATTCACAAATGCACTATTTAACAGCTGAAAATTAAACGTAGGTATTTGTACGGTGTATGCACAACTGCTTTGTGGACCAAGAACATGGCTTTTTTCCCCAAAATTCACAAATACACTATATAACGGCTGAAAATTAAACATAGGTATTTGTACGCTGTATGCACAACTGCTTTGTGAACCAAGAACATGGCATTTTTTCCCTAAAACACAGTAATGCACTATTTCAGTGCTGAAATTTAAAATAGGTATTTGTACGCTGTATGCGCAACTGCTTTGTGGACCAAGAACACAGCTTTTTTCCCCAAAATTCACAAATACACTATATAACGGCTGGAAATTAAACATAGTGTGATCATGTGAACAGTAAAGTATGCGGTAGTCGTATGGTGGGGGTGTGTATCTCACCTGGTGGTTCAGTTTCACTGGATGAGGTAGCTGAAATCCAGAAAAGTGCTGCTTCAGTAAGGCATAGCTTGCTAGAGATTGTTTGGTTAAAGTTGTATGTGCTGGATTTCTTTGGACTGGGGGTCAGGTTAGTAGTGGGAGTCTCTCAGTCCACACCCCTAATCCATTACGGTTCCCTGGCCCCAGGTGAGGCCAGCAGGGTTAATCAAGGAGGAATAAATTAACCCTCTCTGTCTGTCTCAGGGAGCTCACTCTGGAGAGAGCGTGGTGTAACACAGACAGGGCGAGGCCGACACAGAGGCTGCGGAGGCTCCAGCCTCAGGGCGCAGGCAGAGGCCGGCCGGAGGGAGAGGGACTGACAGGGGGAACCGCTCAGCGCTCCCTCCTGTCATTCCCTGATTGTAGCGTGACCGAGCTCTGTCTGGTCCGCAGGTACAGAGAGCATCAGTCTCCTGTACCCGGCCGGACAGACAGGAAGTGCGCACACAGTTTGCACTTCAAGTCAGTCGGCTCGGTACAGGAGACAAAAGCTCCGCCTCCTGTACCCCATGCAGAGCTCGGCCACTCTACAGCAGAGGTAGGAGAAGAGGAGGGGGAGAAGAAGGAGCATGACAACATGGGGGGCAGAAAGCATGACAACATGGGGGGAAAGAAAGAGCATGACAACATGGGGGGAAGAAAAAGAGCATGACAACATGGGGGGGCAGAAAGAGCATGACAACATGGGGGCAGAAAGAGCATGACAACATGGGGGGAAATGAGCATGACAACATGGGGGGCATAAAGAGCATGACAACATGGGGGGCAGAAAGAGAATGACAACATTGGGGGGAGAAGAAAGAGCATGACAACATGGGGGGAGAAGAAAGAGCATGACAACATGAGGGGCAGAAAGAGCATGAGAACATGGGGGGCAGAAAGAGCATGACAACATGGGGGCAGAGAGAGCATGACAACATGGGGGGCAGAAAGAGCAAAGAGCATGACAACATGGGGGGCAGAAAGAGCATGACAACATGGGGGGAAGAAAGAGCATGACAACATGGGGAGGGGGCAGAAAGAGCATGACAACATGGGGGTGAGAAGAAAGAGCATGACAACATGGGGGGCAGAAAGAGCATGACAACATGGGGGGTATAAAGAGCATGAAAAGATGGGGAAGAATGGCAGGGGGCAGAAAGAGCATGACAAGTAGAGGGATTATGACAAAAGGGGGAGAATGACAAGAGGGGAGAGCATGACACATTTCTATGTGGGGGCACTGCTGTGTGGTTGAGGGGTGTGGGGGACATTACTGTGTGGGGGCAGTGTGGCGGACATTACTGTGTGGGGGCAGTGTGGCGGACATTACTGTGTGGGGGCACTACAGTGTGGGGTGGCATTATACAAAAGCTCTGCAGATGCAACTCCCATGTATTGGGTCACCGCAATTTGGGTGGTCATTCACTAAATGAACCCTGTTATGGGGAGAATCTGTGGATGACACATATTTGTCATCCACAGACACCCCCACCCCCAAAACAGGGTTCATTTACTGAATGACGACCAATAAAAGAGGTGGGGGTCACATATGCTATTTCATAATGACAGCAGGGCCCGTGCAGTGACTGTATTCTACTACACCCCGGATATAATCTTATTAACTATATAACTGTAGTAAATCACTACAGTTATATAGTTAAGATTATATACAGTGTGGGGGGGGGTAGGTGTAGTAGAATACAGTCACTGCACGGGCCCCGCTGGCGCTGTCATTAAAAAAGCAGATACAACCCCACAGCCTCACCCCTTGTATTGGGGGTCATTCCTACACAGACCCTGTTATGGGGAGGGGGGGATCTGTGGATGACACATATGTGTCATCCACAGATTCCCCAATAACAGTGTCATCCATCACAGATCCCCCATAGCAGTGTCATCCACAAGTTGGAGGGGGGGGGGCCCACTTGGGCAGCTCAGCCTCTGTTGGTGGTGGACCTTGTCCCAGCCCTGAACACAGAGGCCTAGTGCAGAGGCTCTGTGCGAGTGGTCTCAGCTGGGTTGGCTGAGGGGCCACGGGCTAGGTGCTAGCCGAGACATTGGGGGACGCCGTGACCCCTGGGCTGACGGGTCACAAGGCCAGAGTCTGGAGGATTGCTGGGCCACACTCCCCCAATAAAGGTAATGGACTTAGTATAGCCTGTAAGGCTGTGGGACTGTGAGGCGTGGAAAGCTGCATGTTAAAGCTGTATGTGAACAGCGCTTTCAGTGAGTTAGGGGCCCACTGCTGATGTGTAGGAAGAGCCCAGATGAGCAAGGTGTTTAGTTTGCATTATGTTTATTTTGTTATGCCGTGTGCCAAAATAAATCACACCGTTTGGACCGGAAATCAGGTGGTAAAGAAGAATCTTTGTGTGAATGATCCCCGAGACCAGAGCTAATCCCTACAGTAGGTATTTGTACGCTGTATGTACAACTGCTTTGTGAACCAAGAACACGGCTTTTTTTTTCCCTAAAACACACTAATGCACTATTTCAGTGCTGAAATTTAAAATAGGTATTTGTACGCTGTATGCACAACTGCTTTGTGGACCAAGAACACGTCTTTTTTCCCCAAAATTCACAAATGCACTATTGAACGGCTGGAAATTAAATGTAGGTATCTGTACCCTGTATGCACAACTTCTTTGTGAACCAAGAACACGGCTTTTTTTTCCCCTAAAACACACTAATCCACTATTTCAGTGCTGAAATTTAAAATAGGTATTTGTACACTGTATGCACAACTGCTTTGTGGACCAGGAATACCACTTTTTCCCCCAAGAAAACACTGATGCACTGTTTCACTGCATAGATGTAAAATAGGTATTTGTATGCTGTATGCACAACTGCTTTGTGGACCACGAATACCACTTTTTTTCCCCAAAAATACACTGATACACTATTTTACTGCTGAAATTGAAAATAAGTTTTGGTGCGTTGTACGCACAAGTGCTCTATAGCACCACAATACAGATTTTTTTCCCCAGACTACAGAAATGGACTATGTCACCCCAAAATTATACAAAAGGTAATGTAGGGCACTTGACCTGCCAGAAAAAAGGATTTTTTCCTTGACTGAGCTACCAAAAAGGATTAGACTGATATCCCGGGCAGGCTGGCACACATGCAGGTCACATGTAGTTCGAAGGACACTACAGTAGCTAAAATGGCCGCTGACCCCCACCTCAGTAACAGATGGTTTAAAAAAAAACAAAAAACTTTGCAGTATCACTGGGCTCATGGCTGTGTACAAAAATTGAAGATTGCAGTTGCACCCTCCATCAATAATTGCTGTAGCCTGAAGATTTCACACCACCAGGTTGAACAGATTTCTTTCCTAATCTCTCCCTGGGAGCACTGGCAGCATCCTTTCCCTATACTAACAGCAGCAGAGTGACATGCAGCACTACATGACTCCAGCTATTAAAGAGGCTGGGTCACATGCTGCACTAAGCCAATCACAGCCATGCCATTAGTAGGTATTGCTGTGATGGCTTCTTAGGGCAAAGATGTAAAACGCTTGGTGATTGGGTTGCTCTGTAGCCTTTCAAAAAGCAGGAAGAATCGCGAACAACAGACCCGAACCCGAACTTTTATGAAAATGTTCGGGTCCGTGTCCCGAACATCCTAAAATTCGGTGCAGAACCCGAACTATAGAGCCCGAACCCGAACTATCTCCCAGTTCAAACTAGATAGCAACATATTTCCTTTTTTCTAATAATTTTTTATTTCTAATTGCAGATTTATATAGTCTATATCCTGAACATGATTATGGGAGTGGCCATCTTGCCTTGGCTGTCCTTAACAGCATTTAGAAAGCATTGGGAACATTGCTTTATGGCACAATGACACAATGGTCTGGAGGGACCTCATTGACTTCTATGAGATAATTTTCTTGGCTTGATGTGGGACATGTGCAGTTGTATAAGGAAAGAATAGATACGATTTAATACCTATTGTGAATGCAGGATCTTGTCTTATCTATACACAAAGGTGATTTAATTACAGGCAGGATTAGAATGACAGCCAAGAAGGTAACTGCAGCAAAGTGATCTGCTCAGACAAAGTGGCGTCTATTATTAGGCTTTAAAAAATTAAAAATAACATCAAAAATTCCTTAAAAATATGTTAAGGAATAAAAACATGATTTAAACAACAGTTCATTTTCAGATGATACGTTCCCTTTAAGCAGCTTTGTAGAATGCTATGTCCTAATCTAAAGAGTTAAATGTGGGAAGAAATGGGACGTTCTTGGTTTATGGCTTTAAGGTTGAAACCAAAAGTGGTTGTGTCACTTCTGCAAATAGCATTTATTATGTAGATAAGGTTAATACAAGCTAATGTATTTTTATTATCCATATTGCTTTCTTTGCTGGCGAGATTCACTTTTCCATCGCTTGTTTCTATGGTTATGACCACCCTGCAATCTGTCAGCGGTGGCCACGCTTGCACACTATAAAAAAAAAAAAAAAAGCACCAGCCTATGTGAGTTACCACAGTCTAGGCCACCAGAAAGGTCAGCACTTTTTCCTATAATGTGCAAGCATGGCAATCGATGATAGATTGCAGGGTGGCTGTATCCATGGAAACAAGCAGTGTATAATGCGATAGAAAAATAAATTCAGCTAGCAAAGAAAGCAACGTGGATAATAACAATTATCAACAAAATGATAACATTCGTAAGTGCCTTGTATTAACTTTCTCTACATGATAAATGCCACTTATTGAAGTAACAAAACCCCTATAAGATTGTCTATATCTATGCATGTAAACATCCTGCACAGATGCGGTCACATGCACAACTACAGCCAATGACTGACCTCAGCGGTGACATGTTCTCAAGTTAAATGCTGCTTGGAGATACATCACTGCTGAGGCCAGTCATTGACTGAAGTAGCACACTTGAACCCTGTCTATAGGAAGTTTACATGCAGGGACCAAAAGTGCAGTGAAGACAGCCCAGGACCCACGGAGCCGGAATAGAGTGGTAGAGCAAAAAATCATGGACAACCCCTTAAAGGCTAGAAAGAAGGTTGATAAAACTACATCTTAAATAAAATATGAGACTTAGCAGTCGTGGACCTCAGTTTACAAAAGCAGGTGTATAATATGGTCTATTTAACAGTGAGTATGGTTCATAATGTCAGGACCAAGTGGTTCAGTTGGAGAGTACATAAGTTAAAAACTATTGTGCCAATAACCTGAGGTACAGCGCGAGCGGCACTGTAGAAGACGTTTGACTGTGCTGGCTTTTGTTTACTTGCTGCTCAATACAAAGTGTACTGCAGGAGACAGAGCTGATGCATTATTAAGCGGGGTGAGGATGCTTTGAAATTTCCTCCCTTGTACAGCTCTGTGGTATACAGGCTGCGGGCGATACCTTGCAGGGATTCACACGTTCATGCAAAAACATGTGATTTCAAACATGCCTGCTGGGAAAAAAGGAAACTGGAAATTTATGTATTTATTTTATGAGCCAAAAACAAGACCGTGATAAGCTAATGGACCATCACACAGCAAATTGGCAAGTGTTATTGTATAATATATTGGTGCAGCATGTATTTCTTTTATATTGAAACTGTAGCTAAAATCATTTTTGAATATGTGTTTAACTGTTAAATTTGGTAACCTGACCAAGATTGGGTAACTGAAAAATGTGTTGATCTATATATCTTTAATATAGAAAATATAGGTAGATAGACATCATAGGTAGAAATTAGCAATTTCTATATGAGCCATTACCCATTCTGAATTTCATCTGTGACTTTCATTTGGAAAAAATAATTTTGTACATTTTATTGCACAGAGATATGCTGATGTTAGCCACCAGAATGTTGTATGACCCTGCTGAAAGATACCTATTGTCAGCGGGATAATCCTTAGCCAAGGAATAATAAACCTGGCCAGCACAACTATAATGGAACTGTGTGCTGGTGTGAACTGTTCAATGTTGTGCAATACATTTCTACCTAGTTAGAAAATCAACTCCAAAGTCTCACTCATCTATCAACATAATGAAGAAATAATTGGATTCATCATGTTGCAGTCCCCAGTGCTGAGGTGCCCACTAGGATCATACATTTCTGTGTTTTAAGACAAAGTAGTAGAGACTAATGGAAAATCCATAAGTGCCATAATAAGGATTTGAGGCTGGGTGGAACATAATTTTTTTTTTTAACACCCACTAGACAACTTCTTATGCAGACACAATCAACATATTTATTTAATCCAGTGATTTACAGATGATGTCTCCTCTGATTTAGGTTGCTTATTTTCCTTTTCTTCTCTATTCAGCCCAAACCTCGATGACAACTTCTTCTGAAATCTGCAAAGTATAATGGCCGGACAGCTTTTGCCAAGGGAGAGTAAAGGTATCAGGGGTCCGGAATACTGCCACATAAGATACACCAGTAATAATAATAATCTTAATTTATTTAGCGCCACCATATTCTGCAGCGCTTTACAATTTAGAAGGTTCATGTGCAAAACAAAAGATGGCAGCAGTATCAGGAGGCCACAGAGTGGCAAGGTGACATAGTGTGGAGGTGGCAGCAGCATGAGGAGACCACGGAGTGGCATAATGACAGAGTCAGGAGGTGGCGGCAGCATGAGGAGACCACAGAGTTGCCCAATGACAGAGTCTGGATGTGGCAACAGCATCTGGAGGACACAGAGTGGCAAGGTGGCATAGTGTGGAGGTGGCAACATCATTCGGAGGCCACAGAGTGGCACCATGACAGAGTCTGGAGGTGGCAGAGGCATGAGCAGACCACAGAGTGGCCTAATAACAGAGTCTGGAGGTGGTGGCAGCATCAGGAGGCCTCAGAGTGGCCCAATGACAGAGTGTGGAGATGCCAGCAGCATGACGAGGTCACAGAGTGGCACCATGACAGAGTCTGGAGATGGTGGCAGCATCAGGATGCCACAGAGTGATAAACTGACAATACCAGTACCCGCTAAAGATGGTGGGTGAAAGAAGAAGCACTTGGCATCAGATGTGTGGCATCAGGTGGGTGACAGCATCAGAATAGTAGCTGAGGCAGGTAGCCAGAAAAAAACTGTCTCTTTTGTCAAAGTGTTTGTGTGGCACCATCGATGATCTAGTCTGATGTATCAGGCATTAGTGTGTGAAAATCCGGGATGATACACACCTGATTCAGAGCAGTCCACAATGTAGCTGCTATTTTAGCCCCTTGGCTCTGTCTATGCTAAGGGAGTATAGCGAACACTATTACAGCAGCACAGTTCAGACCAGTGAGTCTATGTCTGGATATAGAGAAAGTTCGGTGAAGGTTAGAGCTAAATTAGTCAATGGACTTCACAAGCATCAGTGGCCAGGAGGAACCTAAAAGTATTTGGACATAGCTAGATGATTAATGCACAAAATGATCCTTTACCACTAGAGATGAGCGACTCAAAGCTGACGAAGTGGAATTTGTTTGTAATTTCAGGAAAAATTTGATTTGCAACGAACATGAACTTCTTCAAGCTTCCTAAAATGGCGGCTACACTTGTGAGGACTGAGGACATGGGGCAAGGAACTCTGGGAAGGCGGGATCACCCAGATTGACATGCCTGCATGCAGCCATTCAGCAGCCAGCCAGTCCTGTGATGTCAAAGCCCTATAAATACGTCGGCCATCTTACAGTCAGACATTTTACAGTGTTCAGAATGCAGGGACAGACGTGTGAAGGCGCTAGGGACAGCAAGTGGAAAAATGATTGTGGGAAAAAAAAATACAGAAAAAACTATTTTAAGTAGTGTTGAGAGCGAATATTTGAATAGCGAATCTTTTTTACGTATATCAGCATTTCGCTAATTCTCAAAAATTTAGAATATAGTGCAATATATTCGTGAACACGAATAGTTTTTTTTTTTTTTTTTATCTGAACCCAAGATACCATAAACGAAGATAGAGAATATAGCGCTATGTTCTCTATCTTCGTTAATTCTAGCAAGTCAACCAATTGGAAAGTCATAGCCCTTTCAAAGTGTCATTCGCAGTACTAGAATTAACGAAGATAGAGAATATAGCGATATATTCGTAATCTTCGCTAATTCTAGCAATACAAGTAAACTTGCCTATACACAGCTCTGAGTTGAATGCGCAATGCGAGAATATTAAGTAATATTAGTCGCATTGCGCATCCAACTTAGAGTGGGGTATATGCAATTTACTTTACTATTGTGTGGCTGGGAAGAATTAACGAATATGACGACTACGAATATAGCGCTATATTCTCTATATTCGTTAATTCTAGCAAGACAACTCAATAGGAAAGTTGACTGTACCCAGCTCTAAGTTGGAAGCGCAATGCGAAAATATTACTTTACCTATTTTTTGGAATGAATAGAATACGGACTCATTATTCTATTTATTGCCAAAAATAGGTAAAGTTATATTTTCGCATTGCGCATCCAACTTAGAGCTGGGTACAGTCAACTTTCCTATTGGGTTGTCTTGCTAGAATTAGCGAATATAGAGAATATAGCGCTATATTCATATTCGTCATATTCGTTAATTCTACCCAGCCAAACAATAGTAAAGTAAGTTGCATATACCCGCTCTAAGTTAGATGCGCAATGCGACTAATATTACTTAATATTCTCGCATTGCGCATCCACCTGAGAGCTGTGTATAGGCAAGTTTACTTGGCTTGCAAGAATTAACAAAGATAACGAATACGAATATAGCGCTATGTTCTCTATCTTCGTTAATTCTAGCAAACCAATAGGAAAGTTATACCACGTTCAAAGTTTCATTCGCAATATGCGAATAGTAACTTATGTAATATTCGCATACTGTGAATGAAACTTTGAACGTGCTCCTCCTCGTTTCCACGCGGCCCGCCCCTTTTTAATACACTTGCCCTGCCCGGCCAGCGCTTCACTGTCCTGAGCGCGCACTATGACCTGACACTGCAAGCTGTCAGGTGACAGTGCAGTGCCGGCCGGGAAGACAGAGAGGAGCGCAACTTCTGCCGGCCCAGAGAGGATGAGTAGCTGCGGCGCAGAACAGAACAGGTAAGTATGTTGTTGGGGCCTGGCCTGGGTCCTGCCCTGCCCGCTTATTGATCTGAGCCAATGGGGGCTAAATGGTGGTCTGATGGGGTTCTTTGGGCTGATATGAGGTCTGATGGGGTGCTGAGTGGGGCTTCTGATGTGATGGGGGTCTTTGGGCTGATCTGAGGTCTGATCGGGGCTGAGTGGGCTGATTTGGGGTCTGATGGGGGCTGAGTAGGCTGATGTGAGGTCTGATGGGGGCTGAGCGGGCTGATCGGGGGCTGATCGGGGCTGAGTTGGTTGATATGAGGTCTCTCTGCAGTGGCAGAGAGACTCACTGAGGCCATCAGCGGCCATTTTAGTCAGATTACAGCCACTCTGCAGCTTTGACTCTAATCTGACTGAAATGGGTGCTGCTGACCTCAGTCTCTCTGCCACTGCTACTCTTAGGGTGGCCAGACGTCTGATTTTAGGCCTGACAGTTCGGATTTTAGACTCCTGGTCCGGCGCAAGGCCAGGACGAATGGCCAGAAGTCCCCCTTTTGTTTGGGGGATGATGATAGAAAAGTGAGGGCACTAAGATATCTGTGTGTCACACCCTGCAGAGACAAAAAGCGGCTGAAAGAAATGTCTGGACCAAATGAAGAAGATGATGACAGAGAAGATCTACATTGGAGGAGACGTCACCTGGAGGCCCTGGATGTGAGAGGTATGTGCTTCAATATAGCAAGTACAGCAAAATCAAGGGGGAGGGGGGACTTAGAGAATTTGGCCATATTCACTGGGGCTATATATATATAGTGTATTCATGTATGATACCATGTATATGGTGTATTTATGTGTATGTGTGTTGGATATATATGGTGTATGTGTCGTGACACCGCGCGTCCGCTGTTGAGTAGGGAAACTGTAATTAAAAATTTGAATCCCACCCCTGATAACCCCAAACCCGCCACCTACCGACACTTCCAGACTCTGTCATTGTGCCACTTGGTGTCCTCTGAATACTGCTGCCAACTCCAGACCCTGTTATTGGGCCACTCTGTGGTCTCCTCATGCTACTTCCACCTCACCACTATATCATAGGTCCACTCTCATACTGTTTCCACCCTCCCCACTTCATGACTGGTCCACTATTTTGGCTTTCGGCCTGGCAGACATCATCATTTATTTGACCTTTCTTTTGATCTGTCAGAAGGAAGGAAGCACGAGACGCACAACAAATCCTCTCTTTGTAGCAGCTGCAAGGCCTGTATGGTCCTATCAGAATTGGCTTATGATTTGGTAGCCAAAAGCAGGAGTGGGTACAAAACACAGAAGACATGCAAATATCAAGTTACAATTACGATATTTAAGGGGTGATGGGGTGATGAAGTGCCCGAGATACAAGCAGCACCCAAAGAGATACGTGTGTCTCAAGTGCAGCAGCCCCTGAAAGGTAAAGAAGTGGTATTCCCAGTGCCAGCTGATGTGGCCAAGGCAGCCGAAGTCACCACTCCGCCGCCCAGGAAGCATGGCTCTTTTGAAGGACAGAGAGATTATGGCCCACGGGGAAAATATGTGGCAATATCGGAAAGCTATTGAGGACTGGTCAGTTAGGGTATGGGATTGACCCCAGCCCAGGGACCTGATTTTTAAGAGGAGGACTGAGAGTGTGGTGTGGTTCTCTGTTGAGAGGGGGTCTGGTTTCATCCAGGATGAGAAGACTGGGCAGGAGCTGTATGTTAACAGGCGCTCTGTGAAGTGCCGTTACCTACCTCAGGCCCACCACAGCCTACATAAGGGGGACACCATAGAATACACACCCATGGAGTCCCTTCAGGGTCCATTTGCTGTAGCGTTAATCTGCCTCGAGAAACCTCTGGTCCCGTTGTCAGCACCAGACCCAGCTGCAATAAGCAAAGTGCGCTGTCTGCAAGAGTCGGCAGACGGTGTGCTCGGCTTCCGAGAATGACCTCAGTCAGAGCCGGAGTCGCTCATCCCACGGTTGCCTACTCCAACTGAGAGATGGGAGTAACACCTCCCTGTCTGTGGCCTATGTGAGACCCCAGAAGGTCTTTGCTATGGCCCTGTCTCCCAGCCAGGCTGAACATTCCCAGTTTCCTTCAGAGTAAAAAACATCTACCACCGTAAGCAACATGTGGCTTCAGCTTCCTCTGATGTGTATGCCTACGGAGTCCTTTTGTTATGGTTTTGCACAGGGAGTAAGATTGTTACACATAATTCTGATGGAACTCCTGATCTTAAGAAACTGGACTTGGACTCCAAAGCAGAGGTCGCTTCTGTCATGTCTTGTGTGCTGTGGAGATCAAATACAGATGGAGTAGATAAAAACACATGAATTTTTTCAACTTACTGAAGCTGCTTGATTTACTTGTGCTTATATGGTAAAGGATAAGTCTGTTAATGTGTTCTCATCTGCGTCTTCATTAGGTTTAATGCTGGACCCACAATGACGTTATTTGGTCCATACCGCAAAAGAAGGTCTACAAACACCCATCAATTTTCCCAAAGAAAACATGAAACTTGAAATAAAAAATGTCACCAATGAAAGGATAATAGAATTCGGTTCATACAGAAGAAAGTCTACATTCACCAATACATTTTCCAAAAAAAAAAAGCCTGTGTCACATAAAGAATATCACCACTAAGTAAGTCGTTCCATACCGCAAAAGGAGGTGTGGATTCACCCATACATTTTCCGGAAAAAGCCAGTGTCACAAAGGATTTCACCACTAAGTAAGTCGTTCCATACCGCAAAAGGAGGTGTACATTCACCCATACATTTTCCAAAAAAGAAGCCCATTTCATAGTACAAATTTCACCACTACATAATTTGTCCCGTACCGCAAAAGGAGGTGTACAGTCACCCATGAATTTGACTAAAAAAAGCCATTTCACATTACAAATTTCAGCACTAAGTGATTTGGCCCGTACCGCAGAAGGAGGTGTACTGTAACTCATGAATTTGAATAAAAAAAGCCAGTTTCATATTTAAAATTTCACCACTACGTAATTCGGCCCATACCGCAAAAGGAGGTGTACAATCACGCCCAAAATTTTACCGAAAAAGCCTGTATCACATAAAGATCTTCACCACTAAGTAATTTGGTCCATACCCCAAAATGAGGTTTCAAATCACCCATAAATTTGATGAAAAAAAGCCAGTTTCATATAACAAATTTCACCACTACGTAATTCGGTCCATATAGCAAAAGGAGGTGTACAGTCACCCTTGATTTTTCCCCCAAAAAGTCTGTTTCACAGAAACAATTTCACCACCACGTAATTCGGTCCATACAGAAAAAGGAGGTGTACAGGCACCCATGAAATTGCCCCAAAAAAGGCCTTTACCAGATATAATTGCACCGCTGAATGTCAAATAGGCCTTTATTTGTTTCAACTTTTACACTACACAAGGCTTAGTTATTAACAGATATATGCAATGCTGGACAGCAAATATATTTTTATTTCGCCACTAACACACTGAAAACAGGGCTTCAGAATATATCACTGCACCGCAAAATGTTAATTAGGCCCACATTTTTTTCTAGTTTTACACAACAGGCTTTTCAACAGATATATGCAACGCTGGGCGGCGAATATATTTTTATTTCGCCACTAATACACTAAAAACAGGGCTTCAGAATATATCACTGCACTAGGGCTTTAAAACAGATAACTGCAACGCTGAGCGGCAAATATATTTTACTTTTGCCACTAATATACAACAAAAAGGGCTTTCATTTTAGCACTTCACCACACAACTAATAAGCCCTTTTTTCCCACTAATGCAAGCCAAAAAATGCTTTATAACTAGAGATGAGCGAACTTTAAAAAAAAAGTCAGGTGTTCGGCGTTCGGGTTGTGGCAAGTCGCGCATCCCGTTATGGATTCCACTATAGCGGCATATGGAATCCATAAGGGGCGGCTGCCACCAACCCGAACTGTTGAACAGCCGAAGGACCTGGGGTGACGTCACCATCATGTGATCAGTGCAGGGGGCGTGGCTCAGCACGGGATCAAATCCAGTGCTGAGCCACGCCCCTGCACTGATCACATGACAGTGACGTCACCCCAGGTCCTTCGGCTGTTCAACAGTTCGGGTTGGTGGCAGCCGCCCTTATGGATTCCATATGCCGCTATAGTGGAATCCATAACGAGATGCGCGACTTACCACAACCCGAACGCCAACACTGGACTTTTTTAAAGTTCGCTCATCTCTATTTATAACATAACTGCACTGCACAAAGGCAAATAAAACGTAGAAATATTTCCTTGTAATAAACCCTGTTAATGCCTGTATGAAACAGTACTTGCAACCTAATAAGAAGGGTTTGTTGGAATTACAGTGCTGTATAATGGCAATTTGGATCACCAGTCAGCGTAGCATGGTGTAGCCTTCCCTACTGAACCCTGTTTAACACAAATGCTGGTGGAATCATTTCTCCCTATCCTTTCCCTGCACCTTAAGTAATCTTTCCCAGCACTTGTAAATCATTTTTTTCACCACAACCAAGTCTTTCCCATCACTGTCCCTAGCTCCTGCAGACACGTCTCTCCCTGCACTAAGCACGCTGGTGAATGGCAGAATCTAAGAGGGCTGCGCTATTTATAGGGCTGTGACATGACAGGGCTGGCTGGCTGCTGATTGGCTGCACGGATGTTCGTATGGGTGATCCCGCCTTCCCAGAGTTCCTTGCCCCATGTCCTCACATGTGTAGCAGCCATTTAAGGAAAAAATGTGATTCGTTACCATGAAGCTGAAGGAAATTCGTATTCGGTGCAAATCGAATTTTTCCTGAAATTCGGATCGAATTCCACTTCGTCAGCTTCTATTTGTTCATCTCTAGTCCCCACATATCCCTTGGTTAAACTTGATGGACTTATGTCTTTTTTAAACCGTATTAACTATACTTATTTTCATGCTATCCAAAAGAACCCGTGAGATGCCCTCACCATCTGTGCTCTTTACAAGTTCAAGTTAATAAACAGAGTTTCAAGTGTATTAACATGTCAGCTTGCAAATCAGACCTACAATTCAATCACACCAAGGTACTCAAAGTACTAGAGACAAATAATTAAACAAAATGGAAACATCAGGTTGCTGATAGTTTCCATGTGGGCATGGAAGAATTTTCTTTATCATGCAAAAACGACAACAAACTGAATGAAGGTTATGTGTATATATTATAAATTGATTTGACATTTGCTGCCTATATAGACAAGGTTAATAAAAGGTGTCGCTGTGTATAATGAGAACATGCAGCAAAAGTAATATAATCCTTCCAATACAATGGTTTATGCCAACTAATACAGTATCTGGAGAGGTATAAACTTTCATTTTAGCTTCACGCTCATATCGAATGGCTGCCAGTCATGTTGAGGGGACATCTTATCAGCCTCTTGTGAGGTTCAGCAGCCACAATACTCATATGAGATGACTTACACATGTGACTGCTGGATGCGAAAATAGCTAATAGTACTGCAGCACTCAGTGGGATAAACACTCTACTAAAAAGATTAAAGATAGTATCTGGTTGCTATGGATATAAAGCCCATTTGTGAAATTTATTCTATGACATTAAATATTTTATACTATTTTAGATCAGTATTTTCTGCAGAAAATAACATTAACCCGTTAATACTGTACATGTTTAAAGACATAGCAATGTCTTTTAATTTTTTCCCATTGTCGCAGTTTAAAAACCATGCATTTTTAATCTGCCCATTAATATTGCCATATGACGACTTGTTTTAAGTGGGATGAGTTTTTCAGTTGCACTATTTGGGGATATAGAATGTAGTCATTATCCATTTTTGCAGGTTAGGGAATAGTAAAAATAAAAAATAAATGTATTTTATAGGTTTTTAGGGTTGAAGTATTTATTAGTACTATTTTCCGATACGTATAATTAACTGATTAATTTTGGGAGAGGGATTTGGAATGCAAAAGACAGAAACATGCAATTCTATCATTGTTTTTGTGGACAAACAGATGCAAACAGCATATGGATGATATCTGTCTGCTGTGGGCATTTTTGCTGCTCCATAGCAATGATTGGACCCACATCTGATCCCCAGAAAATGAGGATTGGATGCAGACCGAATATATGGTGGTGTTCATGAGACCTAACCCCAAGGGCACCCCTCATTCCACCAGCCAGTAGACAGTTTGTGCATATCTAACCATCGGCATCTGCAGTTAGGAAAAATGTACATTTCTAAGTGTATATTGCAATATTTATAGGTAGATCACACTGAAATGTAATTTTATGAACAAACAGAAGACAGACATTTTGACTTATAGTAACACCATTTAGTGGGTAACTATGAAAGATTTGCCAAAGGCCCAATAGGGATAGATTTGAAGTGTGACACTAGGGCAAAAGACAATATCTGTCAACCATGTGCAGTCTGAATCACATGTTGTGCAAATAATGAATGATGAGAAGCAGGGTAGCAGAAAACTTCCATCAATTTTCATTTGGAAGATGGTCCACAAAAATGTACAGAAGGCATTGTGTGTATCTCCTAGAAAGGCATTAGTAGGGGTTCTCGTGCCAATTAAGCCATATTTTCTCACAGGCTTACTTTTTGCTCTGTAAAAGAGACAAATTTTGAAAAGTCCATTAAATAGTAGCATTCCCAAAACAGAGTTTCAAAAGAAAATCTTAGAGCTCATTCACACTGTGTTTTTTTTTTGCATTGAATTTAGTAGCAGACACCCGCTGCAAAAATCTGCCAGCAGCCACATTGCTTCTATTTCCTGTTCTTTTCAATGTGAAGCAGCGCTGAACACTGCATGACAAGAAGGCATATGTGCCTTCTCAGCCCAGCTGTGGCTTTAAACTGCCACTCTGCGTGCAACGAGCTGCCCCCAGGGCTCTATATCATCTCAGGTTTAGTTGTATTGCCGAGTGGTGTGGTTATATATATATATATATATATATATATATATATATATATGTCACGGTGCTCCTACCTGGATACAGCGGGACCCCAGACAGGCCCTGAAGCATTCAATGGGGACCACAAAAGCATATTTGCATCGCTACTGCTACTTTCCTCTCTTTTTAACAGCACTTATGCATTTATCATGTTATATATAATTTAATGAAATAAAAGCAATTTTTTATACAGACAGCTTTGAGCTCCATGTGTTGTTTTTTGTGGTTCCATTGTTAGGAGCTTGTCCTTTGTAATATCATATGGTGAACTCCCATATTGGTCACAATACTTTATCGATGCACATATGCTTTTGACCTGTGGACGTATTTTCTTTTTTTGGGTCATTCTTTTACTAATTAGCATTAAAAGGGGGAATAGTTGAGAGATGAAGAATGAATAGGTTGATTCTAGACCTTGATATAAAGTTCAACAGCTTTACTTGGATAAACTTGCATCCAAACAATCTTCAGGCTTTGTCTTGGTTCCAGCAGCTTCTGGCATAAACTGGCAGGCAAACTTGATAATTCTGCTCTCTCTCTTTCTCTGCTGTACTGACAGGCTTGCTTAATAACTTGGCTTTTTTCTCTGTGCTGCACTATACTCTTCTTAGGTCTGGTTTCTGTACTTTAGGTCTGTTCTAGTATCCTTGGATGGGGTGCCTTGGGCTGTTATCCTCCTCCTGAAACTCAGTAAATGACTTAACTTTCAGCCGAAGAACAATTCCTCTTGCTGATATCTCTTATGGCGACCGAAGAATGATTTCATCTGGTCCCTATGGCTTCCAGACATCTGCTTCCATGGTCAGCAGAGCTTTTGGCTGCTCTGGATGACATAGGCACGTCAGGCTGTGAGTATGCCACACCTTACTGCTCTCCTGTCCAGACTAGAACTCTAACTCGCACTAACTGGAACTGCTGACCCTCCCTACTGGTAGGAAGCAGGACTGGTGCACTTCTGCCCAGATGTGGGAGAATGGAATGGTGAGTTCCATTCTCTCTAAGTATAGTGCTGCCATTTACACTGACACCTGCTGGTGATACAGACATATTGCATGTAATAACAGTTGCATGATAATCATATCATTGCACAATGTAAAGGACCTGGAAAGAAATACACAGGATGACATTTATGTTAGCCCATTAGAGACAGTAACACTGTGCAGGAAAGTGATCTTTGGCCCTGTCTCCCATTGACATTTCTGTAGGGAAAAAAATCATGTGAATGGGCCCTAGTAACTACTGAGCAGGACTGTCAGTATAGGGATGAATTTCCTGAGTTCTCTCCAAATTTTTTATTTCTTTTTTATGTCAAATAAAATGATGTATCTTTGTTTCGTCTTTTTGAAGCTGGAGGAACGTGTTCAGATTGCTTTGATTGTAATTATCATCATTTTACAGTTCACAGTGAATGCTGCTAATGCATTAATATTAGCATCTGAGCTATAGACAGATATTTTTACCAATAAAAAAGGAGTGTTTCAATAGCGCTTCTTATTACACCGAATATGGCAGCGGTATCGCAGTAGGACCACACATAACTACTGCATGGGAAAATACACGTGAGAGGAATATCACAGATACCACACACTTGTCAACCTCATCTAGCATATAATCTTACCCTGTTTGCAAAAGTACCCACAATGATACAATGACTTCTATTTTCACAGGTTTGTATTTACCTTGTTACTGAGATATGTCTTTGTCCGTATTTCTTCCTGCCAGTTGATACAAATCTCCCGCTCTCAGTGGTCCAGTGTCTTGTGCTGACAGCTCCCGCCCCGGTCGGTGGTGTGGTGCTGTGCAAAATGGAGTTAGCGGCTTATGCTCACACGGAGCGGCCAGTGACGCCACTCCTGCAGCTAGGGGTAGTTACAGGGGTAGTGCCAAAATTCCTCCGACATGACTCTTCCTTGGTGCCCTCTTTATATGCGCCGCTCTCCGGTATTACTCATTTAACTCCTTGTTGTCCGCAACCTGTTGTTTCTCAAAAGGCAGGCTACTTTACATATGCATTTTTATGTTATTCAAATGTGAACAATTCTGAGTATTAAGGCCGCTGGGAGTGGGTATTAGGGAATTCATATTCAATATCCATTTTGTGTGAGCTTCTGGGGGCATCTGGGGATGGCACTGTATGGGGGCATCTGGGGATGGCACTGTATGGGGGCATCTGGGGATGGCACTGCATGGGGGCATCTGGGGATGGCACTGTATGGGGGCATCTGGGGATGGCACTGTATGGGGGCATCTGTGAGTGGCACTGTATGGGGGCATCTGGGGATGGCACTGCTATGGGGGGATCTATGGATGACATGCTATGTGTCATCCACAGATCCCCCCCATAGCAGTGCCATCCCCAGATGCCCCCATACAATGCCATCCACAGATGCCCCCATACAGTGGGTGTGATGACCCCAATACAGGGGATGGGGTCCGGCATCTTGTTTGCTAATGACCGTGGGGCCCGGTGCAGTAACTGTATAATACTACACTGGGCTCGCTGTAGTAATGTTATGGCAGTGATTAAAACTATAATTTTCAGAACAGTAAATCCATTTTATATTACCCTACCTAATGTACGATCACAAGCAGGAGGCCGGGCGGGTGGCGGCAGCGTAACGTCACGTGCCCGCTCCGCCCACTTTATGAATGAAGCAGGCGGAGCAGGCGCGTGACGTAGTCAGTTACGCTGCGCGCCGCCCGGCCTCCTGCCTGCGATTGTACATTAGGTAGGGTAATACAACATGGATTTACTGTTCTGAAAATTATAGTTTTAATCACTGCCATAACATTACTACAGCGGGCCCGGTGTAGTAAGATACAGTTACTGCACCGGGCCCCGCGATTATTAGCAAACAAGACTGCCGCCCCCAGCCCCTCCTCCTTGATACACATGCCTGCTGCGCTGTTCAGCAGCGCAGCGGTGTATCAGTTTTTGCCGCATTCACCCCATAAGACGCAGCACTATTTTTACCCCACTTTTGGGGGAAAAGTGCGTCTTATAGGCGAAAAATACGGTAATCTTTTTACTATAGCTAGGAGTCAATTCTAAATAAAACTCATTTTATTTTTATTTTTGGAAAAATTCTTGTAAAACTTTCTTCCCTCGTTCCCATATACGAACTATATCATCGATAAAACGCCGCCATAGGACGAGGCCCGCCCGGCGCCACCATCTGGGTGGATATATTTATCTTCCCACCATCCTACATACAGATTAGTGAACCTTGTCCCCATCACAGTCCCCCATATCTGGAGGTAAAACTCTTCATTTTATATTAAATAATTCCTTTTAAAATGAACATGATACATTCCCCTAAGTATTCAATCTGTACTTCTGGCATTTTGCCTACATTTTCACTGTGTACAGCGATTTGACATCGAATGGATGCCATTTAAAATCTGTAGTGTATGTTTAGTGTCTTTTAAGTATGTGGGAAGTGCCTGTGCGTAGGGTTGTAGATGTTGATCTACACACTTGGACAGAGAGCTTGTTAAACAATCTATACCGGACACAATCGGTCTGCCGCGTGGTTTTTGTATATTTTTAGGTATTTTGGGGTTATGGTAAAATGGCGCAATTTTTGGATGTTCAATATTAATAAATGTCTATGTCACTTCTTTTTCATGTAGGATCCCTAGGTTTCTTCCTTTTGTACTAGGGCTTTTAATTCCACTACTTATTTTGTGTATAATGAAGATAATGGCTCTCCTAGAGAAGACAGAGACTAATGAACACCAGCAAAGAAATATGGGAGTTATTTGAAAAACTCAGACCCTGGAAAGATCATCCAGAGATACAACCCCTAGTGAATAGTATTGGAAGAAGAATACACACAAAAGAGGAGGAGATAAAATATTAAAAGATGCGGAAATTTGATAGAGATTCGCTACCGGTTAAAATAGTTGAGGATGTAATGGGTGAAAATGGTAATTCATTTGAAACAATAGATGAATACTTGCCAGAAACACAGAGCAATCTTGACTCTCTCCTCACAACACAATGAAGTAGAAGAGATGGGTGATCTAAACTGTGGTATTCCTGTGTCACCAATAGTACTAACTCATAACCCAGAAGTCCCTATACAGAATCGCTCCAACCCCTTAGCCTGATCATAGATGAGGAAGAAAAAGAAAAAGCAACCAATAAAAAACATAAAAATACATAGTGGTATTGTACTGTATATACAAATCACATAGTGCTATAGTATATAAAAATCACATAGTAGTATAGTATATAAAAATCACATAGCGGTATAGTATATAAAATCACACAGTGGTATAATATATAAAAAACACATAGTTGTATAGTATATAAAAATCACATAGTGGTATAGTATATACTAATCACATAGTGCTATAGCATATAAAAGTTACATAGTGATATAGTATTTCAAAAACAAAGTGATATAGTATATAAAAATCATATGGTAGAATAATGTATAAAATTACATACCGTATTTTTCGCTTTATAAGACGCACCTGATGATAAGACGCACCTAGGTTTTTGAGGAGGAAAATAATGAAAAGAAAAATTGAACCAAAAGGTGTGCTTTAGGGTGGGTTTTGAACTAATGGTGGTCTGTGGATGACACACTGTTATGTGGGGATCTGTGGATGACACACTTTTATGTGGGGATCTGTGGATGACACTTTTATGGGGGATCTGTGGATGACGGACTGTTATGGAGGCGATCTGTGGATGACACACTGTTATGGGAGATCTGTGGCTGACACTTTGGGGGATCTGTGGCTGACACTTTGGGGATCTGTGGAGGACACTTTTGGGGGATCTGTGGAGGACACTTTTGGGGGATCTGTGGAGGACACTTTTGGGGGATCTGTGGAGGACACTTTTGGGGGATCTGTGGAGGACACTTTTGGGGGATCTGTGGAGGACACTTTGGGGGATCTGTGGAGGACACTTTGGGGGATCTGTGGAGGACACTTTGGGGGATCTGTGGAGGACACTTTGGGGGATCTGTGGAGGACACTTTGGGGGATCTGTGGAGGACACTTTGGGGGATCTGTGGAGGACACTTTGGGGGATCTGTGGAGGACACTTTGGGGAATCTGTG
Source organism: Bufotes viridis (assembly GCA_033119425.1). Classification (NCBI taxonomy): domain Eukaryota; kingdom Metazoa; phylum Chordata; class Amphibia; order Anura; family Bufonidae; genus Bufotes; species Bufotes viridis. The sequence goes on from CM065599.1 coordinate 39,906,792, forward strand.
GAGGACACTTTGGGAGATCTGTGGAGGACACTTTGGGAGATCTGTGGAGGACACTTTGGGAAATCTGTAGAGGACACTTTGGGGAATCTGTAGAGGACACTTTGGGAAATCTGTAGAGGACACTTTGGGAGATCTGTAGAGGACACTTTGGGAAATCTGTAGAGGACACTTTGGGAAATCTGTAGAGGAAACTTATGGGGTTCTGTAGATGACACTTATGTAGATCACATTTTTCATCCACAGATCCTCCAAAGTGTCCTCCGCAGATCCCCGATAGAAGTGTGGAGGGAGGAGGTGGGGAAACTCATGCAGTGCTCCGGTGCTTCTACTCTAAAACACCGGGCCCAACCGCAACTGTTAAATACTATATTGCCAATCACGCTTACCTAACTACTACTATAATCGCATAATCGCACATACATACATCATAGTACTGTACACGGCGCAGACCACAGCTCCCATGCGCCGCCTGTCCCGCCTGCTGCAGCTCCCTCCTCATGCGCCGCCTGCCTGTTCATTCATAAAGTGAGTGGGGCAGGCGGCGCATGAGGGGGGAGCTGCGGCAGGCGGACAGGCGGCGCATGACCGAGGAGCTGCGGTCTGCGCCGTGTACAGTACTATGATGTATGGATGTGCGATTATAGTAGTAGTTAGGTAAGTTAAGTAAGCGTGATTGCCAATATAGTATTTAACAGTTGCGGTGAGCCTGGTGTTTTAAAGTAGAAGCACTGCACAGGCCCCGCCATGAGTTTCCCGCCTCCTCCCTCCACACTGATACTCGCTGGCCGCACTGCGCAGCATAGCGGCCAGCAAAGTATCAGTATTCGTTTATAAGACGCACGGTCATTTTCCCCCCACTTTGGGGGGGGGGGAGTGCGTCTTATAAAGTGAAAAATATGGTAGTTTATATGCTTATTTTTGAAGTGTTTTCTTATTTGCAGTCAAGCGCTTAAAAACATCACAAAGACATTGGGCTTTATGCAATATAGTATGAATTAGGATTTTTTTTTTTTTTTTACATTTTAATCCCTAATCTATGTCCACTGCAGTAAAGGTCCACTTTGAGAAGATCACAATGTCACAATGAAAGAAAACTATGCATTGTAGATGGACATACAATTTTGAACATACTTGTATAACTGTATAATATATCATCAGAATCTCCAATTGTGCCAAGAGACATATTTATTAAGGCTCATGTACATGACTGTATTACAGCCGCACACCAGTCTCATGTGGTCTGAAGCTGTAATGCAGCAGTATATCCTCTGATGGTGTCTATATCTCAGCATGGAGTTGTATATAGAAAACATTGTTCCATGCTTTATCATATGCCGTATGGGTAATAAATTCCACCGAAAGATGTTGGGAATGTAAATCTAAAAATCACATTGATGTAATCTCCATATGGGTACCATTTTTGCCCCTGACTTCTGGCACAGAGGACTGGCTATAAAGCAGGAAACATGTCTCTAGCACATACAGAAAACTATGCAGGAACATGGTGGCTCAAGTGCAGTTTATACATTGGTACAGATGTGTTCTAAGATGAGACCTTACTATACCTTCAGAGTAACAGAGGATTAGAGAAAAAGCACAGTCAACACCGAACCTTATTCAGGCTTGCCTTCTATCTTCATGGCTTCAGATTTTGCCCCAGAAGATTCTGAGACGGTGAAACAAAGGGTTGTTGGTGTGAGTTAACATTGGTGTTTATTTGTGAGTGTATAAGTAGGCATACATCTCTTGGCTTTAATATCAGATATGGGATGTGCCTTACACAATATACTTTTCACCAAACTTTAACGTGATACCTTTGGTTTCCTCAGCCGCACAGTAATGATACAGAAGCTGCTAATTCATACAGTATCTACCATTTGTCTTCAAATCTTGCCTTCTCTAGTGAGGTGGCAAGTCCACCCAATATACAGTCACCTCATGGAAAACTGCTCTGTATGCTATGAGTAGTGGATTTTGGAACTATCTTCTAGTATTTCAGGTGACAAATCAATAGTTACTGCATTCAAGTGGATTGTTCATAATAAAAAAGTGCCATTTCTAGCAACGCCACCACCCATTCGTTTATTAGACATGTCTAGTATTGCAGCTCAGACCAAGATAAGTTGTCAGTATGCTACGATTACCATGAATATGGCAATTTGGACACAGTGATTCCATTAAAGTGGCATTGTGTTTGGGCCAATTATCTGGAATGAACGTTTGTACAAAAGGGAGACAAAACTGTTGCAGAGGAAGTTTGTATTAAAGGGGTACAATAAAGCGAAATTAATAAAGCAGAAAATAGAAATAGGTAACTTGAATAGACAGGCTATGCTAGAGAAAAGTCAGCCAGAGAAAAATAAAATAGAAGTACTATCAATCCCCCCAATTATTGTACCATATAAACGTCAGGTACCACACTTCAAGAAAATTATTAAAAGACATTGGGATACTCTAAAAGAAGATAAAATAATCAGTGAATTGATTCCAGCAGAACCAAGATTTGTATATCAGAAAGCCAGAAATATAGGCAGTATGGTGGCATCTACAAATAAATGTATATCAATAAACAATAAAAAGGAGATACAAAGTGCAAGTCAGCTAAGGATTTTATCTTTATAAAAGATGTGTGGGATGCAAAAATCCCGGAGTAATAAAATTCTAATTCAAGTAATCATACTAATCAATAATGAGGGTTCCTATAAACATGACATTAAACAATTTATCACTTGTAGTAGTTGAGGAGTTAGGCTACTTTAACACTAGCGGCACGCGACAGAACAGCCTTTCAGATCCGTCCTGCCACTAGGGAACGTGTGTGCCCCGGACTACCACAAAACCACAATTTGTATATCGAAAAGTTAGCAATATAGGCAGTATGGTGGCATCCACAAATAAATGTATATCAATAAACAATAAAAAGCAGATACTGCAAGTCAGCTAAAAGGATTTTACCCTTGTAAAAGATGTGTGGGATGCAAAATCACGGAGTAATAAAATTCTAATGCAAGTAATCATACTAATCAATAATGAGGGTTCCTTTAGACATAACATTAAGCAATTTATCACCTGTAGTAGTTGGGGAGTATATATAAAAACATGTCCTTGCAATATACATTGGGCACACAAAAGACATATCAAGGACCTTAGCATTACCAGCCCGTGGGGCGGGTGCAGGAGGTGTGGCCAGGATGCGTCCCTCTCTCCATTCGCCCAGCACGGCAGCGTCTCTCCTTGGTGGGTGGGTGTTAGCTATTTTAGTCCAGCGTGTGATTGGCCACGCACGGCCATCACAGCAGCGGGCGGTCAGGGTTTTGAATCTTCTACAGTTGTATACATCAAATCTGATACTCCTGATGACACTTGGGGCCAATCCCTCTTGCAGAAACGCGTTGAGTGAGTGACGCTCTTGATGTATGACAGCCCCCAGCCTAAAGGGCGGTGTGAATGCGGCTAGGGAAAGCTAGATTAAGTTTGGAGCACGAGGAGTCCATGTGCTGACTTAAACTATATCCCCGCACTCTGCATTGCTGGCTGCTTTAACAAGGAGCCACCTTGTGTATAGCCCGAGTGATTGGTCTAGCGAGGTGGTACATGGAGGGAGTAGTACAAATCAGTGAGTGATAACCGCAACTGTACTCACTGTGACTACATCCCAATTTAGGTGCATTGCTGTGACAACTTTCAGCGATCCACCATATTGGGCTGGGCTGACGTTATTATACCAGTCCACAAGGGGCTCATTTTCCAGGCCCTCACATGTATGGATGGTTTTAATACATATCCCTCTTCATGCATGGGGTCCTGGGCCTGACGTATTTTTATATCACGCTGTAGCACCCTAAATTATCCTTAATAAAGTATTTATTATTTTTTCCTATTTTTAACGTCCAGTCAGGCTGAGAATATATTCACACAAAAAGACAAGTAAAGAAAAGAATAGGTGAACATGCACATAATAGTCAAAAGAAATCTGAGGGACACCCGGTATCACGCCACTATAAAGAAAAGCATGAAGGAAACTTCAGTGGGTCAACTTTCTATGGGATAGAAATAGTGAACAAAAATAAAAGAGGTGGTGACTTCATTAAAGAGTTGTCTAGAGCTGAAACAAAATGGATATTTAATATGAATTCCTAATACCCAGCGACCTTAATACTGAGATAGAATTGTTCGCATTCGAATAACATACAAAAGTATATGTAAAGTAGCCTGTCTTTTGAGATACATTACAACAGGTTGCGGACAACAAGGAGTTAAATAAGTAATACCTGAGAGCGAGCGCACATAAAGAGGGCACGAAGGAAGAGCCATGTAATTCTCCCTGAGGAAGGACAACGCACTGTCCTAAACACGCCGGAAGAATTTTGGCACCTGCAACTACCCGTAGCTGCAGGAGTGAATTCACTGGCCGCTCCATGTGAGTGCAAGCTGCTAACTCTTTTTCACAGCACCACGCCACCAGCCGGGCGGAAGCTTTAGCACAAGACACCGTACCACTGAGAGCGGGAGATTTGTATCAATCTTGCAGGAAGAGATAAGCACAAAGACATATCTCAGTAACCAGGTAAATACAAACCTGTGAAAATAGAAGTCATTGTATCATTGTGGGTACTTTTCCAAACAGGGCAATATTATATGCTAGATCAGGTTGACAAGTGTCTGTGATATTCCTCTCAAGATATTTTTAATCTTTGCTTTATTTTGGTTTTGCAATGTTTCAGTAAAAATGTTGGCTGGATGTCTAATTGTTAAATAAGTTGCCTAGAAAAAAAGGGGAAAAAGGATTAATTCTACCCGACAAGAACCATGAGGTGCTCATATATATTTATATGTTTGTTATAAGCTAGTTACACATATTGTAGCTGTTATTACAGTGTAGTTAAGGTTTTCTCAACAGTTTGAGTTGTTTCCTCAAATGGCACCCCATATTCTACACAAGTTGAACCCAGAAGATAAGTGGAGATTGAAATATCTTAGTGGCATTACCATTTCTGCACTCAGCTACTGTCTCTAATGGTTAATTTGAATGCCATCTGTGTATTTGTTGTCAGGTCCTTCACCATTATGCATTGATATTATTGTTATTAAACTGCAGATGGCAGAGCTATCCTTAGACAGAATGGAACTCACCATTTCATTCTCCCCTCTTAGCAGACGTGGACCAGTCCTGTTTCCTACCAGAAGGGAGGGGTTGCAGTTCTAGATTAGTCCAGTTTAGACTCGATAGTGGAGCTGAGAAGACATGGAAAGATGTAGCAGCAAGGGAAAATGTTCTCTAGCTGCTGTAGGAGTCTCTCCAAAGAGAAAATAGCTCATAGAGCCCCTGACTCCTTTCTAATTTACATACTGAGTTTCAGGAGGGGGACAACAGCCAAAGGCATCCCAATCCAGTGATACCAGAACCGACCACAAGTCCAGTAACCAGACCGGAGCTGAGTTTAGAATAGAAGAGAGAGAAAGCAAGTGTGCCTCCCAGTTTATGCCAAAACCTACTGGAACCAAGAGAAAATCCTGCATATTGTTTGGATGCAAGATTAACCAATAAAGCTGTTGAACTTTATGAAGGTCTAGACTCAATATTTATTCTCCACCTCCACCAATAACTATCCCCTTTATTGCTTCGGAGCCTAACCCTGGGGATCGGCTGTATCCAGGTAGGAGCACCGGGACACACACCAAGACTATTAAGGGCCGCACCACACCACTCGGCATTCCTATAAACCTGGGACATGATCCCCAGCTCAGTAGACGCTGTCATTTTTGGCAGCCTTCTAGCCATCTGAGGTGTCAGAACTTCAGACTTTATCATGGGAATATGGTGGGGAGGTGAAAAGTTAATAGCCATTTAAGATTTTATGAGTTGATGCATTTAAAGAGTAACTAAACTTTTATGCCATTTTATTAAAATGTCCCAAATATTCTAAAAATACTTACTTTTTTAATAAAGAAATTGACCCCCAATCCTGTTTTCTATAGCGATTTAAATTCACTATTTTGGCACATCGCTGATTTCTCAGTGGTGTACCACTGTAAGTACAGACTCTACATTGTAGCAATTGGGCTCCAGTGAATGGTGTATGGGCTGGAGCACATATTGCTGCTACTGCCTGTGCCCCTAGGCTTGGCTAGAAGGCTGGCATAGCATATGGTTGCCACGTAACAATATGCTATACCAGGATTAGCCACATAGGAATTAGTATGCATGCAAAATAGCCATTACCACTAGTACACTAGTCAACAGTGTGTACTATGGTGGCACACCCATGCAGCTGCTATGAAGTCCTTGGAGAGACATGACTAAGTCCTGGTTTGTCAGCCCATTTATGAAGATAAACTATTGCCCTCAGTGGTTAAACGTGGTGGCATAATGGGAGTCCATTTTGAAGCCCCCTTTTTTTAAGCATGCTACTGGTTCCCACTAACCCACAACACTGGTTCCCACTAAACTGCTCTAACACAACAATGATTATATGCAAAAGCAATATGTATATTACCAATTGTCAATATCTATAGTCTACACATGCTCCAATCTATCAAAATATTTATAAAATATTTATTTACGATAACAATATTGCAAAACGCTGCACAGAAAAGGTAAACCCTTACTATATTGACAGCTTACAAATCCAACTGAATCAATGCAAACCTATTTTCCTCTTGGCTAAGAATCTCTTTTAGTGTTGTTCTGCTTACCACAGAGAAAACAATCATCCTTCAGAAAATGTTGATTAAATTGTAAATGTTTTCTGTAATGTTTGCAGTGTGAGCACAATGTAGTTCTTAAAGAACAGTATTAGTTTTACATGTTATGAAAGTTATCTCAGTTGTATTAGCCATTAGGCACTAGAGGACCAATGCCTAGGGTGGTATGCTGCAGAGGGGGCGCCAGCAGCTATTAATGACATACATTTTTAGATATTTTTCACGACCTGTCTCCTGCCACAGACCACATTTGTTATTAAATCTCATGCATTTTCCAGGGTGGGCATGATACACGGCAGTGAGACAGAGAGCAAGCAGAGAAGAGAGCAATGCTCCTTCCTCTCAACTCCATTGCAGGGCAAAGTGAGTGGTGATTGGTGAGCAGCTAGTCATCAGGGGCTTCTCTCTGCTACACCACTATTCAGTGATCTTTGTGCACTGCAAAGCCACAGCTCAGACCAAGTAGTAAACACCAAGTCTCACCGCCTGCCTGGAATAGAGCCACAGAAAGCTGAAAGCAAAGTTGTTAGTATGTGTACTCACTAGATCTTCGGTATATTAATGGATAATAATAAGTGTTGAGCGAGCATGCTTGGCCGAACACCAGTTCGGCTTGAGCATCGCTATGCTCGGCATATCGTGGAGTTCAGCCGAACACCGCATTGGCTCGATCGCGATGCTCGAGTCAGTGAATTTAAATCTAACTTAGCCTCTATTTCTATGCAGAAGATCGCTGTACAGTGAGGGAATCCCTCAGTGTGAGTCTGTGGCTTAGGAGTCCCTGATCTGACTCCATATATAGCTATGTCCATATATGGAGTCAATGCTTGGGTACACCCAGTGTATTTAAATCTAATTTAGCCTGTATTTCAGAAAAGTTTCTGCTGGGATTTGAACTTATGACTAGAGTTGAGCGGACACCTGGAAGTTCAGGTTGACGGGTTCGGCCGAACTTCACAAAAAAGTTCGAGTTCGGGACCCGAACTTGACCCCGAACCCCATTGAAGTCCCCATTGAAACTTTTGGCCACTAAAATGGCTGTAAAAAAGTCCTGGAAAGGGCTAGAGGGCTGCAATAGACAGCAAAATGTGGATAAGCGCCCTGCAAACAAATGTGGATAGGGAAATAACTTAAAATAAAATAAATTAAAATTAAAAATTATTAACCTGCAACTCAGAGGAGGAGGTGGATGTGGAGTCGAAGGTTGAGAAGGCAGTGAATCTGGTGTTGTAGGTGGAAGCGGCTATGGAGGAGGAGAAGGTAGCTAGCTAACAATGTTTTCTTTTGTTTTTGTTGTTTCTTTTTTAAACTAGGGTAGCCCCCAAAATAATAGGACAAATAAAAAAAAAGAAATCAAAGAATAAGTGCACTTGAGTACAAGAATGTATGGTTGAGGCAGGTATAAATGTCTATTCTGCACAAGGTACAGACAAGTCTTGTGGGATCCAAGCCTGGTTCATTTTAATAAACGTGACCTTGTCCACGTTGGCTGTCGACAGGCGGCTGCGTTTGTCTGTAATGACGCCCCCTGCTGTGCTAAATACACGTTCAGACAATACACTGGCTGCAGGGCAGGCTAGCACCTCCAAGGCATAAAGGGCAAGCTCAGGCCATGTGGACAATTTGGAGACCCAGAAGTTAAATGGGGCAGAACCATCAGTCAGTACGTGGAGGCATGTGCACATGTGCTGTTCCACCATGTTGTTCAAATGCTGCCTTCTGCTAAGACATTCCATATCAGCTGGTGGTGCTGGTTGCTGTGGCGTGGTGACAAAGCTTTTCCACATTTCGGCCATGCTAACCCTGCCTTCTGAGGTGCTGGCCGTGACCCAGTTGTGTTGGCGACCTCTTCCACCTCTGCCTTCGCCTTGTGCTTCCACTTGTCCCTCGGTGTCAGTTGGGAATGGCCTCAGGAGCGCATCTACCAGCGTGCGCTGGTAGTCACGCATCTTCCCATCACGCTCCAGTGAGGAAATTAAGGACGGCACGTTGTGTTTGTAACGGGGATCCAGCAGTGTGGCAACCCAGTAGTCAGCACAAGTTAAAATGTGGGCAACTCCGCGGTCATTGTGCAGGCACTGCAGCATGTAGTCGCTCTTGTGTGCCAGGCTGCCCAGAGGTAAGGATAAGCTGTCCTCTGTAGGTAGTGTATCATCTGTATCCTCGTATCCCCCAGCCACGCTCCAGTGATGGCCATGAGCAGTGTAGGGTGCCACCCTGCAGTGAACAGAGTTCCTCCGCCTCCTCGTCTACCTCATCCTCCTCATCCAGAACTGTGCCCTGGCTGGCCACATGTGTACCTGGCCTCTGCTAGTGCAGAAAACCACCCTCTGAGCCACTTCTGAATGACTGTCAAGAAACCCTGTGAAATGTCCCCTGTTCCTCCTCTTCTTCCTAATGTGCCAAATCCTCTTATATCATCACCCTAAGTATTTTTTCAAGGAGACATAGAAGTGGTATTGTAACTCTATGAACGGCGTCATCGGCACTGGCCATGTTGGTTGAGTACTCAAAAAACCGCAACAAGGCACACAGGTCTCACATGGAGGCCCACTCATTGGTAGAGAGCGACTGACCAGTGCGTGCTGCAGCTGAAACTCCACTAATCGCATTTTGCTGCTCGCCCAGTCTCTCCAGAATATGCAAGATGGAGTTCCACTTGGTGGCTCCATCATATATGAAGCGGTGAGTGGCAAGGCCAAAGTTACGCTGCAGCGCAGGCAGGCGAGCAGCAGCAGGGTGAAAACACCGAATGTGTACACAGACGGACCACACTTTCTGCAGCAGCTCTGACATGTCTGGGTAGTTTTAAGGAATTTCTGCACCACCAAATTAAGCACATGCGCCAGGCAAGGGATGTGCACCAAACCGGCTAGTCCCAGAGCTGCTACGAGATTTCGCCCATTATCGCACACACCACCAGGCCGGGCTTGAGGCTCACTGGCAGCAACCACTCATCTGTCTGTTCTTCTATGCCCCTCCACAGCTCCTGTGCGGTGTGGGGCTTGTCCTCCAAACACATGAGTTTTAAAATCGCCTGCTGACATTTACCCCAGGCTGTGCTTAAGTTGGTGGTGAAGGTCTTTCGCTGACCGGATGAGGAGGTGGTAGAAGAGGTGGAGGAGGAAGCGGAGTAGGAGGAGGAGGCAACAGGAGGCAAAAATAATGCCCTGTGATCCTCGGTGGTGGAAGGACATGCGCCAAACCGCTATCCGCCTCGGGCCCAGCTGCCACTACATTTACCCATTGTGCAGTTAGGAGATATAGCGTCCCTGCCTGTGCTTACTGATTTGTGGTTATGGGGACCTTGCCACAGATGGCGTTGTGCAGTGCACACTTGATTTTATCCTCCATTTGGTTGTGCAGGTAAGGGACGGCTCGCCTGGAATAGTAGCGGCGGCTGGGAACCACGTACTGTGGGACAGCCACCACCATCAGCTGTTTAAAACAGTCTGTCTCCACCAGACAGGAATGACAGCATTTCAAAGGCCAGTAATTTTGAAATGCTGGCATTCAGGGCCAGGGATCGAGGGTGGTTAGTTGAGTATTTCCTCTTTTCTCCAGTGTTTGGGAGATGGACAGCTGAATGCTTGCGTGTGACATGGTGGAGATGCTTTTGATGATGACGGAGGTGGTGTTGTTGCTTGCACATCCTCTGTTTGCTGGGGGCAGGTGCCACTGTGACTCCAGAGGTGGAGGAAGAGGCAGAGTCATGCTTTGCATGTAGATGCCTGGTCATGCAGGTTGTGCTCAGGTTTAGAACGTTACGCCTCGCTTCAGGCTCTGATGGCACCACTTGTGTCTTGTTGCCAGGACATTGTCTGGAGAGTTGCCACCCAATGAACTCCTTGGAGCTGGCTTTGGTGTGCTTGGTCCCTGAGTGCGGTGGGTAGTAGCTGTGCTGTTGCCTCTTTGTGACCACCGCCTCTTCCTCAGAACTGCGCACATCACTAGCATGAACTTGAGTCCAGTGTGGGTCTAGGACCGCATCATCCTCCACATCATTTTCCACCCATTCTTGACCCCTGCCCTCCACGCTGGTCTGCACATTGCATAAAGCCGCAGCAGTTGGCACCTGTGTTTCGTCATCATCAGAGACGTGCTGCGGTGGTATTCCCATGTCCTCATCCTGCAACATAAGTGTTTGGGCATCAGTGCATTCAATGTCTTCCTCCTCTGGGGCAGTGCTATGTGGATGGCTCGGGAAACTCTGCCAGCAGAGTCATCAAAAGAATAAGAGTCTGATGCATGACTTGGAGCTCAGACTGCTAGGCTGATTTGCAAGGGGTGAGGTGAAAGACTTATGGGCATAGGCTGCAGGTGCCAACTCTGAGCTTTCTGCAGAAGACTGTGTGGGACATACTGTAAAGGAACTGGAGCCACTGTCACCCACCCAATCTACTATTGCCTGTACTTATTTGACCTCACCATCCTTAGAGCGGCATTTGGGCCTACCAAATAACGTGCAGGTTCTGTTGCTTACTCGCACTTGAGGAAGGTGTTTCACTTGGACCTGTAGCTGGCGCAAAACGGACACGTCCTCTCCCAGCAACAGGAGCTCCACAAACACCACCACGTCCCTTATTTGATGTTCTCCTCATTATTTGCGTCTCACCCACCAAACTAACAGATGGTTTATCTCAGGTGTCAATTTAACTGCCAATAGTCAACAATTAAGTTCACTAATAGAGTTGAGCCGAACCCGAACTGTATGGTTCGGGCCCATTGTTTGACGATTTCTTCCCGCTTTCTGAAGGGCTGCACAGCAGCCAATCAGCAAGCGTTTTACTTATTGCGCTTAAGAAGCTAGCAACAGCCATGCCTACTAATGGCATGCCTGTTATTGGCTGAGTGCAGCATGTGACCCAGCCTCTTTATAAGCTGGAGTCATGTACTGCAGGATGTCACTCTGCTGATTTGAGCTTAGGGAGAGGTGTGCTGCAATCAGGGACATAATAGGGCAGAAATCAGAAGAACCTGTGCTACTTTAATCCACAAGATACAGCAAATAGAGAGGGAGGGAGCTTCAGCAATCCAACATTTCTGTACCCAACCACTGCAGGGGAAATCTTTTTATGCAATCCATCGGTTACTGAGGTGGTGCTCGGCAGCCATATTAGCCACTGCAGTGTACTGCATGTGAGCCAGCCAGGGACATTTGCCTAATCCAATTTTGTAGCCCAGTGAAGGAAAAAAAACTTTTTTTTCTGGCTGCTCAAGTCCTCTATTTTGCCTTTTGTATGTTTAAGCGGTGACATAGTCCATTTGTCTAGCCTGGGATCTTTGGTGCCACAGAGCACTTTTGTACACTATACACTAAACCGTATATTCCATTTCAGCTATCAAATAGTGCATCAGTGTAGTTTAGTTAAAAAAAAGTGGTCATCATGATCCACCAAGCCTATTTTACACTGCCAAAATATATATTTGACATTTCTGCGTTAAGGTAGAAAATCTGTGTAATCTTGGGGGAAAAAACGTATTTCTTGTCCACAAAACCGTTCTGCATACACCGTCCAAGGACATATTTTATATTTCTGCAGGAAAACAGTGCTTCTTTGTTTTTTATAGAAAAAAAACTTTATTCAAGGTCCACCAAACAGTCTGAAATGCCCATTCCAACCACATTTTACATTGCTACTGTGAAATACAGCATAAATGTATGTTTTTGGACAAAAAAGTTGTAATCCTGATCCACAGAGCATCTTGAAATACACCGCTTAAATACCGATTATTACAGCTGATAAATAGTGCATTATTCTTTTTTGTGGGAAAAAGCAATATTCTTGCATCACAAAGCAGTTGTACATACACGGTATAAATATCAAATTTAAATTTACAGCAGTAAAAAAATGCGTTTTGGGCTTTTTTATTGAAAAAAGCCGTGTTTTAGGCCGAAAAAACAGTTGTGCATCTGTCGTTTAAATAATTATTTCCAATTTATAGCAGTCAAATACTGCATTGGCGAATTTTGGTGACCAAATCCGTGTTCTGGGTCCCCAATTCTGGTGTCCACACATAGCATAAATATCAACTTTTAACGTACAGCAGTTAAAAACTGGATTTTGGGGTTTTATTGAAAAAAGCAGTGTTTTAGGCCGAAAAAACTTTTGTGCTTCCGTTGTATAAATAATTAATTTCAATTTACAGCAGTGAAATACTAATTTTCTGTATTTTATTACAAAAATACTTGTTCTTGTTCCACAAACCACTTGTGCATACAGCATACCCAAAAATGTTTTCCATTTCCGTATAAAAATTGAGAATCAGTGTATTTTGGGCACAAAAAACATAATTCTGGGTCCACAGAGCATTTTTATGACACAGGCACTGCCTTGGCGAATGTAATTGTCAACTAGTGGCAGGTAAATTGACACCGGAGAGAGACCAATCTTTCAGCTTGGTGGGTGAACACAAATAAGGAGGAGAATATCAAATAAGGGACGTGGACATGGTCGTGGTGGTGTTGGTGAAGCTCCTGTTGCTGGGAGAGGACGTGGCCATTCAGCGCCAACTGCCGCTCCAAGTCAAACACCTTCCTCTGTTGAGAACAGGCGACAGAATCTGCAGCGTTATTTGATAGGCCCAAATGCTGCTCTACGGATGGTGAAGCCAGAACATGTACAGGCGATAGCAGATTGGGTGGCTGACAGTGCCTCCAGTTCCTTCACAGAATCTAACACCCAGTCCTCTGAAGAAAGCTCAGAGTTGGCACCTGCAGCCCATGCCCATCAGTCTTCCACCTCACCGCCTTGCAAATCAGCGAAGCAGTCAGAGCCCCAAATCATGCAGTAAAGTCTCATGCTTTTTGATGACTCTGTTGGCAGGGTTTCCCCGGCCCATCCACCTATCTCTGCCCCAGAAGAGGAAGATCTTAAATGCACTGATGCTCAACCACTTTTGTTGCAGGATGAGGACATGGGAATACCACCACAAAACGTCTTTGATGATGACGAAACACAGGTGTCAATTGCTGTGGCTTTCTGCAATGTGCAGACCGACGAGGAGGGCAGAGATCATATAGTAAATGGGTGGAAAATGATGTGGAGGATGATGCGGTCCTAGACCCACACTGGACTCAAGTTCATGCTAGTGATGTGCGCAGTTCTGAGGAAGAGGCGGTGGTCACAAAGAGGCAACAGCACAGCTACTACCCACCACACCCAGGGACCAAGCACACCAAAGCCAGCTCCAAGGAGTTCATTGGAGTGGCAGCTCTTCAGACAATCTCTTGGCAACAAGACACAAGTGGTGCCATCAGAGCCTGAAGCGAGGCATAACGTTCTAAACCTGAGCACAACCTGCATGACCAGGCATCTACATGCAAAGCATGACTCTGCCTCTTCCTCCACCTCTGGAGTCACAGTGGCACCTGCCCCCAGCAAACAGAGGATGTGCAACCAACAACACCACCTCCGTCATCATCAAAAAGCATCTCCACCATGTCACACACAAGCATTCAGCTGTCCATCTCCCAAACACTGGAGAAAAGAGGAAATACTCAACTAACCATCCTCGATCCTGGCCCTGAATGCCAGCATTTCAAAATTACTGGCCTTTGAAATGCTGTCATTCTGTCTGGTGGAGACGGACTGTTTTAATGGGCGAAATCTCGTTGCAGCTCTGGGACTAGCTGGTTTGACGCACATCCCTTGCCTGGCGCATGTGCTGAATTTGGTGGTGCAGAAATTCATTCACAACTACCCCAACATGTCAGAGCTGATGCATAACGTGCGGGCCGCCTGTGCGCGCTTCCGACGTTCTCATCCTGCAGCTGCTCGCCTGTCTGCGCAACAGTGTAACTTTGGCATTCCCGCTCACCGCCTCATATGAGACGTTTCCACTAGATGGAACTCCACCTTGCACATGAAGGAGAGACTGTGCGAGCAGCAGCAGGCTATAGTGGAGTTTCAGCTGCAGCACGCATGGGTGAGTCGCACTGCAGAACAGCTTCACCACCAATGACTGGTCCTCCATGCGAGACCTGTGTGCCCTATTGCTCTTTTCGAGTACTCCCCAACATGGTCAGTGGCGATGACGCCGTTAACAGCATTACAATAACACTTCTATGTCTCCTTGAGAAAACACTTAGGGCGATGATGTAAGAGGATGTGGCCCAGGAGGAGGAGGAGTAAGAGGGGTCATTTCTAACACTTTCAAGCTAGTCTTTTAGAAGTGTCTCAGAGGGAGGTTTTTTGCAACAGCAGAGGCCAGGTACAAATGTGGCCAGCCAGGGCCCACTACTGAGGAGGAGGAGGAGGAGGATGAGGATGAAACAAGTTTACAGCGGGGTGGCACCCAATGCAGCTCGGGCCCATCACTAGTGCGTGGATGGGGGATACGGAGGAAGATGACTATATGCCTCCCACAGAGGACAGCTTGTCCTTACAATCTGGGGAGCCTGGCATACATGAGCGACTAAATGCTGCAGTGCCTGCGCAACGACAGCAGAGTTGCCCACATTTTAACGCTTATGGACTACTGGGTTGCCACCCTGCTGGATCCCCGGTACAAAGACAATGTGCCCACCTTAATTCTCGCACTGGAACGTGATAGGAAGATGTGCGAGTACAAGCGCACGCTGGTAGACGCGCTCCTGAGAGCATTCCCAACTGACACGAGGGGACAAGTGGAAGCACAAGGCGAAGGCAGAGGAGGAGCAAGAGGTCGCCAACACAGCTGTGTCACAGCCAGCTCCTCGGAAGGCAGGGTTAGCATGGCCGAGATGTGGAAAAGTTTTGTCAATGCGCCACAGCTAACTGCACCACCAACTGATATGGTACGTGTTAGCAGGAGGCAGCATTTCAACAACATGGTGGAACAGTACGTGTGCACACGCCTCCACGTATTGACTGATGGTTCAGGCCCCATTCAACTTCTGGGTCTCCAAATTGTCCACATTGCCAGAGCTAACTCTTTATGCCTTGAGGAGCAGGCCTGCCCTGCGGCCAGTGTATTGTCTAAACGTGTATTTAGTATGGCTGGGTGCGTCATTACAGACAAACGCAGCCGTCTGTCCACAGTCAATGTGGACAAGCTGACGTTCATAAAAATGAACCAGGCATGGATCCCACAGGACCTGTCTATTCCTTGTGCAGAATAGACATTTATAACTGCCTCGCCCTCAACCATACATTCTTGTACTCCAGGGCACTTCTTTATTGAATCCTCTTTTTCTAATTGTACCATTATTTTGGGGGCAACCCCAAGTTGATTGAACGTCTCCTCTGTCAGGGTGCCAGGGGCCTACATTTCAGCTAATCGCCTGCTGCTTTGGTGCGTGACATTCACCTCTTTTTGCTGTCAAATGACCTCTCCTCTGTCTGGGTGTCAGGGGCGTAAAATTCTGTTAATTGCCTGCTGCTTTGGAGGGTGACATGAAGCCTGATTTTCTGCTATGGGACCTCTCTCTCTGTCTAGGTGCCAGGGGCCTACATTTCAGATAATCACCTTTTGCTTTGGTGGGTGACATTATCCTCTTTTACTGTCAAATGACCTCTACATTGTCTGGTTGTCAGGGGTCTATATTTTGTTTCATCACCTGCTGTATTGGTAGAGACATTAAACTCTTTTTACTGTTAAATGACCTCTACATTATCTTGTTGTCAGGGGCCTATATTTCGTTTATCACTTGTTGCATTAGTAGGAGACATTAAACTCTTTTTACTGTCAAATGACCCCATTGTCTGGTTGTCCGGGCCTATATTTTGTTTCATCGTCTGCTGTATTGGTAGGAGACAAACTCTTTTTACTGTCAAATGAACTTTACATTGTCTGGTTGTTAGGGGCCTATATTTTGTTTCATCTCCTGCTGTATTGGTGGGAGACATTAACCTCTTTTACTGTCAAATGACCGCCTATTGTCTTGTTGTCAGGGGCCTATATTTCGTTTAATGTCTCCCACCAATGCAGCAAGCAATTAAACTCTTTATACTCTCAAATGACCTCTACATTTTCTGGTTGTCAGTGGCCTATATTTTGTTTCATCGCCTGCTGTATTGGTGGGAGACATTAACTTCTTTACTGTCAAATGACCTCTCCTCTGTCTGGGTGTCAGGGGCCTACATAAATGATAATGGCCTGTTCCATTGCAGGTTGACCTGAGGCCTGTGTTGCTGTTACGGGATCGCTCTCCTCTTTGCGGGTGCCATGGTCCTGAATTAGTGAATGAGTAGCCTGTGGCACTACTGGGTGAAATCAATAATGTTTTGGCATGATTGTAACTCTCCTCTTTGTGGGTGCCATGGGTCTGAATCTGTGAATGAGGCATGTGGCATTGTTGGGTTAAATCAATACTGTCTTGGCGTGATTTTTAACGCTCCTCTTGTGGGTCCTGTGGGCCTGAATGTTTGAATGAGGCCTGTGGCCCTGCAGGCAGACATGATTTCCTCTTGGCTGTGATGTGAAATTCAACTCAATTGTATGGTTGCCATGGCCCTGAGTCTGTGAATGAGGTCTGTGGCACGGCAGGCAGCCATGAATCCTTTTTGGCTATGATGAGAACTTTAACTCCCATAGTATTCCCACCCGACGTCATCCCAACCTCCTCCTCCAAGTTGCCAATTGATATTGGTTAACTTTTATTTATTTTATTTTAAGTCATTTCCCTATCCACATTTGTTTGCAGGGGATCTACCTACATTTTGATGCCTTTTGCAGCCCTCTAGCCCTTTCCAGGGCTATTTTACAGCCTTTTAGTGCCCAAAGTTCGGGTCCCCATTGACTTCAATAGGGTTTGGGTTGAGTTCGAATCCCGAACCCGAACATTTTCGTGAAGTTCGGCTGAACTTTTCGAACCCAAACATCCAGGTGTCCGCTCAACTCTAGTTATAAGGGAACTTTGTTGATGCAACATTCAAGGAATTGTACCCAGAAAGACTTTTCTGTGTTTTATTCTATGCACAAATTTTGAACTCTGAAGAGGTTTATAAATATTTTATACCCCAAATTAGGTATGCACTTTGTTTTAAGACCATGTAATGGAGTTTATTGCCCCTAATGTGAGATCAACACACAGTTTTGTCACCATCAAGCAAAGAAGATTACACTGCCCAATTACCCTTTTTCCGTCATGAAAGCAGCAAACAAGAAAATGTGTATGTGATATATTTGCCTAGAATGTATTTTTGTGCATAACCCTTTATTTACAGGAGGTTATTGAAGAGTCATGATAACACATTCCAATGTTTGTATCCATATTTGCATTTTTGGTGGTGTGTACCTGGTGTATTTCAGGTGTCGGCTTAGAGATCCACAGCTTCAGCTATTGCAGACATCGAGGGCGACTTATCTTTTACCATTGGGGTATGCAGCGTCCCACTCATGACACGTGGTGCCTGTGGTGTCCCTGTTCATAGGCTAGTTAGGTGTGCTTAATATATCCCGCCACTAGATGGGGATAGCACTTACCATATATATAATATATATATATATATATATATATATATATATATATAAGAAAGGGGGGTTGTGAACCGCACTGCTGCAAATGTATAGTGACCGGGTGCCAGCGGCTGTTGGAGCGATCCCGTGCTCCCAAGTCGATATCCACAAAAGGTCCACGGCACTTCCTTCAATAAAACGTGTCTTTATTTCACCAGGTGCAACGTTCGCGTTTACATACTGAAACCATTCTCAAGCAAGTGATAGCTAACATGAGTGCACGTAGCATTTAAATCAATTATCAATCAATTATCCAATCAATTCATATACATGTAAACAAAGTAAAAACTGTGAAAATCATACGTATTCCATGATCAAAAGGTGAACGGCATAAAATAAGTACATAAATTATGATAAATACTGATACATTCCTAATAGTGATCTCTAAATATAGTGCAATATTGGCTCGATTGGTTTCTTTTTCTATGTTTACTCAATCCGGTCACGTGTTGTTTTGTGTAACGTGACTGGGCCCTCCTGTGTGGGGGTCACGTGACCGGAATTAGCATGCGTGTCACTATGCGCTTCAACAAGCGGAAGTTTCGTCATCTGAACATTGTGATGCGCTTCCGTCCATCTGGATGACTATGGTTCCTTGCGTCTGCACAGTGACCTCGGACAGACGCCAGATACCTCATGTGTACCTAGGAATCCCGGTCAGATCCACATGGCTCATTTTAATTATTTTGTAATCTGCATCTGTACTTGATTAATGGACTGCACAATTGAGGATATATGAAGTAAAATATTGCACTATATTTAGAGATCACCATTATGAATTTATCAGTATTTATTATAATTTATGTATTTATTCTATGCCGTTCACCTTTTGATCATGGAATATGTATGATTTTCACAGTTTTTACTTTGTTTACATGTATATGAATTGATTGGATAATTGATTGATAATTGATTCAAATGCTATGTGCACTCATGTTAGCTATAACTTGCTTGAGAATAGTTTCAGTATGTAAACCGAAACGTTGCACCTGGTAAAATAAAGACACGTTTTTATTGAAGGAAGTGCCGTGGACCTTTTGTGTATATATATATATATATATATACCTTAGTAAGGCCTATTGTGGGTAGATAAAGACAGAGTGTGTGGATTGAGAAGGAGTAAGGAAGATGTAGTACCAAGGTGTGAGGAGCAGGAGAGCATTTTCCTCCTGTGGGTTTTTTCATCATGCAACCAGAGGAGGGAGTTTCATCCCTCGAAGAAATCCAAGCAAGTAGAGACATAGGTGATAACATCCGTTACTCAAGGCTTATTGGGCACCTTTGCATATGGTGGAAGACAAGCTAGCTAGAAGCAGCCCCACCGATATTTATGGAAGACAGATTAGCTACCTGTTGAAGAGATTGGGAAAATATAGAATACAGGACTGAGCATACCCGAAAAGAGTACTACTGAACCGCAGCCTTAGTCAGGACCTAATTACAGCCTATTAGCAGTGGATCTACAGAAAATCTTCTAAATGCCTATAGACTGTGTAATATCTGGATGTACATGCTGCAACAGAAACTAGACTCATTAAAAGTTTTAAGTTGTATTCTACCATTGCCTACTTCATTCTTCATCTTTACTACCACTATAAATGGTTGTACAACCATAAACGGTACTGGCGTCACGACAATCAAATCGAGGGACCCAGCCGCCACAAGCACCCTAAACACCGTCGCCATCAAGGGCACCTCAACCTCCATCTTGGCTGGTGTTCCCCTGCAACATAGAGTGCCCCGGAAGATTTTATGCTGTCTTCCCCTTCACTGTGCTGCTGACCCAGGGAGGCTTCTGCTAACCGTGAATAACCGATGAACTGCTACTCCCATCGGCCCACCTTGCACCTCATGTGTCGCCCCTGCGGTCCGGCACGCTGCACCTATTCCCCTCATCACTATCCTCCACTAGGCAGGCAAGTAGTGATGAGGAGAGTAGCGTGACAACTGGTGTTGCGAGCGGTCAGGCTCCTGACCCAGAGACGGTTTAGGAGGACATCAGTGACGTGCAGACAGTACTCGATGATGATGTAGCTGATCGCACTTGGGAACAAGGTGACGAAAGGGCTTAATTTTTTATTTTATTTTCTTTATATAATAATGTAATATTATAAAATCTGGTGTCTTCATAATAATTCTGCAGCATGGGGGCCCCACGTGGCTTCCACACACTCTCAAAATAATCTTTCAGTGGGGCGAATAGATGCCGGATGACAGGGAGGCTCCATGACCTTCCCAGGAGCTTCTGTCGGGAGCAGCGGTTCATTAGTGAGACATTTGTATAGTGCGGGGAATCCAAAGACTCTCTCCATCTCCGTGCACCAAAGGATGTCTTCCTTCCCATCCATGGTGACTGGGAACACATGAACTTTTCCTGATTAAGAGACCAGGGTCTGATAGTCATGGTTTGAATCTTGATGAACATCGCAACCATGTCATCAAATAAACAGAAGACTGGACGATTCTTTCCTGTCTTAGGTAACACATTGAGCAATTGCGAAAAGTCAAAAAACACTTGAACACTGCCCCCATCATGGCCTTTCCAGTGCGGGTTAACCACAGATAAGTCATTACAAGGACTGCCACCAATTATCCAATAGAATTGTCCCCATTCCTCAATCTGTTTCCTGGTTATATTCTGTATGTCGCCCACATATCCAATCTGCCCTCAATGGCGTACCCGTTCTATCGTGATGGCGTCCTCACACACCTCTGATGCCATAGATTTTTCAAAGTTGATTCTCAGCTTTTTCCATGATGACTGGGAAATCGTGATGTTTTCCCTGACCAGGGGCTGGTAGCTATGGTTTGAATCTTGATGAACTTCTCAACTCTTCCGGGCTGCAAGCAATCTGGAAGCTTTGTCATCTTATAGCTACTAGAGGCCTGTTCATGCCAGGCAGGTTCCCCCAGAAGTATCTGGCTTGATGAGTAGTCGATACCGCACTTGCATCAATCTTAACAGGATTTGTCTCCAGGTGAAGACGCAACCATGTCTTGAATAAACAGAAGACTGGCTGATTCTCTCCTGTATTAGGCAACACTTCATTTTATTTATTAAATTTATTTAAAATTCAATATTAAATTGAACCAAAATTTGATTAAAATTATAAAAAAGTAAACTTAAATTCGGCAATATAGTATCCAAATCTTAAAGTAAATTCCCGAACAATCAATTTTGGGGTGTAGGACCTCATCGTTCTCAACATCATCTTCCACCCAGTCTTCACCCAAGCCCTCTTTGTTGGTCTGCACACCACAGAAAGCCGCAGCAGTTTGCTCCTGTGTTTCGTCATCATCAGAGACGTGTTGCGCTGGTCTTCCCATGTCCTCATCCTCAAGCCTAAGTGGTTGGGCATCCATGCACTCAATCTCTTCCACGTCTGGGGCAGGGCTATGGTTATGGCCCTGGGAAACCCTGCCAGCAGAGTCATCAAAAAGCATAAGAGACTGCTGCATGACTTGGGGCTCAGATTGCTTGGCTGATTTGCAAGGGGGTGAGGTGAAAGATTGATGGGTATGGGCTGCCGGTGCCAACTCTGAGGTTTCAGGAGTGGGAGACAATGTTAAGGTACTGGACGCACTGTCAGCCACCCAATCTACTAGCGCCTTCACTTGTTCTGGCCTCAACATTCGTAGAGTGGCATTCGGGCCTACCAAATAATGCTGCAGGTTCTGTCGCCTACTCACACCTGAGGATGGTGTTTCACATGGACCTGTAGTTGGCACTGAATGGCCACATCCTTTCCCAGCAACAGGCGCTCCACCAACACCACCACGACCATGCCCACGTCCCTTATTTGATGTTCTCCTTATTATTTGCGTTCACCCACCAAACTAACAGATGGTTTATCTCCGGTGTCAATTTAACTGCCAATAGTCAACAATTAAGTTCACTAACATTAAGGCAGTGGCCGTGTCATAAACAGAATACATTTCTTTAGGTCACACAACAGTGTAATGGGGCAATTTAATACAATTACTTCACTATCACCCAAAATTTTATTTTTCAAACCAACAATGTAAAAGCAGAAGTTAACGGTTTAATTTGACTGTCAGAAATGCAGCGTACACCACTAATGTGCAATCTACCACAAAACCTGTGTATTTGCAACCAACTATGTAAATGCAGAGTTCAAAAGGTTACTTAAAATGACTGAAATACAGGGTAGGCCTCAGATCTGCTATGTAGCACAAATATAGCGCAGAATAAAAGGGACCCTCATACGGCGCCAATCCAATCACTCCCAGTAGAATTGTTGATGATAAAAAGTCATAAGATGATGTGATAATATGAAATTGCTTTTTTATCATAAAAAGAATCGTGAAAGACTTACTTCACCCAGGAGGTGCCGGCTGGGATAACCTCAAGACACCCACCGTGTCACCTCCTGCGCCTGGGTCGCCTTAGGAATCTTAGAAGAGGAACCGCAGGAAACCAAGAACCTTCTGGTGAATCTTCTTTATTAAATGACAACACAGGGTACGGTGCTGCAAATGGCTCAACGCGTTTCGGGGTAGAGATATCCCCCTTCCTCAGGAGCATACATATACAAACACATTGGGGCTTATAAAGCTTACAAGGGCGCCAAAATTTAAGAAAACGTTACTTCCTATTTGCATCATATCCGGTTTACGTTCCACACTGGAACGCACCGGAAGTGCAACTATGTAAAACAAAGTAACCATATACAAGCAGGAAAGCGACATATATAAATAAAAAATTTACATAAATGTATAGAAAGCCATTGGCTTAATGCCTAAACAAATAAGTATCCGAGCCGTGTCAAAACTTAATCGGCGCGACGTCACTTCCGGTCTCTCGTCATATCCGGTCTAAAAGCTTGTACTGGAGGTCCCGCCTCCCAGCTCTAAAAAAATGTGTTAGTTAAATCAATTGGGCTATGGAATTAATATAGATCGTGGGATAAGGTGGCTAAATGCCGAATGAATTAAATGATTAATTTTAGCTAGTTATCTCAAATTTAAGTAACTTCCGGTTGCGTTCCACGGTGGAACGCACCGGAAGTGACGTCTCGCTTGTTCCTAAGGCTTTATAAGGATGGTTATAAAAAAATAGAATAGAGAAGAAGTATAGAAGAGATGTTGTAAACAGAGAATGAGCCACTAGGTGTACACAATCGAAAGATCGAATTTGAAAAATCGAATAAATAATCGAATAAAAAAATAAAAATATAAATAAATAATCGCCTTATAGTAGCATTAAATAAATAATCGCATTATCATAATTATTATTCAAAACATTTCGGTATACATTTTTATATATATATGGTAATAAATATAAATATAAAACAGATAGAGGAAGGGTATGAAAGAGATATTGTGAATAGGTAATGAACCACTAGATATAAATAATTAAAAAATCGAATAAATGATTGAATAAATAATCGCTTCAAATTGAACTCAATTAATTCATATACTTAAAAGAAGGGTAATAAAAAGAGTAAATAAAATAGTTTGAAATATTATGGAAATGTGTTATTGATGAAAATAGGCCCTACGTTTAGCCTAATATAAATAGAGAAGGGTGTGTGATGAAAGGTGTGAACAACCCGTATGTCCTTAGGGAGGGTAACTGGACTTGCAAGTGAAACAATTTCTTTCTACTGTGGGGATCTTGATAATTTAATAATTGGAATATTCAAGGGCTTCGTTGAGCCCGAACGGAACCAATGTATTTAAAACGAAAATCCAGTACATTTCTTTACGGCACAAATTTTGGTATGAGGACGGAACATGTTCCAAAGGGGATACCCGCAGCAGGGATGGGTCACTATCATGTGTCTCAAAAAAGTGCCGGGAAACACTGTGTGTTAGGACACTCCGTCTAATGTTAGACCGATGTTCATTCATTCTTTCCCTCGTACTTTGGGTTGTCCTCCCTACATATTTCAACCCACACGGGCAGCTTAAAAGATAAATTACATTCTTAGTTCCACAATGGAGGTCCTGCCTAATTCACCATTGCTCTCCTGATTCTTTCCCAGTTTTAGGGAGCTGAATTGTATCTGTGCCATGTGTAATCATGGAACAACACAGGCACTTTTTATGTCCACACTTGCGTATGCCTATTTTGTCGGTATCGAATACCCTTCCCCCTTTCGTTTTTTTTCTTTCTAGGTTGGGGCATGAAGGGGCAAGTTGGTTTTTAAGGGTGTGAGCTCTCCTAAAAATAATAGGGGGCTGCTTTGGTAAAATGTTTTTTAGGATTGGATCCTTAAGTAGTAGGCCCCAATGTTTGGTTAGTGTTTGTCTAATGACTTTGTGATGCGTGTTATAACGGGTTATAAGACTGTAATGAAATTTGGTGTTCTCCGTGGTTTTGGCTGGATTGGGTCTAAGTGCTGTTTCTTGGTCAAGGGCAAGAGCCCTCTTGGCTGAGATGTTAACTAGTCCTTTAGGGTAGCCCTTTTCTTTAAATCGTACAGTTTTATACGTACATTAGAACTCCACACTTTTCATTTTTTTAACCAAGGGTCCACCTCTGGCGCACCATTAGTTATACTATAGTCCTTTTTAGGACCTCTGTGTAACCCTCTATTTTTTTTTTTTTTTCTCTTGACCTGCCTACATTTTGCTCGGCCAATGGGAGACCAACGGCTGACCAGAGGTATGGGGGCTGACTCAGGTTGGACCTATATTAGAAGAGACTTTCCAACTATGTTTCAAAGAATCATGAATGAAATTAAAAGGATATTACCACAAAGGAAAATGAAGTTTCCTGAGACTGTTCCTTCAAGCTCTTGGACTTCTCCAGCTAAACCATCAGGAGAAGAAACGACCCCAAGACCCTTGGATAAGACTGTATATACGAAACAAACCAAATTCACAATCCTAGAGACTACAAAAGAACTTGTGAAAAATGAAATAGACTGGTTTTTCGTATATATCTACACCCACTTTAAAATCATTCCCCGGGGTCTCAGACATTCTCTAAAACCTACTTTCACTAATGATATAGAATTTTCCAACACGTGGCTTTCTATTAGTGATGAATGTTCTCTTAAATTGATGGAACTTCTAATATCCAAAAGGAAAAACATGTGTGCTATTCTTAGCACACAACTAAGATCCCTCATCTCCACGCCACCATTCCCCAGTCAACCAGAGGAAACATCAGATCGACTTAGACATTTTGAATACTTTGAAGTAGTCAAAAAATGTAAAAAACTTCTAAGAGATTTAGGTGATTACCAGACAGACAATATAAGACCTTGGGAAAGGAAAATTAAACATCCACAACAATTCCTTAGAACATCTGACAATCACAACCTCACTAATATGGGAACTAAATACCAGGCCCGTCAATATCCAGGTCATTTTTCTGTACTTCCCTCTAGAGTTTTTCATAATAGTAACTTCGGACACAAATTGAAGGAAAATACCCAGTTCAAATCCCAAGGTTCGGAAACTATTTCCCTTCCCACCATCTCCACTTATCCACCATCTAGACAATTGAGTCAAACAGCTTTTCAGTCTAAATTTTCAACCCCAAGAGCTACCCAGGACTCACACCAAAAATCTCACACCATCACCAGTCCTGTGGAGCCCTCAGCCGCAGCACAGGGCCCCAAGACTAAGGTATCCCTTTCTCTCTCATCCCGTTCTGTAGAATTCATTCCCTCCCTTCAGAACATCACCATTCACTCAGTATCCTCAACCAGCCCTCTTATCTCAAATGGCCCACAATTGATTAACGAGATTCCTTCTCATTCCATTAACACATGTTCCAACTCTTATAATAGCATCACTGACTCCCTCTTAAATGCATCTATCCATTCCAGTTCCAGTATACAGTCAGAACCTTTTTTAGCATTACCAAATTCCATCACCGAGAGTCCTTTTTTTAGACAAACCACATCTGAACCTCATACAACCGTTAACAGCCACTCCGACCAGACAAATTCTATCCACCATACAAATATTAAGTCCATTTTTTACTCCGACCGGCCCCTCACCAATCAAGAAAAGACCCTACCAGAATTCAAAAATCACGCAATTTTTCAGTCCTCTTCCATCGTCCAGAAAAAGACCAAATCTAGAACTCGGGGATCCAGAGGCGGGCAATATAGGCACCCCAAAAAACAAGAAAGCAAAGCCCCTGGATGTGTCACCAACTTTGGAAATCATACACACCATGGATCACCCCAAGAGCCCGTTACCCAGGAAGATTTAAACATATTAGCAAGGAAAAAAGGTATTTTTAATCTATCTAAACACCAACTTAATATAGACGAAATATCTGTATTAAGTAAAGATCTTTCTTTCTGTCCTATTCAGTCCTCAGACCCCTTTGAATTATTTGTCGATTTGAATCAGTTCATTCGTAGATTAACCCTAAAACGACATTATGCTGTGAAAAACCAAGACTTTAAGAATCCGGCCGTTCTTAAACCAATTTTTGATATTAATTCCTCTTTGAATCTCACCACACTTGAACCCAACGAACCACCCCCTATCCCATCTAACCTCGAACTTAAATCTAACTTTTACCCTTTAGAAAGTAGAGGCTCCCATCTTGAGAGCTTCTACAATATAGTATTAGATGATTTTAAAACTTTAACCTCTACAAAATCAATTGAAACCCTTCCCAGTAAAAATAAAAAGTTTAATAAAATCGTGAGAAATCTCAAAAATAACCATGACCTTGTCTTTAAGAGTGCCGATAAGGGCGGAGGAGTAGTTATTATGGACAAAGAATATTATCTGTCCGAATCCCTGAGGATCCTTTCTGATATTGACTATTATAGGAACATCTCGGAAGACCCTACTCCATTATTTAAGAAAAAACTTCAAGCACTGGTAGACTCTGGTTTGACCTGTGGTGTTATAAACAAAAAAGAAAGAGATTTTCTTTACAATAATCATCCCACTCCCGCACGTTTTTATTTTTTACCAAAGATCCATAAATCTGTCACAAATCCACCCGGAAGGCCGATAATATCAGGCATTGGTTCCTTAACATGTAACTTATCGGCATATGTTGACAAATTCCTACAAGATTATGTTTCACTACTTCCCTCTTATCTTAGGGATTCAGCTCATTTGATTAGTCTTTTAGAGGATGTTCAATGGGAAACCGATTACCAATGGGTTACCCTGGATGTCAACTCACTTTATAGTAATATACAACATGATTTAGGTATAGAAGCCACCAGACATTACCTTACTCTAGACGACAAGATGCCCAAACTACAAAAAAAGTTTATTCTGGATTGTATTGAATTCATTTTACACCACAATTATTTTAGTTTTAAGGACCGCTATTATATTCAAAATAAAGGCACAGCAATGGGCACAAAATTTGCCCCTTCATATGCGAATTTGTTTGTAGGGCTTTTTGAAACTTCACTTGGTCTCACCACCCACAGAAACATCACATTTTACAAAAGATATATAGATGATATCATCCTAATCTGGAAGGACACGAAAGATGATCTAAACAATTTCATCAAGGACCTCAATAAGAACAACTGGGGACTAGAATTCAGCTCTGAAGTTAGTGGCAATGAAGCAATTTTCCTTGATCTTCATATTCAAATAATAGCGAATAAAATAACAACAAAGACACACTTCAAAAAAGTGGACTCAAACAGCTATCTTGACTATTCAAGCTGCCACTATTCCAAATGGAAACAAAATATACCCTTCGGCCAAATGAAAAGAATAAGAAGGAACTGCACAACTGATAAAACAGCCAGGGAACAGATAACACTTTTAAAAAATAGATTTAAAGAAAAAGGCTACCCTAAAGGACTTGTTAACATCTCAGCCAAGAGGGCTCTTGCCCTTGACCAAGAAACAGCACTTAGACCCAATCCAGCCAAAACCACGGAGAACACCAAATTTCATTACAGTCTTATAACCCGTTATAACACGCATCACAAAGTCATTAGACAAACACTAACCAAACATTGGGGCCTACTACTTAAGGATCCAATCCTAAAAAACATTTTACCAAAGCAGCCCCCTATTATTTTTAGGAGAGCTCACACTCTTAAAAACCAACTTGCCCCTTCATGCCCCAACCTAGAAAGAAAAGAAACGAAAGGGGGAAGGGTATTCGATACCGACAAAATAGGCATACGCAAGTGTGGACATAAAAAGTGCCTGTGTTGTTCCATGATTACACATGGCACAGATACAATTCAGCTCCCTAAAACTGGGAAAGAATCAGGAGAGCAATGGCGAATTAGGCAGGACCTCCATTGTGGAACTAAGAATGTAATTTATCTTTTAAGCTGCCCGTGTGGGTTGAAATATGTAGGAGGACAACCCAAAGTACGAGGGAAAGAATGAATGAACATCGGTCTAACATTAGACGGAGTGTCCTAACACACAGTGTTTCCCGGCACTTTTTTGAGACACATGATAGTGACCCATCCCTGCTGCGGGTATCCCCTTTGGAACATGTTCCGTCCTCATACCAAAATTTGTGCCGTAAAGAAATGTACTGGATTTTCGTTTTAAATACATTGGTTCCGTTCGGGCTCAACGAAGCCCTTGAATATTCCAATTATTAAATTATCAAGATCCCCACAGTAGAAAGAAATTGTTTCACTTGCAAGTCCAGTTACCCTCCCTAAGGACATACGGGTTGTTCACACCCTTTCATCACACACCCTTCTCTATTTATATTAGGCTAAACGTAGGGCCTATTTTCATCAATAACACATTTCCATAATATTTCAAACTATTTTATTTACTCTTTTTATTACCCTTCTTTTAAGTATATGAATTAATTGAGTTCAATTTGAAGCGATTATTTATTCAATCATTTATTCGATTTTTTAATTATTTATATCTAGTGGTTCATTACCTATTCACAATATCTCTTTCATACCTTTCCTCTATCTGTTTTATATTTATATTTATCACCATATATATATAAAAATGTATACCGAAATGTTTTGAATAATAATTATGATAATGCGATTATTTATTTAATGCTACTATAAGGCGATTATTTATTTTTATTTTTATTTTTTTATTCGATTATTTATTCGATTTTTCAAATTCGATCTTTCGATTGTGTACACCTAGTGGCTCATTCTCTGTTTACAACATCTCTTCTATACTTCTTCTCTATTCTATTTTTTATAACCATCCTTATAAAGCCTTAGGAACAAGCGAGACGTCACTTCCGGTGCGTTCCACCGTGGAACGCAACCGGAAGTTACTTAAATTTGAGATAACTAGCTAAAATTAATCATTTAATTCATTCGGCATTTAGCCACCTTATCCCACGATCTATATTAATTCCATAGCCCAATTGATCTAACTAACACATTTTTTTAGAGCTGGGAGGCGGGACCTCCAGTACAAGCTTATAGACCGGATATGACGAGAGACCGGAAGTGACGTCGCGCCGATTAAGTTTTGACACGGCTCGGATACTTATTTGTTTAGGCATTAAGCCAATGGCTTTCTATACATTTATGTAAATTTTTTATTTATATATGTCGCTTTCCTGCTTGTATATGGTTACTTTGTTTTACATAGTTGCACTTCCGGTGCGTTCCAGTGTGGAACGCAAACCGGATATGATGCAAATAGGAAGTAACGTTTTCTTAAATTTTGGCGCCCTTGTAAGCTTTATAAGCCCCAATGTGTTTGTATATGTATGCTCCTGAGGAAGGGGGATATCTCTACCCCGAAACGCGTTGAGCCATTTGCAGCACCGTACCCTGTGTTGTCATTTAATAAAGAAGATTCACCAGAAGGTTCTTGGTTTCCTGCGGTTCCTCTTCTAAGATTCCTAAGGCGACCCAGGCGCAGGAGGTGACACGGTGGGTGTCTTGAGGTTATCCCAGCCGGCACCTCCTGGGTGAAGTAAGTCTTTCACGATTCTTTTTATGATAAAAAAGCAATTTCATATTATCACATCATCTTATGACTTTTTATCATCAACAATTCTACTGGGAGTGATTGGATTGGCGCCGTATGAGGGTCCTTTTTATTCTGCGCTATATTTATCTACTCACTTTCCATTGGAAATAAATTTTCCATTGGGTGGTTCCCTCGGCAGCCTCTCTTATCTACTACCAACAATTTTATCACTGCTTCAAGTACAGTTTTATACGTACATTAGAACTCCACACTTTTCATTTTTTTAACCAAGGGTCCACCTCTGGCGCACCATTAGTTATACTATAGTCCTTTTTAGGACCTCTGTGTAACCCTCTATTTTTTTTTTTTTTTTTCTCTTGACCTGCCTACATGTAGCACAAAACCAGTGTTTATTGCAACAAACTACAGAAATGCAGTATGTCACTGCTAAATTTTAAAATACTTTTTTGTGGGTTGTATGCCAAACTGCTCTGTGGAACAACAAAACAGGTTTATTTCCCCCAAATACAGGCATGCAGTATGTCAATGCTAAATTTTAAAATAGGTTTTTCAGCGTTCTATGCAAAAGTGCTCTGTAGAACAACAATACAGGTTCATTTCCCTCAAATACACAAATGCTGTATGTCACTGCTAAATTTTAAAATACGTTTTTGTGCATTGTATGGCAAACTGCTCTGTGGAACAACAATGCGGGTTCATTTCCCCCAAATACACAAATGCTGTATGTCACTGCTAAATTTTAAAATAGGTTTTTCAGTGTTGTATGCAAACGTGCTCTGTGGCACAACAGTACGGGTTTATTCCACCAACTACAGAAATGCACTATGTCACCGCAAAATTATAAAATAGGTAATGTAGGGGGACTTTACCTGCTAGAAAAAAAGGAGTTTTTCCTCCACTGATCTACCAAAAAATAATTAGACTGATGTCCCTGGCTGGCTGGCACACATGCAGTTCCAAGGACACTGCAGTTGCTAAAATGGCCAACCCTCACCTCAGTAACAGATGGATTAAAAATGATTTTGCATTATCAGTGGGCTCAGGGCTGGGTACAAATTTGTAGCATAGCACCCTCAATAATTGCTGTAGTTTGAAGAATTAACAGCCACCAAGTTTAACAGATTTCTTCCCTAATTTGTCCCACACAGAACGGCAGCATCCTATCCCTACACTGAGAAGAGCAGAGTGATGTGCAGCGCACTACGTGACTCCAGCTTAAATAGAGGCTGGGTCACATGCTGCACTTAATAATATTCGGTACGAACACGAACTTTACAATTCGGGTTCGCTCAACCCTATTCAGAAGGGTATTGTGAGTGGCTATTGGTTAGGAACAGAGTGTTTTGGGGGAGTTGGATTAGATCCCATTTAAGTTATTGAAATTGGTTGTTTAACTGCCACATTACTCTTGTTTATATTGATGATGGTAAGGTTATATCATTCAGTTTAACTGTTATGTTATTACCGTACTTGTCTGACATGTAATGGCATTTTGTATTTTGTGAGGAACTTAATATTGTACTGTAGGTCTATATAAAAATGTAACCCAACAGCAAGTGTCTGCAGTATATCTTTTAGGCCAACTAAAATCAATACCAGTGCTTCTGCCTCCCAGAGGCAGTTAGCAGTTTTCAGGATGTTTAGGTTTGTTCATGAGGCAAGTTATAATATGACATTTAAACAGTCACATATTTCTATACAAAAGGACAGGGAGTTGACTTAGTATATCAGACAAATAATAAAACGTGGACGTTTAAAGCAGGACGAGTAAATAACTGAAGCAGTAAATTGTTGGTATTCATGTGTAAGAAGTGTGAATGTATTATTATCCTTTGGCCTCATGCACACGACCGTTGTTTGATTCCGTGTCCATTGCTCCGTTTTTCGTGATTTTCTGCAGACCCATTGGTTTTCAATGGGTCCGTGGAAACCTCGGCAAATGCACCGTTTGTCCTCCGCGTCCGTGGTCCGTGATTCCAGTCCGTCAAAAAAATATAACCTTTCCTATTCTTGTCCGTGAAAAATGGTTCACGGACCCATTCAAGTCAATGGGTCCGTGAAAAAATGCGGATGGCCATCCGTGTGTCATCCGCGTTCCGTGTCCATTTTTTTTTGCGGATCCCTTGGCAGGCACTTGGGAAAAATTGTCAGCCTGTCTTTTGGTAAAATCTTTTGGGTCATGTCCGCTAAAAAAAACGGAAGACACACGGAAACACAACGGAAGGCAAAAACGGACACGGATCACTGAACAACGGAACCCCTTTTTGCGGACAGCATAAAAAAACGGTCGTGTGCATGAGGCCTTTGACTGAGATCTGGTCTATAGCTGTAATGCCTCCACTAGGTCTGTAAAGTACATTCCTTAATTCATGTAAAATTGCATAAATCTGTGTGTGTGATACAGCATAATTTTTCTTTTGAATTTATATCAAAAACCACAATCTTCTTAACCCTTTCCTATCTTAAGCTATTTTAATTTTCTTCTGTTTTTTTTTTCCTCCCCTGTTTTTTTTCTGTTCATGTAGCCATATAAAGACTCTGCTTTGCAGAATAAGTTGACATGTTTTATTTTCTAATGGCACCATTTAATAATCTATATTGGGGAAAAAAGTATCATTAGGGTGGAATTGGAAGAAAAACGAAAATTTGCCACTATTTCATGGATTTTTATTCTTATAGCAGAGGGGCAATGCTACGTTAAAAGTTTCGGGGTCTGGCCCCGAATGTACTGCTTGCCAGCTAGATACAACTGTATTGCTGTGCTCAGTCCTCAGGCTGTGAGAGGGAGTGGTGTTATTTACATGGGACTGAACGTTTGAGGGGGCTGAGGGAGGGGTGATGTTATTTACATTGGACTGTATGTTGAAGGGGGCTGAAGAGACGGTGTGATG
Organism: Bufotes viridis; assembly: GCA_033119425.1. Taxonomy (NCBI): domain Eukaryota; kingdom Metazoa; phylum Chordata; class Amphibia; order Anura; family Bufonidae; genus Bufotes; species Bufotes viridis. The sequence continues at coordinate 39,939,701 of CM065599.1, forward strand.
TTATTTACATGGGACTCTATTGTGGAGGGAAATAGTGTTATTTACATGGAACTGTATTTTGAAGGGGACAGGATAGATGGTGTGATGCTATTCACATGGGACTTTAGGGTGGAAGGAGGAATATGACTACAGGAGGCATTATAAATGGGGGCAGTATAAATCCAGGGAACATTATAGGCGCTCTTATTACCACTGGGGGAACAATAGGGGGGTCTTATTTCTACTGCAGGGCTCTGTGAGGGCATTATTAATACTGAAGGGCTCTTCTACTAATGGGGACACTTTTGTGGAGTATTATCACTGTTGGGGCACTGTAGGGGGCACTATTACTAATGAGGGCATTCTACAAGGGAATTACTAATGGTGGGACTTGGAGGAGCACTATTATAATCAGGGGGGGGGACTATGAGTATGGCAGTAATATTTTTAACCGATTTAGGTGACTTAAACATGCGACAAGTGTGAGTGCATTGCAGTCTATGGTAAAATTCTGTTGTTCCTATTGAGCTCTTTGAAAAGGAACTTAGTAGAAAACTTTTTGAGATCCAGTTTGGTTTTGAATCACCAACTTTTTTCAAAAGTTTATTTTTTACCCAAATCGATTCTACTCGAATCAAAGTTATTCCAGTTGCCCTGGAACATGGCTATAATCTCATAGGACTCAACATTTTTAGGGAAAGATTCAAATATGTTATCTCTTTTCGTAAATTTTAATGAATTTTAGTTTTTTCTCTCCCACTCCCCCCTCACTAAGCTCTTAAATACAGTGACAGCAATTGTAATTAACCCTTTCATGACTAAGGGTCATTGATGCCCCCATGACCACGTCTAATTTTGCAAATCTGACATGTATCACTTTATGTGGCAATAACTTTGAAACGCTTATACTTATCCAAACCGTTCTGAGACTGTTTTCTCATGACACATTGTACTTCGTGATAGTTATAAGTTTGAGTCAATATATTTCACATTTATTTATGAAAAAATCCAAAATTTACTATAAATTTTGAAACATTCACAATTTTTGAAATTTCAATTTCTCTGTTTTAAAACAGAAAGTGATACCTCATAAAATATTTATTACTTAACATTTCCCATATGTCTACTTTATGTTGGCATCATTTTGTAAATTTCATTTAATTTTTTTAGGACATTAGAAGGCTTAGCATTTTAGAAGCAATTCTTAAAATTATTAAGAAAATTTCCAAAACCCACTTTTTAAGGACCAGTTTAGTTCTGAAGTCACTTTGTGGAGCTTACATAGTGGAAAACCCCCATAAATTAGCCCACTGCAGAAACTACACCCCTCAAGTTACTTAAAACTGATTTTACAAACTTTGTTAACCCTTTAAGTGTTCCACAAGAATTAAAGGAAAATGTAGATGAAATTTCTAAATTTCACTTTTTTGGCCGATTTTCCATTTTAATCCATTTTTCTCTTTTACACATCGAGGGTTAACAGCCAAACAAAACTTAATATTTATTACCCTGATTCTGTGGTTTACAGAAACAATGTGGTCGTAAACTGATATAAGGGCACACGGCAGTGCACAAAAGAAAGAGCACCATATGGCTTTTGGAAGGCAGATTTTGCTGGACTGGTTTGTAGAGGCCATGTCCAATTTAAAGCCCCCCTGATGCACCCTTACAGTAGAAACTCCCAAAAAGCGACCCCATTTGGGAAACTACAGGATAAGGTGATGGTATTGTTGGTACTATTTTGGGGTACATATAATTTTTAATTGATCTATATTACATTTTTTGGGATGCAAGGTAACCAAAAAATGTCTGTTTTGGCACCGTTTTTATTTTTTGCAAGATTCATCTGACAGAATAGATCATGTTGTTACGGATGCAACAATATGAATATGTTTGTTTCAGTTTATGCAATAAAGCATTTTTGAAAAAAAATATGTTTTTCTGTTCTGAACGCCTTTTTTTTTTACTTTTCTGCCGATCGTCTTGTACAGTGGCTCGCTTTTTGCAGGAAGAGTTGACATTGTTATTGGTACCATTTTTGGGTACATATGATTTTTTGATCATTCATTATTGCACTTTATCGGGCAAGGTTGTTTTGGAACAGTTTTTATTTATTTATTTTTACAGCGTCCACCTGAGGTCATGTGACATCTTTATAGAGCAGATAATTACAAACGTGGCAATACCTAATATGTATACTTTTTCTTATTTATTTAAAGAGGACCTTTCATGGGTCCAAACATAATAAAGTAAGTAGCAGGACATGTAGGGGTTAATAGAAGGATCCCCCATGAACTTAATATTTTTTCCAATGCTAGTGATTAGCATACAACGTGGGAGAATTTAAGGGGCCAGAGAGGGTGAACTGAGTGGCGGATAGAAAAGATAATAAGTGCTGGGAGATCCCTGCATTAACCCCTACATGTCCTGCTACTTACTGTATTATATTTGGACCCATGAAAGGTCCTCTTTAAGTTTTACACAATAATAACATTTTTGAAACAAAAAAAATATGATGTTTTAGTGTCTCCATAGTCTCAGAGCCATAGCTTTTTTATTTTTTGACTGATTGTCTTAGGTAGGGTCTCATTTTTTGTGGGACGAGGTGTCGGTTTGATTGGTACTATTTTGGGGGCATATACCTTTTTGATCGCTTGGTGTTGCATTTTTTGTAATGTAAGGTGACAAAAAATAGCTTTTTTGGCACTTTTTATTATATTATTTTTACGGTGTTCAGCTGAGGGGTTACTTCATGAGATTTTAAAAGCTGATTGTTACGGACACAGCGATACCTAATATGTATACTTTTTTACATTTATTTCATTCAATAATAGCATGTTTGAAACAAATAAAAATTATGTTTTAGTGTCTCCATGTTCTAAGAGCTATAGTTTTTTTATTTTTTAAGCGATTTTCTTAGGTATGAACTCATTTGCGGGATGAGTTGATGGTTTTATTAGTTCTATTTTGTGGGACATACACCTTTTTAATTGCTTGGTGTTGCGCTTTTTGTGATGCAAGGTGACAAAAATAGCTTTTTGGACACATTTTTTTCTATGGTGTTTATTGGACTGGGTGGATCATGTGATATATGTATAGGGTCGTCGTTATGGGCACGGTGATACTTAAAAAAATTAAAAAAATAAACTACACATATTATCTCTTATACAGTAAATGAGCAGATATAGGAAAAGGCAATTTATTTTATTTTTAATTTATATTTTTATTATTTTTTATTTTTATTTTTTTCACACTTTTTTTTATCAAGTCCCACTTGAATCTTGAAGATCCAGTGGGGCTGATGGCTTTACTATACTTTGTAATGCTCTTGCATTGCAAAGTATAGTAGTATCAGGTTTCCTCATAGATGGCAACACCGGGCTCCTTTGAAAAGCGCCCGGTTACCATGGCAACTATCATGGCAGCCTGATGGTTGAGAGAGGGAGCCCCCTTCCTCTATTAACCCCATGGATGCCACTGGCACGGCATCTAAGGGTTATAGCAGCGTGTCAGCATACAGTTGGCACTCACTGCTGATGGTGGTGGCTCAGGAACAGAGCCGCCGCCATCACATACAGCAGGGGGACCGCATCCGGGGCAGGGGTTATAAACGGAGGCAGGTGACGGGGTACAGCCAGCATGGAGGGGTCACGGATGGGGCACTGCTGGGACAGAAGTGCAAAAGAGTGCATGGCCGGCATAAAGTTTGGAGGGGGGGGGGCGCACAGATTGATGCAGGTGGCACAGATGGGGCGCACAGATTGAGGGCACGGAGCACACACTACCTGATTTTAGGCTCTCATCTGAATGCAGATCAGAGCCTGAAACAGGCACTTTCACACTGCCGCAATCCAATTGGTTAGTCTGCACAAACTAACCAATGGGATCGATCTCCGGCAAGGGGCCACTCTGATTGGTCTCTTGCCGGCATTACTGGACTGTATGCTGTACGTCACAGCGGCAGTCATGGGGCAGAAATTTTAATCCAAGCATTTTGCAGCACTTGGATTAAAGAGCTGCCAGTACGTTTATATATGTGCTAGCTGCACGGTGTCATCGCATGTGCTTTTTCATATTCGAAAGCCTCCAAAAATTGGCCCTTATTGGGGAAAGATGATGTTTAAACACACACAGTGTTATGGAAAATAAAACAGTGACTTGTTGGGAGACCAAGTGTCCAAAAATAATGCCTTGATGGGGTCAGAATGCCTGCCCATACAACACGCAAAAGCCTTAATTGTCAGAAGGAAAAGTGGCTCATTCTGAACAAGCCTAGGAAAATTTTCCCCTTTGACTGGGAGCAGCAGTAGTACAGTGTGGATATAGACAGGGTAGGATAATCAGAGGCACATGGCTGCAATAGTAGTGGCAGCAGATGCAGCAAAGCATGGAATATACAGGCAGTAGATCGGCTGTCTATGGGTAGTAGTAGTAGTGGTATTAGTAGCAGCAGATACATAGTATTAATAGTGGTGGCAGTAGGGTATTAGCAGCAAGGAGTAGCAGCTGCAGCGCTGTTGGTAGCAGCAGCCATATGGTACATGTTGGCAGGCAGACAAACTGCAATAGTGGACTGGTATGATGAAGGCAGCAGCAGCCATAAGGAATGTGATGCTAGTCAGGCAACTGTGACAAAATGGGCCACTCTAAGCAAGGCCAGATCTATTCATTGGCCTTAGTAAGAGGAGTGTGAAAATCCTTCCAAATCCAGGTCTGGTTAATTTTGACCAATGTTAAGTCACTGGCCAACTTGGTCAGTGTGGGTGTTACCATACTCCCTGTGGGGCTGAAAACTCTCTCCGAAATTACACTGGAGGCAGGGCAAGAAAGAAGACAGAAAGAATACTGGGCCAGATCAGGCCACTGTTCTAGTCTGCTTGCCCAGAAGACCATGGGGTCAGGGAACAGAGTATGCGCCAGAGACAGGCCAGGGTCAAGGTACACCTGAATCTGGGCATTGAGGAAGGAGATTTCAGCTTGCCGATTTGCCTCAGCCTGGCAGATGAAAAAATTGTTCCATCATGTTGAGGAGACTTAACTGGCTGCTGCTACGGCTTCTGCAGCTTGTGGCAGTGGAAAGAGAGTGACTCGGAGGGGGGGGGGGTAAACTCGGGGGAGAGTGTCCATCACTGATGGTAAACATCTGCTGGCTGAAAGCTACGGCAAGATGCATAAACGTTTCCTGGTAATAACGTTATTTGGCCGTTTTCAGAGGGAGGAAAACATTTCCCCATTTAGCTTTAACAGAGATGGTCTAGAAGCATGGCTATCCAGTAATCATCAGACTGCTTGATGTGAATGATGCACTTGTTACTGCATAAGTAAGCAAATATACAGTTCGCAATTCTGTCCAGCGTGCCCGAGTAGCCAGTTCTTTCCAGCTCCTCAGTCCACTGGAAAAATTGGGTGTCATGGCTGGGGTCACCGTCATCATCATCATCCGCCACCTCATTCAGCGGAAGATCCTCATGCTCTTCCTCCATGGGAGTTTCTCCTTGTGGGTCCCCAATAGTGGCAGGATGGACTGCAAGATGCGTTAGCTGTTCTTCTGCCGCCAGTATCTCATGCTGTATGTCAGTGTCGGTTCTAAGATAAATTTGAGGAGGATGTAAGTGTTCATACCGCAGCTGTCCCTACTGACAAATATTGTGGCCTCTTCGAAGGGCTTCAGTACCCAACAAGCTGCTACTACCTGAACTCGAAAAAACATATGCTCCCTGCTGAGGTGGCCTGTAGCATGACCAAATCATTCACAGCTTTCCGCTGCTCGTACAGATGCTCTAGCATGTGCAATGTTGAATTCTAGTGAGTTTGAACGTTGTGGATTAAGTCGTGAGAGGGCAGACTGTTCTGTTGCTGAAAGTAAAGAAGAGTGTACCTTGCCATGTAAGAATGGCTGAAATGTGAGCACAGTCTTGTGCAAGCCAGTGTTCTTTTTCAAAAAGTTTTGCACAACTAGGTTAATAACATATGCCTTGCAGGGAGCAAGTGTTGTTTCCAACACTATTCGCCTCTTGCCCAGTTAAATTTGGTGGGTTGACAGCTCCTCCTCCCCCCTACCCTGGCTATTGGAATAAAGAAAGGTTCCAGAAAACTCCATTGTTTGCCGTCCTTTCCAAGACTTCTACAGGCGATCCAGGCGCAGGAGGTGTTAATGTGGGTTTTTTATGCTTATCCCACATTACCCTCCTGGGTGAAGTGAGTCTGTTCTTTACAACTTGAGTTTAACAAACCTGTTTTTTTGACTATTTTAGTGTTATACTATGTTTTTATTCATCTTAACGGCTTATCACTGTCCCATAATACCTTAGTGGATGCAAACTCTGAATATATTTTACCTAATTTTTGGCGCCACTATAGTGGTTCTTTTTTTCTTTTTACCCGTTTGGCTTTCACACGTCAAATTTGGTTATCTCTTATGACCACCTTACCTCTCCTAGACTAAGGTGCAACCACTGGCAGCCTCTTCACTCACACCCTCTCCATTCCTCACTCCTTCCATCTCATCCCAAAATCCTTTTTGGCGCCCTGCCGAGTTAAATCTAGGTTCCTTATCCAAAGCAACCATCAGTATTTAACACTCTTCTTTTTCTCCTCTGTTTCTCACAATCCACCACTGTTTGCCTACCAGATGGGGTGATACTGATTCAAGTGGTTCAATAGAGCTGTAGTGCCTATATTTGAGTATGACTGTCCATGGCTTTTTTCACTCACTCTTGCAGTGCTAGTACAGGGTACAGCTTCTGTCTTCTAGCAGCATGGAGAAAAACTGCTAGATGGGAGATATTCCCGCAGAGCTAATAGCAGCTGAGCTTTTTTAGCTATTGCACATTTGGAGCCTAATGCACCCATATTGTCTTGGGCATCACCAGTTTGTTAAGCAGATCTGGCCCTGGCAGTTCTTTCTAGATTCTGGCTGTACATTGCCTCTGCTCTTTATTGCTGCCGCTACCACCACCCTCAGGTGTAGAGAAAAACAGGTTGTGTTTGTGTTCAAATGGAAAAAAAATTCTTACAGGTAGCTGCTTATGAGGTAGTTGTAACAAATAGAAGGAAGTATACTCCAGCACGGTTCCAATGTACTTGTAGTTGCACTCAATTCTCCAAACAACGGTAGCAAGTACAGACAAAAAACTCCACATCCACCACAACAGTGACGCGTTTCAAACTGTCGTTCTTTAAAAAAAAAACTGCTTATAAGTCAGTAACACATAAGTCAGTAACACATCCAACCTCAGCTCCTCACTCTTCAATCCCTGGCTGAAAACTTTCCCTGCCTTTCCCTATTCTACACAATTATTCCTTTTTCAAGCCGTTCATTTAACTGTTCTTGACACCAGAATAGAAGCTTGATTGTGACTGTACACTGTCCCTAAAATTGTTTTCTTCCACAGACTTCTATACTAATCTACCCTCTTTCACAGCCGAACACAGAATGATGTACTCATTTTGAAAGTACACACAACTGCCATAGTAGCTGAACAGCTCATTCCGTCTCATCACAGGGAAGCAATTTGATCACAGGAGTAGCCCACTCCCAGTAATTGACCCCTCAGATACCATGAGAAGAAATGTATCAATAGAGCAGCTCCATAGTACCTCACATATTTCCTAGGAATGCATCAGCCAGTCCAAGACCCCAGATCCATTAGGGTCAACACGATAATATCACAATAAAGAATGGTGGCAGCATCATTAATCCAAAAAGGTTTATTCTCACGTCAGAGAACCGGTATACAGAAAAAACAGATCAAGGATACGGACATATGTACAGGCGTACTGACACGGAACAGCAGGTGAGGACCCACTGCACCACTGACTGACAATACACTGGAGGGGCGTGACTAAGCAACATCTGGTATTCACTAGAGCCTCAGATGGTGAGGGTAGGCTTGGGATGAAGGTAGTTGCCAGGGGCTACTCCAGAGCATAAACCAAGTCAATGGCAGCTAGTCCAGACAGATCAGGAGATAACAGAAATAGTTACCGGCAGGAAGCATAAACATATGGGGTTTAGACAGTGACGTAGCCAGGAGCAATGGAATACATGAATAACAACAGAAGCAGTTACCTGCGTCGCAAGCAGAAGAAGCTACGCTGCCACGGGCAGAGCTGCACAGAACAGAGTAAGGGAAATCCCCCTCCAGGGACCACAGGAACCCTCTTCTGAAGGCAGGACGGAACAACAGACAGCCATGAACAGAACAAGGACAGAAGTCAAAGGCACTACAGGACACACACATGGGACAGGATACATCAGAGGCAGTTAAGCACTACCAGGCTCTCAGAGGCAGTTACGCACTGCTAGGCGATACACAGAACAGAACAGGATAACAGACCATTACATGATACATCAGATAGGGCAGGTACAGTACAGAACATGACATCAACACCATAACAGAACAGATACCGGAGAACAGACACTTGATGCAAAACCAGGTGGCACCACGAAGAAGGGTAGATGGAAAACCCCCAGGAACAGAAGCAAGGTGCTACACCTAGCAGCCACAGACAGGACAGACTAGCAAAGACTGACCCCAGAACCACAGCTCACAGGTACATATACAGTTGTGTTCAAAATTATTCAACCCCCAATGCTGTAAAGGGTTTTAGGGAATTTAGTGTACATTTGTAATTGTGTTCAGAATGAAATCTTACAAGGACTTTTTAAAGAACCAAATGCAACTAAAATGACATCAATTGTTTTTGTAATACAGTATTAAATGTTTTTTTTTTTGTGATTTCTTCATTGACACAATTATTCAACCCCTTAAAGACTACCACTCTTAAGAACAGAGGTTCATTCAAGTGTTTTCAATCAGGTATTGAAAGCACCTATGGATGTCAAGGAGCAGCAGTCAAGCATAATAAGCACCAATTAGGCAGATTTAAAATGACTGTGATACTCAGCTCCTTCTAGACATTTACTGGTTTGTTTAAAAACATGGTGAAGTCAAGAGAATGGTCAAGGAAGACAAGAGAAGGGGCGATTTCTCTTCACAGGAAGGGCAATGGCTATAAGAAGATTGCAAAGATGTTAAACATACCAAGAGACACCATAGGAAGCATCATTCGCAGATTCAAGGCAAAGGGCACTGTTGAAACGCTACCTAGTCGTGGCAGAAAGAAGATGCTGACTTCAACTGCTGTGTGCTACCTGAAGAGCAAAGTGGAGAAAAGTCCCCGTGTGACTGCTGAGGAACTGAAAAAAGATTTGTCAGATGCGAGTACTGAAGTTTCAGCTCAGACAATAAGGCGCACACTGCGTAATGAAGGCCTCCATACCAGAACTCCCAGGCGCACCCTCTTGCTGTCTCCAAAGAATAAGAAGAGTCGACTGCAGTATGCCAAAAGTCATGTGGACAAACCACAAAAGTTTTGGGATAGTGTGCTGTGGACTGATGAAACAAAATTAGAACTGTTTGGGCCCATGGATCAATGCTATGTTTGGAGGAGGAAGAGCAAGGTCTATGAAGAAAAGAACACCTTGCCTACTGTGAAACATGGTGGGGGGTCAATCATGCTTTGGGGCTGTTTTGCTTCTACAGGTACAGGGAAGCTTCAGCGTGTGCAAGGTACCATGAATTTTCTTCAGTACCAGGAGATATTGCATGAAAATGTGATGCAGTCCGTCACAAACCTGAGGCTTGGGAGACGTTGGACCTTTCAACAGCACAATGATCCCAAGCATACCTCCAAGTCCACTAGAGCATGGTTGCAGATTAAAGGCTGGAACATTTTGAAGTGGCCATCGCAGTCACCAGACTTAAATCAGATTGAGAACCTCTGGTGGGACTTAAAGAAAGCAGTTGCAGCGCGCAAGCCTAAGAATGTGACTGAACTGGAGGCTTTTGCCCATGAAGAATGGGCGAAGATACCCGTAGATCGCTGCAAGACACTTGTGTCGAACTATGCTTCATGTTTAAAAGCTGTTATAACTGGAAAAGGATGTTGTACTAAGTACTAAGATTGAATGTCACTTGGGGGTTGAATAAAACTGATAATGATGTGAGCACAGAAAAGACATTTGTGGTTCTTCCATTATAAATGTTATGTTAACTTTGTCTGACTTACAAGTGCCTCTTTGATTTAATTGTAAACAAGATGGCTGAAATGATCAAAATCAATGTCAAACTGGCCAAAACACTCAATTTCAGTGGGGGTTGAATAATTTTGAACACAACTGTAGCTGGTTAAGAGGCACCTGGAAAAGCAAAACACAACCAAGGCAAAGCAGACAGAGGTTGATAACCCCATCAGCACTGGAGCTCAGAACAATAGGATACCCAGGTACAGAACCGGTCGTTGCCCCTGGCAACCGGCATACACAGAAACACCCGCAGCCAGCATGCCAGAGTACAACCAACCCGGCAGCACAGACAATCAGAAGAATCACAGGGAAACAACCTCCTGTGACACCGCAGAGACGGGGAGAGCCAACATACACAGGCGGTTCACAACAGACCCCGCAGCCAGCACGCAGCCTTTAGCAACCAGCCAGCACAGAATTTCGACCTGCAGTGAGTACGCAAGGGCTCATGCAGTCAGCCTACACGGAAAAAACACTGTGACAAGCAGAAGTTATGGCTTTATGCACCTGAAACAAAGTATTGGCAGCAGAGTGTCAGAGCCAGTTGAATACTAGAGTAACTGGCAAGTGGAGCTTAATGGAGCCCAGAGGTGTAATATGTAAAGGACGGCGGCAATAAGACTGAAGCAGTGGTTACAATCAACTGTTTTTTTTTTACTGTGGGATATACAGCACACAGTAAGCAATAATGCAACAAGTACTAAATATTTACATGTAAAGCTGTAAGTCTATATTTAGGATAAACAAATTTCTTGAAATTTGTTCTTTGTCCGATTTGTCGATTTTCTATGCAAGCCTCGTGGACCCTCAGCCCTCCTTGGCCGGGTACCACACGGAGATTCTCAGACTCCAGGTCTCTGTATCACAGAGAATCTCTCTCCCCTCTCCCCAGACTGACATACTGGGTGGTGCTTTATGCCAGCCTGATTACAGCAGGCTCTCCTGCGATCACCTTAGGTGAAAGGGAAAACCTGTAGTGGAAGGGTGTGGACTGGCAACTCCCTCTACCAAGCCTAGCCACCAGTCCCAGTTAAATTCAGCCCAGAACTAATTACCAAAACTGTCTCAGCAAACTATGCTTTGATGAGACCACTGCTGACCTCTGGATTTAGTTGTCTCATCCAGATGAGGTACCTGAATGGGGCAAACACACCTTCCAGCACTGTTCACATTATAACATATGCTTAATAACACAGTACAATGTTGAATGTGTTATTCCTTTTTTATATTAGAAGGGAAATTAACGAGAAAGAAAAAAGTGAAGGGAATTTGTTGTGGAGGGAGGTAATATTTTGAAGGTAACAATGGTTAGGAAGAAGGATGATAAGGAAAAAGGGGGTGGAGCAGAGGAGGTTTGGAGTGTATGCCTCTCCCAGACAAGAGGTGTCGAGAACAAAAGGAGATCGGGAAGGAAAAATAAATAGATTTCTACAAGTTCCACCTATTGTAGTTATAAGGGGCAGAGTAAATCCAACCCCTAAATAAAAAACCTGGTGGGGAGTGGTGAGGATATGGAAGATTCTGAGGAGGCGTTATCATCATACAGCTACTGTATACTCTCCTACATTATCTGACATGTCAGCAGTGTCTAAATCCAATTTAGTGTTGGAGATGATAATGAAACAAATGGGAGAATTAAAAGCTGAAGTACAGCTGATTAGAGATGATTGTAAGTAGGTTGTCGAAAGAGTCAGTTGTGCAGAACAAAGGATAAGTGAGTTAGAAGATCAAATGCTCAGAGTTGTTAAAGATCTTAAGACCTGAAAGGGGAGAATGGGGCCCTCAGCAAGAAAATCACAGAATTGGTAGATAGCTATAGGAGATCAAATATTAGACTTATAGGTATACCTGAGAAAATGGAGGGTGCAAACTGTGCATAATATATTCAAAATTGGATTACCGAGGTGGTTGGTGGGGAGAATCTCTAACTTTTTTATAGTTGAGAGAGCACATAGGATACCAATGAAAAATGCAGTGGGTAATTATCCAAGAACAATAATAGCAAAAATTATGCAGTTTAAGGATAAAGAGGTTGTTATGCGTCAAATAAGATCACTTGAATCTGTGGAAATATATGGATTAAAACTATCAGTTTATCCAGACTATTCTTCTACAACTCAAAAAGAGAGAAATATATTGATGTTAAACGTACACTCTGTCAGGAGGACATAGCTTACTCTCTTATGTACCCTGCTAAACTTAGAATTGTATATAAAGACCAGGTTAGAATTTTTTCTTAGTCTCAGGATGTGAATAAGTGGTTGGAGACTGTGGTTTTATGATCTGCTAAGAGGTATTATAGTAAAGCAAGGCGAAGCAGGTTATTAATGTTTGAGAGAAGTGGATAGGGATGTGGACTTCACATCAGTAGAAGGGTGTGAATTCTCTACGTGAGAGTGAAACACCAGAGGGGGAGGGATGGAAGAGAGCAAGAGGGAATGGGGGAAACTTTTTCTTTTTTTTCTCTCTCTCTCCGGAGTGGTTTTGATATAAAGGATATTGCCGTGTTCAGTGTAATAGGTAGCCTTACTTCCAGCCATAGTATGTTTAACGGAGACCCATATGTTAAAAGACAGATTGGGTCTTTTTAAAAGGAAATGGATAGCTTATCAATTTCACTCTGTTTACAGTGGGTAAAATAGAGGGGTTGAGGGGTTAGTATTCTTATCCATAAAGATATATCATGCTCAATTATTTCTCAAAAGATTGATGCAGAGGGGCATTATGTCTTCCTGTATAGATGTTATAAGAAAGTAAGATGGGTAGTGGCAGGGATTTATATCTTACCTCCTTATAGGCATGAGGTACTGTTAAAATGTAATGACTTTTTACAGGATAAACATATTTGTCCAATGCTATTGCTGGGAGATTTCAACTGCACAATGAATGAAGATTTGGAAAGATTGACGAAAAAAGATAAGTCAACAAAAGCAGGGCCTATGTCATTAATGGAGAGTGGTGGTCTCGTATGAGCCAAGGTGCATCTCAGACCACTCCCCAGTTTCAATAAAGGTGGGTACAAGAGTAGAAGCTGTGAATGGCATTTGTAAAGCGTACTTGGTTAGTCCTATCTGGCTTACCTAATGGGACAGGAGGGTAGTCTTGAAGTTGAAAGTGAGCTGATTTCCTTCTTTGAGATAAATGAGGATTCTGCTGGGGCAGATGGGGTCTGGGATGCTGTCAAGGCTTATGTGAGAGGACTACTAAATAAAAAGGTCATATAACTAAAAAAAAAGAGTTTAAGAAGTAGGAAGATGACAAAGTTAATATTGGGACATATGGAAAAAAAATGATAGCTCAAAAAACTATGGAAACAAGAGAAGCTTGGTTGGTGGCATCTAATAATTATGATAACTATCTTAGAGAAAAAGCACAGAACACTGATTTATTTATTTAATCTAGAAGACATTGGGAGGGGGGTAGGCCTGGTAAATAGTGTTGAGTGAACCCTAACTGTAAAGTTCGGGTTCGTAACGGACTTTAAGGTTTTTTCTACCGGGACCAGAACTTTTCAGCCAATCTACAAGCATTTAAGATGTGTTCCCTTAAAAGCTATCACAGCCATGCCTTCTAATGGCATGGCTGTAATTGGCCAGTGCAGCATGTGACCCAGCCTTAATAAAAGCTGGAGTCACGTAGCGCTGCACGTCACATCAGCTCTTACTTGTGTAGGGATAGGATGCTGCTGCTGTGAGGGAGAGATTAGGAAAGAATCTGATATCAGAGCTTGGTGTTAAGTCTGCGACCTACAGCGATATTTTTTGTGGGTGAAATTCAACATTTTTGTACCCTGCCCTGAGCCCAGTGACACAGAAAAATAAGTCAGTTAGGCGGGCGTCGGCGGCCATTTTATGTGAGTGCAGTGCACTTGCACCTGCATATGTGCCAGGGATAATAATTTAATCCTGTTCTTGTAGTTCAGTGGGCGACATATACCTATTTTTTAAGTGCACCTGCACTGCATATGTGCCAGACGAAGGGAAAATAATATAGGTAATCCGTCCGTGAGTTCAGGGACCCAGGGGGTGACATTTACATTTTTTTCTGTAAAGTACCCCTGTGCTGCATATGTGGCAGTGTAATCAATTACGTGAATCCGTCTGTTAGATTCTGGGGGGACAAATTAAAATTTTTTTCCAAAAAATTCCATGTGCGGACTGTGCTGCATTTGTGATAGTGAAAGAAAATCAGTAAATCCATCTGTTCGATCGTGGGTGAAAAAAATTTTTTTTTTGCCAGAAAGTACCTTTGCGTACTGTGCTGCGTTTGTGAGATAGTGAAATATAATCATTAAATCCATCTGTGACATTGTGGTTTAAAAAATCAACTTTTTTTTTAACTAGAAATTACATTTGCGGCCTGCACTGCATTTGTGACAGTGAAAGAAAACAGTAAATACGGTTCTTAGATTGTGGGTGGACAATTCCACGATTATTAGGCCAATCATTCACAAGTGGCTTGGAGAGTGTGTTCCTGCTACATTGCATACCTGACTGAGAAATATATTCTGTAAATTCGAATTCGGCAGCATTTAGATTGTTGGGTTTTCTATAGCCCTTTTTTCTTTCTAAGTACCCCTGCACTGCATACCTGACTGGGAAATAAATGTTGCAAATCCGTCAGTTAGTTTGGTGGGTGAAGGCAAAAAATGAGGAGAGCGTCAAATAAGGGATGTGGCCCTGGTCGTGGTGTTGGTGGAGCTCCTTTTGCAGGGAAAGGACGTGGTTGATCTGTGCCAGCTACACGCACAAATGAAACACATGCCTCGGGTGCGCATAGGCGACAGAACGTTCAGCGTTATATTGTAGGCCCGAATACGGCTCTACGAATGGTGAGGCCAGAACACATACAGGCGATAGTAGATTGGGTGGCTGACAGTGCCTCCAGTTCCTTCACATTGTCTCCCACCCGATCACTGCTGCAAGCTCAGAGTTAGCATCTGCAGCCCATGGTCATATGTCTTTCACCTCACCCCCTTGCATATCAGCCAAGCAGTCTGAGCCCCAAGTCATGCAGCAGTCTCTTATGCTTTTTGATGACTCTTCTGGCAGGGTTTCCGTGGGCCATCCACATAGCCCTGCCCCAGAAGTGGAAGATATTGAGTTCACCGATTCCCAACCTCTTATGTTTCAGGATGAGGACATGGGAAGACCACTGCAGCACGTTTATGATGATGACGAAACCTAGGTGCAAACTGCTGCGCCTTTCTGAAGGAGGGCATGGGTGGAGAGTGGGTGGAAGATGATGTGGAGGATGATGAGGTCCTAGAACTCCACATGGAATCAAGGTGATGCGAGTGACATGTGCAGTTCAGAGGAAGAGGTGGTGGTCGCACAGAGCCACCAGCACAGCAAAAAAGGGAGCAGGGTGCAAAAGCAGTGCGTCCTTTCCCTAGACAGTACGCCTGCTACTGCCCAGTGCCCACCGCACCCAGGGACCAAGCACACCAAAGCCAGCTCCAAGGAGTTCTCTGGCATGGCAGTTCTTCATACAATGTGCTGACACAAGACACGAGTGGTATGCACGCTGTGCAATCAGAGCCTGAAGCGACGCATAAATGTTCTAAACCTGATCACAACCTGCATGACCAGGCATCTAAATGCAAAGCACGAGCTTCAGTGGAGTAAACACATCAAAAACCAAGAAAGGTCTCAGGCTCTTCCTGCTCCCTCCTATGCTGCAGTCTCGGCTTATTCCTCCACCTCTGGAGTGACAGTGGCACCTGCCACCCAGCAAACAGAGGATGTGGCAGAAACGCCACCACGTCCGTCACCGTCACCAAGCATCTCCACAATGTCCCATGGAAGCATTCAGCTGTCGATCTCCGAAACACTGGAGAGAAAGAGGAAGTACCCCCCTACCCACCCGCAATCCCTTGCCCTAAATTTCAAATTCCTGGCCTTTGAAATGCTGTAATTCCATCTGGTGGAGACGGACAGTTTTAAAAACCTTATGGCGGTGGCTGTCCCACAGTACGTGGTTACCAGAGGCCACTACTTTTCCAGGCGAGCCATCCCTTCCCTGCACAACCAAGTGGCGGACAAAATCAGGTGTGCACTGCGCAACGTCATCTGAGGCAAGGTCCAAATAACTACCGATACATGGACCAGTAAGCAGGGACGTTATATCTCCCTAACAGCACACTGGGTAAATGCAGTGGCGGCTGGGCCTGAGGCGGATAGCAGTTTGGCACATGTCCTTTCGCCACCGAGGATTGCAGGGCATTTCTCTTTGCCTCCTGTTGCCGCCTCCTCCTCCTCCTCAGCTTTCTCCTCTACCTACTCCTCATCTGCTCAGCGTAACACCTTCACCACCAACTAAAGCACAGCCAGGGGGAAACAACAGCTGTCTTTTTTGAAACGTATCTAGGCCTGGTGGTGTGGGATAATGGGCGAAATCTCGTAGCAGCTCTGGGCCTAGCCGGTTTGACGCACATCCCTTGCCTGGCGCATGTGCTGAATTTAGTGGTGCAGAAATCCCTGAAAAACTACCATGATATGTCATAGCTGCTGCAGAAAGTGCGGGCCTTCTGTTCACGCTTTCGGCGTTCTCACCCTACTGCTGCTCGCCTGTCTGCGCTGCAGCGCAACTTCGGCCTTCCTGCTCACCACCTCATATGCGACGTGCCCACAAGGTTGAACTCCACCTTACACATGCTGGAGAGACTGTGCGAGCAGCAGCAGGCGATAGTGGAGTTTTAGCTGCAGCACGCATGGGTGAGTTGCTCTGCGGAACCGCACCACTTCACCACCAATGAGTGGACCTCCATGCGAGACCAGTGTGCCATGTTGAGCTGTTTCAAGTACGCTACCAACATGGCCAGTGCCAATGACGTCGTGACCAGCGTTACTATTCCACTTCTATGTCCCCAAGAAAAAACGCTTTGGGCGATGATGGAAGAGGATGTGGCACAGGAAGAGGAGGAAGAGGGATCATTTCCACAGTTATCGGGCCAGTCATTCACAAGCGGCTCGGAGGGTGGGTTCTAGCACCAACATAGGCCAGGTACACAATTGTCCTGCCAGGGCACAGTTCTGGAGGATGAGGAGAAACCGTGTTCACAGCAGTATGGCACCCAAAGCAGCTCAGGCCATCACTGCAGCATGGCTGGGGGGATACGGAGGACACAGACGATAGACCTACCACAGAGGACAGCTTGTAGTTGCCTCTGGGCAGCCTCGCACACATGAGCGACTAGATGCTGCACTGCTTGCGCAACGACTGCTGAGTTGGCCACATTCTAACTAGTGTTGAATACTAGGTGGCCACCCTGCAGGATCCCTGTTAAAAGGACAACGTGCTGTCCTTAATTCCCTCACTGGAGCGTGATCGGAAGATGCCCGACTACAAGCGCAAGCTGGTAGACACGCTGCTGATGACATTCCCACCTGACGCAGGGGCCTCAGTGGAAGTACAAGGCGAAGGCAGAGGAGGAGGAAGAAGTTTCCAACGCAGCTGGGGCACCATCTGATATGGAACGTCTTAGCAGGAGGCAGCATTTCAGCAATATGGTGGAACAATATGTGTGCACACACCTACACGTACTGACTGATGGGTCTGCCCCATTTAACTTCTGGGTCTCCAAATTGGGCACATGTCCTGAGTTTGCCCCTTGCCCTTTACACCTTAGCTTTCCCTGCAGCCAGTGTATTGTCTGATCGTGTGTTTAGCACGGCAGGGGGCGTTAATCACAGACAAGTGCAGCCGCCTGTCCACAGCCAATGTGGACAAGCTCACGTTCATTAAAATGAACCAGGCATGGATCCCACAGGTCTTGTCCGTACCTTGTGCAGAATAGACATGTATATTGGCATCACCCAGCCTTTGTTATACTCCAGTGCACTTTCTCTTTGTTTTCTTTTCAATATTTCCCAATGTTTTGGGGTCTGCCCAAATAAAATAAAATAAAAAATAACAAAAACAAAACACAGTGTTGGCGACTTCCTCCTCCACCACCGCTTCTACCTTCACCATCACTACAACCACCTCCTCAACCTCCTGCTCCATATGGACCTCCTCCTAGTTCAAGATTATTATTTTTAATTTTTATGTATTTTATGTTAAGTCATTTCCCTATCCACATTTGTTTGCAGCGCAATTGTCCTCTTCTTATCCCCATTTTGCTTCCTTTTGCAGCCATCTAGCCCTATCCATGACTTTTATAGAGCCATTTTAGAGCCCCAAAGTTTGGGTCCCTATTGACTTCAATGGGGTTCAGGTTCAAGTTTGGGTCTCGAACCCGAACTTTGTGGCGAAGTTCGGCCGAACCCGGCGAACCCGAACTTCCAAGTGTCCACTCAACCCTACTAGAGAATTTGTGTCTGGGATCATTAGTATTGTTGATCGAGCACCAAAGTGCTCGGGTGCTCTGGTGCTCAAGTAGAACACTTTGGGATGCTCGGGTGCTCTACAGAGCACCCGAACACAATGGAAGTCAATGGGAGAACCCGAGCACTGAAGAGGTGAGGGTGCCGAGTCCCACTAAGGTCTATGCAGAAGATCGCTGTATAGTGAGGGAATCTCCCAGTGTGACTCCGCAGCTTAGGAGTCCATGCTCTGACTCCATATATAGCTATGTTCATATATGGAGTCAGTGCTTGGGGACACCCAGTGTATTTAAATCTAATTTAGCCACTATTTCTGAAAAGTTTCTGCTGTGATTTGAACTCACAACCTTCTACATCAGAGGCAAGGATCTTAACCACTCTATAATGCTGAATGATAAACTGTCAGAAAAATCTAATAGTAGTTTGTGATTTAGTGAGTATTCCTATACAGCAGGAGTATCATTTTATATTGTAATGCAGGTTAACATGTAGCTGTATAGCGTAGTGGTTAAAGTTCTTAGTTCTAATGTAGAAGGTTGTGAGTTCAAATCCTGGCAGAAACGTTTAAGAAATAGACAGAGTTTTGGGCGAACAGATTGTTGGAAGTTTTCTCATATTCTAATAGAGTGGCGCGCTTACCTACTTCGATGGGGGAAGCAACAATTATTTTAATTCCTAAAGAAGGGAAGGATAGTTTAGATCCGGGTTCGTACTGTCCAATATCATTAATGAATAATGATTGTAAGATCCTGGCCAGAATTTTGGTGAAGAGATTGAGTGGTGTAATCATGCACTTGGTGCATGAGGTTCAAAATGGACTTATTCCTAGAAGATCTACCTCTTTAAATCTCTAGATGCGACAAAAGCTTTTGATAGTGTGAAAAGGGGTTTTCTGTGGGAAACTCTGGGTTATTTTGGTTTTAGTTCTGAGTTTATCAAGTGGGTGAAGATTATTTATAATGATTAGTGTTGAGCGAACATGCTCGGCCGAACACCATTTCGGCTCATACATCGCTAGGCTCAGCACATGGCGGTATTTAGCCAAAAAATGTGCTTGAGCAAAATGCTCGAGTCTCCTTACCGCACATTTCTTGGCTGCTATGCAGCCAGCAAACATGCAGGTAAGTGCTGTCCTCACGGTAATGCCGTAGCCATGTTGGTTACTTGCATTACTGTGATTGGCTGGCCGGAACGCGTCATCGGGTTATATATAACACCCGATGACACGTGTTCGCCTCAGTCTTAGGGCTCATACACACGAACATATTTTCTTTCTTCTTCTTTTCTGTTTTTTTTGCGGACCGTATGCAGAACCATTCACTTCAATTGGACTGGAGAAAATACTGAATGAGTCCTTAGTCAGGGAGAGCTGTGCTGAGGAAGGGACAGACAGTGTAGGGAGTGATATAGGAATATTTTTATTAGAAAAACTTTTCAGAAACCCAAATGTCCTTTTAAGGACTATTGAGTGTGGCAGCAACAATATATATTTTTAGCGCAACCTGCACTAAATGGATAAAACTTTAAAGACCTAAAGGTCCTTTTAAGAACAATTATGTGTGGCAGCAGCGATATCTATTTTAGTGTAAACTGCGCTAAATAGCTAAAACTTTACAGACCCAAAAGTCCTTTTAAGGCCTATTGTGTGTGGCAGCAATACCTATCTTTAGCGCACCCTGCGCTTAATAGTGTGCAATAGTTAGGCCGCTGCAGACAGTGACATTAGTTGTGCGCATCCAAACAATATCTGTGACTTCCAGTGTACTTTTTCCATAGATGTTGTTCGCTGCGGACAGTGACATTAGAAGCGCCACATCTCCTGTTCAAAGTGTGTGCATCCAAAAAATATCTGTGACATCCAGTGTACTTTTTCCGTAGACAGTGTCCACTGTGGACAGTGACATTAAACCGCCACATCTCCAGTGTAAAGTGTGCGCTTTGACATACAGTGTACTTTTTCAATAGACGATCTCCCTTCTTCTGACAGTGACATTACCAATGCCACATCTGCTGTGTAACATGTGTGCTTAAAAAAATGTATCTGTGACATACAGTGTACTTTTTCCGTAGAGGCTGCGGACAGTGACATTACCCGAGCATCCCAACTTAGGTGCTCGATCAACACTAATAATGAACTGAGCGCACTGATACCTGTCACTGGTCAATTGTCTGAGAATTTTTGTATTGAGGGGCATAAGGCAGGGATGCTCCTTTCTCCTTTACTTTTTGCCTTAGTGGTGGAACCATTGGCAACCAAGATCAGACAGGAACAAGGTTTTCAGGGATTTGTAGTGAGGGGAAGTGATGACAAAATATCACTCTATGCAGATGATTTTCAGTTTTTTTCTTGGTGATACCAATGGGACTTTAAATCATGTTATGGGACTGATGGATGAATTTGATAGTTTCTCGGTTATAACAATAAATTGGAATAAATCAATACTGCTTCCGTTGTGTGATAAGATTGAGGTAATAGATTAAAGGTTAACAATTCTGGGTCATCAGGATAATTTTAAATACCTGAGGTTAGAAATAGCAAAGGATGCTTCAAGATTTATAGAATTGAATTTCGCTTCGCTGTTTCGAAAGATTAAAGATAGGATTAAGATCTGGAATAAAGTACCCATAAACAAAGCAGATAGGATAGGATTAATTAAAATGGTTTTACTACCCCAATTACTGTATGTTATTAAGAACTGTCCTTTTTATTTAGGTAAAGCTGTCTTTAAAGAAATGGAGAAACTGTTTAATGATCTCTTGTGGGCAGGTTAGAGAGTTAGGAAAAAATTAAGTTGGTTTACTAGGGCTTATGACTATGGAGGTTTGGAAGTACCGGATATGAAGCTTTATTATTTAGCGTCTAATATTGCAATGATAATAAAATGGAAGCAGGTGGATTACTTAAAGTATTTAGTGAATAATAGTGTAGGATCATTGCCAAATATTTTTGTACTCCTTAAATCAGAACAATTAAATAATAAAAGAGCATATAAGGGTACTTTCACGCTTGTGGCAGAGTGATCCGGCAAGCAGTTCAGTCGTTGGAACTGCCTGCCGGATCCGTAAATCTGGAAGTAAAGTGAATGCATTTGTTGACGGATCCGGAAGTGGATCTGTCTTACAAATGCATTGCAAGAACGGATCCGTCTTTCCGCTTGTCATGCGGATAGACGGATCCGTCTTGTATTTTTTTTTTTACAGTTTTAGAGGTCTGCGCATACCCTTCAGGTATTTCTAATGCCGGATCCAGCACTAATACATTTCAATGTAAATTAATGCCGGATCCGGCATTCTGGCAACTGACCTGGCATTTTGGACGGAGATAATATTGGAGCATTATGCGGTATTATTTCCGTCCAAAACGTCGTTCAGTGACTGAACTAAGGACATCCTGATGCATCCCAAATGGATTTCTCTACATTCAGAATGCATTGAGATACAACTGATCAGTTCTTTTCCGGTATTGAGCCCCTTTGATGGAACTCAATGCCGGAAAGAAAAATGCTAGTGTGAAAGTACCCTAAGATTCCATTGGTTAAATCTCTGGTGGGTTGCTGGGCCACGTTTAAACAACATTTGGGTTTTGTCAGGCATTTTCATGACTATATGCGATATCTGATGATAATATGGTCAAAATGGATGTTCATTTCCTTTAAGAGATAGACTGAACCAGAGTTTTGCTATACAACTAAAGCAGGCCAAGATAGGGTGATGCAGAGGTTAGTCTGTGTAAAAATTTGTACCGAATACAAAGTATATTGTTTTAAAAAGTTAGTGCCAACAGATGTGGGCTTATCTTAAAGAGTATAATGGGTCTCACATACACTGTCTAGAAGACACGAACATGCAATAACAAAGTGTGGTCCTTTCTTAAGTACCGGGGTCAAGAGAGGTTATTGAGTGTCATTCCAGATAGTCAATTGTGTAACGTTTATATTCTTTATGTGATTGCATATAGTTTTAGTATATCTTAACCAATGATACCTATGTTTGTATACTCATATCTAGTTATTGATAACGTATCATTATATCCATTGTGGGGAGTCGCTCTGGTAGACAGCGGTGCGGGTGCAGTTTAGAGGCAAAACAAGGAGTCCAGATTGTGCAACAAACAGTGTTTTATTCACACTTGCACACCATAAATGAAAAACAGTCTCTTTGGTGACAGTTCACACACAACGGAAATAACGTGGCAAAACAAAAACAGGCCAACACAGGTTCAGTCACCTGGGAGGTGTAGGTGCAGGTTCGCACCACGCTGTCGGCCCAGCCGCAGGAGAATCTAGCTTCAGGTAGCCAGGAAAAAAACACCTCCTTGCTGAGCTCTTTCCTCCAGGACAGAGAACTCCTCAGCCCTGTTAGCAGCTCCAGGATAATCACAGCCTCCAGCTGCTGAGCTGGCTGAGCTTTTAAACTCAGCCCAAAACCAGGACTGGGTCGTGGGGAGCAGCCACCCACCCTACACTTTAGCTGCTCCCGGTAAGAGCCGGCCCGGATCGGCTTTGCAGCCATGCTATTTAAACTCTGTCAGTAGCACTAGCTGCTGCTGACATCAACAAAACGGGCTCTTACCTCACCGAGGCTATGAACCTCGGTGACACATACCTGCCATCCACGACGGCACCCTGCACCTTACCACACACCCCCTTTGTTCAACCCTGAGGGGTGGACACATGTGAGGCAGTGGACGCGGGAAAGGGCATCTGCATTTCCCTGCAAGCGACCTGCCCTATGTTCCACGGAGAACTTGAAATTTTGAAGGGATAGGAACCACCTGGTGACCCGAGCATTCCTCTCCTTGGCCTGACTCATCCATTTGAGGGGGGAATGGTCGGTCACCAGACGGAACCTCCTCCCTAACAGGTAGTAGCGGAGAGATTCGAGTGCCCACTTGATAGCCAGGCACTCCCTCTCCACTATACTATATCTGGACTCGGCGGGACTGAGCTTACGGCTCAGGAAGACAACGGGATGTTCTTCCCCGTTGACCTCCTGCGACAGTACCGCACCGAGGCCTACCTCCGAGGCGTCGGTCTGTACGACAAACTCCTTGTTGAAGTCGGGTGACTTCAACGCGGAGAAAGCCTCCTCCGCCTTCTCACTCCACCTAACCCTCCCAGACTTTCGTCCCTTCAACAGGTCTGTCAATGGCGCTGCTATTGTGGCAAAGTGGGGCACAAACCTCATGTAGTATCCTACAATCCCCAGGAACGACTTTACCTGCCTGGTGGTGACCGGTAGGGGCCAGCTACGAATGGCCTCTACATTAGTTAACTGAGGTTTGATGACTCCCTGCCCAATTGGCGGGGGCGCCATGCAGGCCAAAGGGTAACACCTTGTAGTGATACAGGCCCTGCGGGGTAACAAACGCGTTTTTTTCCTTAGCCGCCTCCGTTAAGGGTACCTGCCAGTACCCTTTAGTGAGGTCCAGCACAGAAAAATAACGGGCTTGTCCTAAATTTTCAACAAGCTCGTCTACTCGGGGCATGGGATACGCGTCAAACTTGGATACTTCATTTAACTTGCGAAAGTCGTTGCAGAACCGCAACGTCCCATCCGGCTTGGGTATTAGGACTATGGGACTGGCCCACTCACTTTTCGACTCCTCAATGACATCGAGCTTCAACATTAACTGCACTTC
This sequence comes from Bufotes viridis, assembly GCA_033119425.1. Classification (NCBI taxonomy): domain Eukaryota; kingdom Metazoa; phylum Chordata; class Amphibia; order Anura; family Bufonidae; genus Bufotes; species Bufotes viridis. Next base: position 39,963,738 of record CM065599.1, read on the forward strand.
CTCCGCGATGGCCCGCCGCCGAGCCTCGGGTACCCGGTATGGTTTTAACCGGACCTTGGCCTGAGGCTCAGTGACGATGTCATGTCGGATGAGAGACGTGCGGCCAGGGAGGTCCGAGAACACATCCGTGTTCCGACTGAGGAACTCCCTGACTTCCTGAACTTGTGTGGAAGACAGGCTGTCTGCAATTTTTACCGTGGTTACGGCTTCACAGGCCTCGAACTGTGGGGCTGGACCCTTTTCACCTAGAAGCCCTGGCCGGGGCTGTGGTCGTCGGCCGTGTCCCTATCTTTCCACGGCTTTAGCAAATTCACATGGTACACCTGCTCCGGCTTGCGCCGCCCTGGCTGGTGTACTTTGTAATTTACTTCCCCTACCTTCTCGACCACCTCATAGGGGCCCTGCCACCTAGCTAGGAATTTGCTGTCAAGGGTGGGTACCAGATCCAACACTCGATCTTCCGGATTGAAGCCCGTGCACCGAGCCTGACGATTATACACCCTACTCTGGGCTTGTTGCGCTGCCTCCATATGCTCCCGGACCAACGGCAACACCCTTTCTATCCGTTCCTGCATCTGGGTGACATACTCAATGACACTTTTGTGGGGGACAGGCTGTTGTTCCCATGCTTCCTTGGCGATATCCAACAGGCCCCGAGGGTGTCTGCCATAAAGCAGTTCGAAGGGCGAGAACCCAGTAGAGGCCTGGGGTACCTCTCGCACTGCGAACATGAGATAGGGCAGAAGCAGGTCCCAGTCCTTCCCATCTCTAGACAACACCCTTTTTAACATATTCTTTAGAGTTTGGATAAACCTCTCAACAAGACCGTCTGTTTGCGGATGGTAAACGGACGTCCGTAACTGCTTTATACGCAACAATTTACACAGTTCCTTCATTACTTTGGACATAAAAGGGGTCCCTTGGTCTGTCAGAACCTCTTTTGGCAGGCCCACACGTGAAAACATCTCCATTAACTCTTTGGCAATGAGCTTAGCTGAGGTATGTCGCAGAGGCACCGCCTCCGGATACCGAGTGGCATAGTCGAGAACTACCAGAATGTGTTGGTGGCCCCTAGCAGACTTTGGTACAGGCCCAATTAAATCCATAGCAATTCGCTCAAACGGTACTTCAATAATTGGCAGAGGTACCAGAGGACTACGGAAATGTGGCTGGGGGCTAGTTACCTGACAGGTTGGACAGGACTTACAATAATTTTCTACTTCCTTGAACACACTGGGCCAATAAAACCGCTGCAGTATGCGGTCCTGGGTTTTCTGCCACCCCAGGTGTCCCCCAAGAACATGTTGGTGGGCAAGCGCCATGACAAGCTTGCGATACGCTGTGGGCACCACCAACTGTTCAACAGGTTCACCTCGGATTTGGTTCACCCGATACAACATATCCTGCAGAACAATAAATCGTGGGAACATTAATTCAGCCCCTGGTTTCTGGGGTTTACCATCAATTTCCAGCACATTCTCCCAGGCCCTGGTTAGGGTTTGGTCCCGGTGTTGTGCGGTCCCAAAATTTTCCCGGAGACATTGAGGTCTGCCAACTCAGGTCCCGGTGGCAAGTCCTCCGTGTCTCCCACCATTACACTCAGTGGGGTTGTCTCCCCCACTACCGCTGCAGCAGTGGTCACCCCTACCGCTGGCCCTTCAGACTCGGGCTCCCAGGGTTCTGGCCTTCCAGGGGTATCAGGCCACTCTGCTAGGGTTACCCCTGTCTCAGGGCTATTAGTCACTTTCATCTCAGGCCACAGTGACGGAAAACCAGGGAAGTCTCTCCCAATTATTAGTTCATAGGGCAGCTTTGTGGAGATCGCCACTTCACAAGTCCAGGTGCCGACCGCCGTGGACAGAGACATTACAGCAGTGGGATAGTCCTTTAAGTCTCCGTGTATGCACACCACACCCACTGTCCGGCCCGTATACTGGGTGGGCTGTACCAGGGCAGCACTTACCAGGGTTACCAGGCTCCCTGAGTCCAACAGCGCCACTGCCAGGTTATCCCCGACTTGCACCTGGCACAGATGACGATTGTCTATTGTCCCGGGATGCCGGTCGCACACAGTCTCCAGGCATACATGGAAGCCCGGTACCCATAATTAGTCTCCATGGGTTCCCCCACTGTGGACAGTTGGCCCTTATGTGTCCAGGCTCCCGACACTGCCAGCAGACCACTGGGGACGGATCTGCAAGAGGTACATCCCGGGCGAGTTTGGCCGGCCGCCGGGACTGGGGTGGAGATTTCCGGGGTTTGACTGGCCCCCTCCCAAAAGAACCCCCCTGCAGGTTTCTGGTGGCCTCATATCGCTCCACCAGGTCGACCATCTCAAGGGCATTGGTGGGGATACCTGGCCGATCCAGTGTTGAAGGGGGTAAGGCAAGGCCCTCCAAAACATGTCAGCCAGCAGCCGGTCCAGCATAGCAGTTGGACTTAGAACCTCAGGCTGCAGCCATTTTTGCAACCTGTGCAGCAACTCATAGTACTGTGGCCTGGCGGGTTCAGCCACTTTGAAGTCCCACTGGTGGACCCGCTGAGCCCGGACCAACACGTTTACCCCCAGTCTGGCCAGGATCTCCCCTTCACCGTGGAATAGTCAGCAGCCTGGTCGTCTGCCAAATCAAAAAACTTGCTGGGGTCCGGATGCCAGGAGCGGAGCAACCACCTCGGCCCACTGGTCACGGGGTAACTTTTTCCCTCACGGCGACCTTCTCAAAAACCGCCAGGTACGTCTCAACGTCGTCTGCGGGGTCATTTTGGGATCGCCGCACGGACCGCTTTCCGGGCATCATGGACGTGGTGGGACGCTCCTGCCGCCTGTAACGCCATCACATGTTGTAGCAGTAGTTGGTTGGTCTCCCGCTGCTGCACGTTAGCCTCTATGAGAGCCTTCACAGCAGCCTCCATGTTGCCAGAAACTCCTGCTTGCAGCTTTGCTGGCTTAATATATTCCATGCACTTTAGAAAAACAAAACTTCGGCGTTCACGCAAGCCTCACTGCGCATGCCCGCATCCTCCACCAAATGTGGGGAGTCGCTCTGGTAGACAGCGGTGCGGGTGCAGTTTAGAGGCAAAACAAGGAGTCCAGATTGTGCAACAAACAGTGTTTTATTCACACTTGCACACCATAAATGAAAAACAGTCTCTTTGGTGACAGTTCACACACAACGGAAATAACGTGGATTAGATTCCTTCCATGGGTATTTGATGATAAATACCGTTATTACTTTACCTCCTTTAAGGAGAGAGGAATTCATAATTGGCAAAGTGTTTTGCATGAGGTCAAGCTGGAATTTGGTCCATACCGAACCGCTACAAAACGGGACATATATAAACTTGTTTGCAGACCTAGTCAAAGTCCCCGTGAATTCCTCTCTGTCCTTAAAAATGCCTATGGATTGGCATATAGGTCCCCAAACTGGGAGTCTGAGGAGTTCAAACAATTGTTTTATGAGGCTATGCCAACCCAGATAAAACTTAGCCTAGCCAGAGATCTGGACATGCGAGCTCCCCTGGATAGGTTAGTGACAGCTGCCACCTTACTGTATAATATCAGTGAGGGCCATAATTCAGGTGAGAGGAGATTCAAGAAGTCCCCAGAGCAGAGCATAGCTGAGACTAAGGTAAACCCTAGCCTGGGATTTGAATCACAGCCACGCAGGTTCCCTCAATCAACAGGACCTGTCCAACAGAACCAGCGACAGCAAGTAGGACCCCCCCAAACAGACCAAACCCCAAAATAATAATGGATCAGAGGGGAATAATTCAGGTGCTGGGAGGTCTAATTACCGTCCCTATTACAATAGGGGTCCCCAGGGATATAGGCCCTATTACAATTCTCAAAGTTATCGGCGCTGGAATAACAGGCCCAGACAACAGAGGGAAGATAGGCAGGAAACCTCAAATTCACCCAGGAGTAGGTCACCTACCAATAACCAGGGTGCCCAACAAAACCAAAATCCACGCAAACCAAATAGGTTTGATCAGCTGGCAGAACAAGTGGCCCAGCTGAGTGACATGGTAAGTAAAATGTCCCAGATATCCCCAGGAAAACAATCTGAATCTTTTTTAGGGGCAACCGCAATTCCCAGCAATTCAACAGCATAAAGCAGATTGGGCCGGGTCAGAACCCAGGCCGCTGCAAGGGTATTAAGATGATTGTGGTAGAATCTGATGTGATTTCTAATCCCATATTTCCTTGCAGCACCCCTGACCTTGAAATTAGGGCCAGGGGGGAAATGTCTAATATGTCATTTGTCTTGCAGCCTAATAATGTCAATTCCTATGACCAGATGTCTGTTCCAGTGTGTAATCGCATCGTTCCAGCATCTAGCCATGAGCCAGCTGTGACTTGTGGTATCACACAGCTTTTCCCAAAGGAGGGGGCTAACGCTGCTCCTCCAGCTTGTCCTGGGAGACTCAGGAATGCAGAGGTCACGGAGCTGCAGAGAGGTCAACCTCTCAGACAACAGATGGGTAAACATCCTAACTTTCTCTGTGATCTGTTTCAGGTTGATGGCCGATACTTTGTGGATACATATCTCCAAAATGAATTTATCGGAACAATCAAAGGCCTTATAGACACTGGATCCCAAGCCACAATTTTATCTCACACTTATTTCCAACAGGTTTTGGATTTAACATCAAAGAAGCCAAGATTAAGGTCATTTGATGGCTCTTTGATAAGTGTAGGTGGAGATGCCTTACAGGTAAAAGGGACATCCTGGTTAACATTTAAGATTGGCAAGAAGACAATTAGACATCCCACATTGATTGTGGATCTTCCGTATGATCGGTTGATCATAGGAATTGATTTATTGAAAAGATTGAGTTCCATAGTAGACTTCATTAATGAAGCAGTATGGACTCAGGTGAAGGTACCCATTGCCTATGAATATTCCTGCAATGCACAAGCACAACGCAGTTGTCATGTGATTGAGGAGAGGCCTAACTCTGTTGAAGTTCATTTCAGGAACAATCAGTCGCCGGATGTCACGATCCTGAAAAATGGTAAGCCCGAGGAGGATGTCAGCGGTGCCGCTCACATCATTACTATCCAAAGGGAAAGAATCAAGAAGGTAACCCTGGATGATGATGTCATTTCTCTTCAAGGGGGAAATCAGGAAGTCGCGGACCTGACCAAACATACTCAATCAATGGTTCGGATTGAGAAGGTCAATGACAATTTATTGATTCCCGTACAGGTGAATAATGTAGCCCGGGTAAAATACGCCAAACTCAATCTAAAATCCGAAGCTAGCTACATAAGCTTAGGACTTCTAAAACAAGTTACTAATCCTAAAATGATAAAAAGTTCCTCTCCACAGGACCGATGGATTCATGACCTGGATGGAGATTCCCAGAGTTATAATGTTTTTGCGAGATGCATTTTATCTATTTCTATAGGAAATAAGACAACGGAACATGTCTTCATCGTGTTGAATGAACCACGGTACCAGATGTATATAGGTAATGACCTTCTACACAGATTTGCCGTGCAGATTGATCTGGTGAACCATACTCTATGGTCCAGATTACAAGGAAACCCAGAGGGATTCCAGAATGTAGATCAAGCCTTAAGATGGGGACAACAGATGCTCTATGCCGTGAGTATTATGGTTGCTGAGAAGGTTGAAATCCCTGAAGGATGCAAACCATTTCTTCTACCCATTCAAGTCAAGAAGGGACAGAAGCTGAAGAACGCAGACGCGTTGATCTGTTTATCCAACAGAATGCAGCAACTCGGCCTAAAGGTAAAACCTACTCCCCTGATAAATATCCATCAGGATCCATTACAAATGGTAGTGTATAACATGGTTCCCCATAGCATATCCCTACAGAAGGACACCGTGATTGGTCTAGCTATGGATTCGGAATACTACACTTTTGGATTCCAAAATGATGTAATCGGATTAATACCTGATGAGTACTTGACCGAAGAACGGATAGTGGAACAAAATTTTTCCTCTAGCCCTGAGGGGTTATTTAATATTTACTCTGTTTATCCTTTCAGTGCTGAAGAAGGTACGTGCCACATCGAGGAAACATCATTGGTTTTCAACCATGAAATCGATGAAAAGGAGTTCGAGTCATACCAGCAAGAAAAGGATAAGGTACGCTACACCCAGAACGATTTAACTACTGAGCTTGAAGAAGCTTATGAGTTAAGTCAGCCTGAGATCTTTCCAGAACTCAAGGAACGGGTGGAAGAAAAACTCTCCATAGCCGATGCATGCTCCGATGAATCAGAGCGTCAACAGCTAAGGGAACTCTTTACAGAGTTCCAGGAGATGTTTGCCAAGGATTCTTATGACTGTGGGGAAACTGACCTACACGTTGCAAGAATCCAGACGGATCCCAATGCACCTCCTGTTTTTGTTAAACAGTACCGACTTCCGCTGGCGGCTTACGAGTCACTATCGGAAATCGTCAAAAACCTGGAGAAGAGGGGTATCATCCGTCCAGTACACAGTTCGTTCAATCATCCAATACTTGGAGTCCTCAAACCTAATGGTCAATTTCGACTCTGTTCGGACCTAAGGCAACTAAACAAACGTGTCTATATGTCCGGATGGCCTGTGCCATATATTGATCAGTGTTCGGCACAAATTCAGGGATCCAAAATCTTCACTGCCCTTGACTGTGCGCAAGGATATTGGACGATGTGGGGAGTCGCTCTGGTAGACAGCGGTGCGGGTGCAGTTTAGAGGCAAAACAAGGAGTCCAGATTGTGCAACAAACAGTGTTTTATTCACACTTGCACACCATAAATGAAAAAACAGTCTCTTTGGTGACAGTTCACACACAACGGAAATAACGTGGCAAAACAAAAACAGGCCAACACAGGTTCAGTCACCTGGGAGGTGTAGGTGCAGGTTCGCACCACGCTGTCGGCCCAGCCGCAGGAGAATCCAGCTTCAGGTAGCCAGGAACAAAACACCTCCTTGCTGAGTTCTTTCCTCCAGGACAGAGAACTCCTCAGCCCTGTTAGCAGCTCCAGGATAATCACCACCTCCAGCTGCTGAGCTGGCTGAGCTTTTAAACCCAGCCCAAAACCAGGACTGGGTCGTGGGGAGCAGCCACCCACCCTACACTTTAGCTGCTCCCGGTAAGAGCCGGCCCGGATCGGCTTTGCAGCCATGCTATTTAAACTCTGTCAGTAGCACTAGCTGCTGCTGACATCAACAAAAACGGGCTCTTACCTCACCGAAGCTATGAACCTCGGTGACACATACCTGCCATCCACGACGGCACCCTGCACCTTACCACAACGATTAAGGTGGATGAACGAGATCAGTACAAACTGGCCTTTACATTCGGCAAACAACAGTATGCGTGGACCCGACTGCCCTTCGGGTACATCAATGCAGGCCATGAATTTGCAGTGTTCATGCATAAGGCAATGCCTGATGCCGCTGAACGAGGTACCTTATCCTATGTGGATGACATCCTGATCAAAAGTACAACTTTTGTGGAACACGTACAGGAGTTGAGGCATGTACTAACCCAGCTGAGGAAAGCAGGTGTGAAACTTTCTTTACAGAAAGCCCAATGGTGCCGGACCAAGGTGAATTTCCTTGGCCATGAAGTCACTGCCGAAGGAATCAATCCACAGAAGAAGAAAGTGGAGGCAGTGATCAACACAAAATCCCCTACAAATCTCAAGGAGTTGAGATCATTCCTGGGCATGATGAACTACTCACGTAAGTTCATAGATAATTATTCAGAAATTACAAAACCTCTTTTGCAGTTGCTAAAGAAAGGAGTAAAATGGGAATGGAGTGAGAGTCATGAGCAAGCTGTAACCGAGCTCAAGGCCAGACTTATCCAGGCTCCATGCCTTGCTTATCCGGAAGGTGGAAAACCATTCTTTGTAGAAACAGGTTTCACCGACAAAAGCGTAAGTGCAGTTCTTTTCCAGAAACAGGAAAACCAAAACAAAATCATCGCCTATGCCAGCAAGTCATTGTCACCAGTTGAGGTAAGGTTTAACAGCTGTGAAAAAGCATTACTGTCAACTGTGTGGGCTTTGCAGTATTTCAGGAGTTTTATCCAAGGCGAAAGGATCATTGTGGAAACTGCACATCAGCCACTGCAATATTTGCAAAGTGATCGGATAAGGGATGGAAACCTGTCAAACAGCAGGATAACCGCCTGGACAATGTCCTTGATGGGATGGCCATTGGAGATCAGGTACAAGCAAAACAATAAAAACCCAGTTGCTCAAGGATTAGCAGAACTCCATGATTGTTCCAATACGGACCATAAAGGTGAGTCACCAGAAAATGATTTTCTGGAGGAACAGTCATCATCCCCATATAAATCATACGAAGAGGAGTACTGTAAGTCATTACCATGTGTGTATGTTGACGGTTGTTCTTTCCATACCAATGTAGGATCTGAACGTACACTTGTTGCAGGGATTGGAATCGTGTGGAATAACATATTCCAAAACATATCCATCGGATATAAAATCGGTTCCAAAAACAGCCAGATCGCAGAACTTACTGCTGTGTACAAAGCTGTACAAATGGCTATTGAGTATGATATTAAAGAGTTTGTCATAATCACAGATTCTGATTATATTCGTAACAGCTTTGTGGAATACTTTCCCGGATGGAAAAGATCTAGCATGATGAGAAGCAACAACAAGCCAGTCAAACATGGTAAAATGTTTTGTAAAATTGATGAAATAGTTACTACCCACAGTCTCACCATTTACTGGAAAAAGGTAAGAGGCCATTCAAAATATCCGGGTGTGGATAAAGATGGGAATGACTTAGCGGATTCCCTCGCCAAGCAAGCAGCCATTAATGGAGAAGTCTTGGACGTGGATGACCTCATGGGAGCTATCCAAGTGGATGCTATGACAAGGAGTCAGGCCCAAAAGGGAGCTGAAGCCAATGTGGCGCAATTGAGCCAAGATTCCCCTAGTGAGGATCTCATTGTGAGCCAAAAGGGGGATCCAATCATTGGTCTTTTTTATAAACATATCGAAGATCCACGGAATTGTCCCATAACCACGGAGGACTGTGACGGTAAGGAAGAGCTACGGATCTTGATGAAAGGTAAGTCCCAATTCTCATTACAGGATGGATTGTTGATACGGACCTCCAAGAACGGTATAACACAATGGGTAGTACCCGCAGCATACCGAGGTCTGATGCTACAACATGCCCATGATGCCCCAACAGCAGGTCATCGAGGTGAGAAAATAACATATGAATTGTTAAGGGACTATGCTTACTGGCCACACATGTTACAGGACGTACGAACATACTGTCAAGGATGTCTAATATGCCCTCAATTTCAACCGCAAGGACCCAATCATCGGGCACCGCTGATGAAAAGGGGGATGTCCATGCCATGGTCAGACATCCAAATCGACTTCATTGGACCAGTGACTACATCTTCAAAAGGAAACAGATACATGTTAACTGTGACATGTTTATTCACAAAATGGAACAAACACAGAACCAGAGATAGGTGCACACTGCCGTCACACTAAACCCTCACACTGATGTTAAAAATTGAGAGTTAGTTCGACATATCCTACTAGGAGGACATGTCTTAAGCCTCGGCACCAGCGTCAAGGTCTCTCAAGTAGCCCGAGGGCCCTAACACTCACCTACCTGCGCCATATGGGCGATATCAGGGGCCAGTGGGCAATTACAGGAGCATTAGGACGACTCACAAACATCTCCTCTGTTACCTCCAGCATGTAGCCATGCTTGCAATGGGAGGTGGGAGGTGTCTATGAGCCCTACCCAAGACTGACTGATATAGCCCAAGGCCTAGCAGGTGCACCCAAATGTGACCTGAAGATGAAAAACAGGCACATTTAAATTGGAGTTTATACACCTCCGTACATATATATATATATAAACCATCAAAAAATGTGGTGATAAGAAAGCAGGATGCGCTCATACCCATATGCAGTTGTGCATTTCTATAGGGAGCACATCCTGCACTTGTAGTCCGTTGCTAATGGCAATCACCAGCAAAAATGCATACAATGGATGATGCCAGCAACGGACTACAAGTACCACAATGGACATCCTACATAAGATGAAATTTATGTGGATGTGGCAGAAATTCAGAACAAACACAGAACCAGAGATAGGTGCACACTGCCGTCACAGTGTGACGGCAGTGTGCACCTATCTCTGGTTCTGTGTTTGTTCTGAATTCTTGCCACATCCACATAAATTTCATCTTATGTAGGATGTCCATTGTGGTACTTGTAGTCCGTTGCTGGCATCATCCATTGTATGCATTTTTTGCTGGTGATTGCCATTAGCAACGGACTACAAGTGCAGGATGTGCTCCCCTATAGAAATGCACAACTGCATATGGGTATGAGCGCATCCTGCTTTCTTATCACCACATTTTTTGATGGTTTATTCACAAAATGGGTGGAATGTTTGCCATGTAAAACATGCAGTTCCAGTGTATGTGCATCTCTACTCATCAACCATATTTTTTCTAGATTTGGTCTTCCCCAGCGCATCGAATCCGATCGTGGAAGTCACTTCACCAGTGAGGTGATGAAAAAGATGTGGGAAATCCTGGGGGTAAAGAGGAAGCTACATATAGCTTATCGACCAGCCTCTAGTGGTGGAGTAGAGCGTTACAACCAGTCCATTGTGAACATCCTGAAAAAGTTTGTCAATGAATCTGGTAAGGACTGGGATGTCAAGTTGCCTTTGGTGCTTATGGCCATCAGAGCCACCCCAAGTGCAGCAACTAAGCTTTCTCCCTTCGAGATGATCACGGGAAGGAAGATGGTGTTACCCCAGCATTTACTTTACCGGACGACAGACCATAACTTGATCAATGCTACAACATCACATCAGTATGTGGAGAATTTACGCAAGCACCTTCAGCATGCTTTTGCGTTTGCACAGAAGAATATAAAAAGAGCCGCAGTGAGTGCTAAGACGTACTACGATCTGAAGACTACTCAGAAAGAGTACCAAATTTCTGATCAGGTTTATCTCTACAACTTCGCTCGGGATCAAGTGAAAGAGAGAAAATTCCTACCTTCCTGGAAAGGTCCCTATGTCATCACTGACAAATTATCTCCAGTGGTCTATAAGATCAAAATCCCTAAGGGGGATGAATTTATTGAAAAATGGGTGCACATTAATCAGCTTCGTGTTTGTCATCCTAGTGCACGACTTCGAGAGATTGAAGGAGTTGGATGAAAAGAGGTGAAGAGACTTTATGGTTCCAGCTAAAGACGGAAATAAGGATTGGTATCGTATGAACGGAAAAGTGTTATCTGTTATTCTACATCTTTGACTCATACTAACCCATCCTGATATATGTTTCCTCTGTAACTAAAACATCTCTTGACTCACCTCTGAGACCAGAACTTATTCTGTCCAAGAAAAGAACTTATGCCAATCAGAGGTATATGGTATTAGTATTTCTTGCAGGATAGAGTTGAAAAATGTATGTACTCATATGTGTCATACAATATTTTATAGGCGTAAGATGTCATCAAAGATGATTGCCATTATATACATTGTCCTGATCTTGGGGAAAGAGTTCCATGCTGAACCAATTGCTGTGCCAGGTCCTTCGTCCGGAATCATGCTGCAAGATACATCATCGGATTCATCTTGATGAACAAGAGGATATTATCCCAGAAGATCTACGTCAGCCTGGATCAACGCGTTTTCGTCGAAAGGCAACTCAACGTGTCCGAAATCCAGTTGCCGGAGATCCAAGCCTGGTACCAGACGCTCGTCGGATATTCGCAAGAACGGATTACCCAGATCCTGAAGCAAGCAAAGAAGACCTTGACCAGAGAGCAATTCTCTACAAGTCAAAGACCAAAACGATTCATTTCTGCGATCGTAGCCGCTATAATTTTAGCGTAGTAGGCGCTGTCATTGCCACAAGTGTAACAGTTGCCTACTCCATTTCCATCAAAACTTTGGAACTTGAGCTCAGCTCACTAAAAGTAACTTAATGAGCAATCATGCGGAGATGGGAAAGCAGAAAAACAACATTTATCGTATTTATATACCGTGGTACAAGATACTGTTATTACCGCAAACTTATATTCTAAGTTATTGACTCACGCAAATCATCATGAGATTAACGAATATTTTTGTTCAGAATTATATTTCTAAGAGAGCGTATTTAGAAAGACTTTAGCCAAGCTCTAAATTGGAACTTTGTAACCAAAGCCTACGCGCCGTGACCCACGAAGAGGACATATGAAAAGCCCTTTTGGACATTCCAAATAATTCACACTTTGTGGAATTTTTGTAATGAAGGGGGATTGTGTCAGGCATTTTCATGACTATATGTGATATCTGATGATAATATGGTCAAAATGGATGTTCATTTCCTTTAAGAGATAGACTGAACCAGAGTTTTGCTATACAACTAAAGCAGGCCAAGATAGGGTGATGCAGAGGTTAGTCTGTGTAAAAATTTGTACCGAATACAAAGTATATTGTTTTAAAAAGTTAGTGCCAACAGATGTGGGCTTATCTTAAAGATATAATGGGTCTCACAACCACTGTCTGGAAGACACGAACATGCAATAACAAAGTGTGGTCCTTTCTTAAGTACCGGGGTCAAGAGAGGTTATTGAGTGTCATTCCAGATAGTCAATTGTGTAATGTTTATATTCTTTATGTGATTGCATATAGTTTTAGTATATTTTAACCAATGATACCTATGTTTGTATACTCATATCTAGTTATTGATAACGTATCATTATATCCATTTGTGTATTATATATATTATGCCATGTATATATCAATGAGTGTATATTATATAGAAGCATAAGTTAGTTTTGCTAAAAGGTAAAACAATTGAAGAGCTCAGTTATCTTAGACGGCAATTAATCAGTCATTTAGATGGCTAAGATACACAAACTGGTTAAACTCTAATTGCATTCGTATCTGCCCCATAAATTCAAGGATTAGGAAAACTTCTAATACCGCCAGTCAGTCTAAGTAAAGTGTCAGAATCTACACTTTATTGGTTAGTATAATGATCAAAGGTTAAAAAGGTCATGTGAACAGATTAGATCTGTACACATCTGGCTTTCCTGAACATATAAATTCTAAAAACATCATAGATGATACAATAGTGCCATCAAGTGATAGATGGACAGAAGTTTCTAAAAAATGCCAATTAAATGACTTAATTACCATAATTACCATACATTAACACCCACCTTATCCGATTGGAAATCCCTAATCCAAGAGGGGAGGGACATTAGATAAGAATTTGAATATCTGATGCAGTTTTGGGACACTTGAGAACACACTTCAGAGAACACTTCAGAAAACTTCAGAAAACTTGAGAAACTTCACAGATCATCACTACTACTTCCAGTCCTAAGAGAAAGCTCCCTCCACCTAAGGAATTCCTCCAGGAAAACACCCGAGACTCACAAAGAAACCGGAGATCTAAATCTTGGAAAGCTAGGTCCCTTCTAAAAGCTCTTTATCCCAAAGCCAGGGGTGACGTATAATTTATTTTATTTGCAGTAATTATAAATCGCTGTAATTGGCATATAGCTAAGACCCCATTTTAAGTGGGTCAATAGTGTTAAAATTGTAATTTTATGGGAAATTTTAATGAACGTGCACATTATTAAAATTCCGATAAGATTTCTATCAGAGTGAGATCTCTGATCGGATTTTATTATCCGTGGTTAGGCCAATAGGCGTATTTATAAGGTGTTTTAACTGCCATATTCTTTGATTGAGCATAAGGGACTTTCCAGGGATTCATTTCTATTGTTTCTTTGTTATATTATAAGGTTTTAATTACCAGTACACTGATTTGTATTAATTTGCTGAACAATAGAGTTATATTGTACTTGGTTTTAGTAAATTAAATGAGTCTGGTGTAGATGGTGGAGCATCATATTGTAGTATTATATCCAAACTTTCTTTGTATTAATTTGTATGCCACTTTAATATTTTTATCTGTAATAAATTATATTTTATATAATTAATTGCACCCTGTTTCATTAGCTGCACAAATTGACTTTAGATCTCATCAATAAAAGAACTGGCGTTTATATGTCCGCCGATTAATTTCTAATAATTTTTAATTTTTCATATTTCATAAAAATATAAAATCATAATTTTTATGATTTCATATTTTATATGAAATAAATATCCGACAGTTTTGAGGGTTTTACACGAACGACTCCTTTTTGGTATAACAACACTTTGGGGGATAACACTTTTGTTGAAGAGGCCAAATATTGGTCAACAAAAGGTTTTCTGTATTTATCACAATATGTTAAGAATGGGGCATTGAAGTCAACTATGTTAACATAAGTCATGATAGGCAGAGTGTGTTTCAATACTTACAATTAGTTGTAATATTTAAAGAAGTTAAAGATATTTTTTTAGATATTTAGATTTATTTTAGATTGGAGGGGTTATTGTAGATTGGTGTCAATATTATATAAAGCAGTCATAGATAGAGGGGCAAGATGCACTAGTAAGATAGCATGGCAAAAGGATTTATGCCCAATATCTGAAGAACAATGGAGGAGGTACTGGCAAGTGAGTAGGTGCCTGCGGAATCCTGCGCATAGAGTTACTCAATTTATGATCCTGCATCGTTTATATGTGACTCTCACATGGCTTCAAAAATTCTCAATGAGTTCTCAATTTCATGTCCAAGATGTGAAAACTCTAATGCGAATATTATCCATAAGTGATGGCGCTGTCCTAAAATGGCACCATTTAATATTGCATATGATGTAGCAAAGAGCAGGAAAAAAATTCCTAACTGGGTGGAATAAAAAAAAATGGGTTTTAGCGTTCTCTATGTGGTAAATATGACCTGTTACTTTCATTCTCCAGGTCAGTACGATTATGGTGATGCTAAGCGTCTTGCAAAAAAAACAAACTCAAAACCTTGAAAAAAAAATGTGTTTTTCTTTTCATCGCCATATTCTCAGCCCTATAACTTTTTTGTAGTTATGTGTACAGAGCTCAATTTTTGTGGGGCGATCTGTTCTTCTCAGTGATACCGTTTTGAGGTGTGTATGGCTTTTGATTACATTTTTGGGGGAGGTAAAGTGACAGAAAAAGACAAATTGACAGCTTACTTTTTTTCCCCATTATGAAATAGCGATATGCTCTACAATAAATATTGTTATATTTTATTAGTATGAGCACATCAATGCATATGCTTTTTTTAAAATGGTTTATTTTTATTTTGATGAAGGGGTGATTTGAATTTTACATTTTTTTTGTTATATTTTTTAAAACAGCAGAAACACTGTGGCTATGGGGCCAGCAGCACTTGTGAGCAGGCGCCATCTTTAAAGTGACGACTTCCCCCTTACATGTATGGCGGAGGTTGCCAAGGTGTTAAACACATACAGGGGACATTTATCAAGACTAGTTTATCCATATTTCAGTCTGGATCTCCCTGCTCTGGCGTGAAATGCACCTAATTTACTAAGAGGCAGATGCCTCTTAACTAGTGTTGAGCGAACAGTTCGAGCATAGTTCGGGTTCATACCGAATTTCGGTGTGTTCGGGTCACGGACCCGAACCCGAACCTTTTCAAAAAAGTTCGGGTTCGGGTCCGTTGTTCGGCGATTTCTTCCCACTTTCTGAAGGGCTGCACAGCAGCCAATCAGCTAGCGTTTTACTTCTTGCCCTAAGAGCCCATCACAGCCATGCCTACTAATGCATGGCTGTGATTGGCCAAGTGCAGCATGTGACCCAGCCTCTATTTAAGCTGGAGTCACGTAGCGCCGCATGTCACACTGCTCTTATTAGTGTAGGGAGAGGACGCAGCTTCTGTGAAGGTGAGATTAGGCAGGGCAAAGTCAGCAAAAGCACCTAATGAAGTGATCGATCTAAAGCTGTGAATGATTCATCTTCTGCTAGTTAATTGCTCACTTGTTTTGAGGCACAGAGCGTTTTTCTGTCACTTTTTTTCTGGGGTGATCGGCGGACATTTTGTGACTTGTGGTGCACCAGAACAAGCTGCCACCAAGTCCATCAATCCATCAATACTAGTTTTTTTTTCTTTTTGCTACATCCTACATCAGGGGCTTGGCTGTGCTTATTGTCACCCCTAGAAACTCAGAATAGCAATTTCTATATTTTATTAAGGGGTTAAATACAATTGTCAAAATACCAATCCGCTAAATCTGGTGTTCCAGCTTTGGCTAGCCAAGTTTAAAACTGTCTGCTGTCTGGCAAAGGATAGATTATTTTCTGTGGTGAAATTCAATTGCCAAAATAGCAATCCCCTAAATCTGGTGTCCCAGCACTGGCTGGCAAAGTATAAAATTGTCCGCCAAAACATATATTTTGTTCTGGGGTGAAATTCAATTGCCAAAATAGCAATACCCTGAATCTGGTGTTCCAGTAGTGGCTGGCAAAGTATAATAGTGTCCGCCAAAACATAAATTTTGTTCTGGGGTGAAATTCAATTGCCAATATAGCAATACCCTGATTCTGGTTTTCCAGCTGTTGCAGGCCAAGTGTTAATCTGTCCGTAAAAGGGTATATTACACTCAAGGTGTATATACAAGTGCTAAGAGGGTCATCCTCATTAACTTCACACGCTACCGTGCATCTCCCATTGAATTTCTGTCCATTAAAGGGTATATTACACAAAGTGTTAAAATACAATTGCTGAAGGCATAATACTACATATTTTTTCACATGCTACTGTGCATCTCCAAGTGTAAATCTGTCCATAAAAGGATACCTTTCATCCAGAGCCTAAATACTAGCCCTAAAAGAGATATTTCCCTAAATCAGTGGTTACTGCTGTGCCTAGATTAGTGTAATACGCTACATAAATAAATAGGCAGATAGTGTTAGGTGCCTGTAAAAAAAGGCCTGAATTTGAAATCAATACATTGGGCCAAATATTTTTTTTCTTATTGTGGTGCATGGTGAATGGTAACAATGAGGAAAACATCTAGTAAGGAACGTTGACACGGTCGTGCTGGTGTTAGTGTACCCTCTGGTGCTGGGAGAGGACGTGGCCATTCTGCCACAGCCACACGTCCTAGTAAACCAACTACCTCAGGTTCCAGTACCCGCCAGAATTTACAGCGATATTTGGTGGGGCCCAATGCCGTTCTAAGGATGGTAAGGCCTGAGCAGGTACAGGCGCTAGTCAATTGGGTGGCCGACAGTGGATCCAGCACGTTCACAACATTTTCTCCCACCCAGTCTTCTGCAGAAAGCGCACAGGTGGCGCCTGAAAACCAAGCCCATCAGTCTGTCACATCACCCCCATGCATATTAGGGAAACTGTCTGAGCCTCAAGTTATGCAGCAGTCTCTTATGCTGTTTGAAGACTCTGCTGGCAGGGTTTCCCAAGGGAATCAACCTAGCCCTTCCCCAATGGTGGAAGACATAGAATGCACTGATGCACAACCACTGATGTTTCCTGATGATGACGACATGGGAATACCACCTAGTCGGAGTCCGCACGTCTCTGATGATGACGAAACACAGGTGCCAACTGCTGCGTCTTTCTGCAGTGTGCAGACCGAACAGGAGGTCAGGGAGGAAAACTGTGTGGAGGACGAAGAGGTACTAGACCCCACATGGAATGAAGGTCGTGCCACTGACTTTCATAGTTCAGAGGAAGAGGCAGTGGTGAGACCGAGCCAACAGCGTAGCAAGAGGGAGCAGGGGGCAAAAGCAGAACAGCCGCCGCCAAGAGAGTTTGCCTGCTACAGGCCACTGCCACCAGGGACCGAACACACCAAAGGCAGCTTCAAGGAGTTCCCTTGCATGGCACTTCTTTAAACAATGTGCTGACGACAAGACCCGAGTGGTTTGCACGCTGTGCCATCAGAGTCTGAAATGAGGCATTAACGTTCTGAACCTTAGCACAACCTGCATGACCAGGCATCTACATGCAAAGCATGAACTGCAGTGGAGTAAACACCTTAAAAGCAAGGAACTCACTCATGCTCCCCCTGCTCCCTCTTCTGCTGCTGCCTCGGCCTCTTTCTCCGCCTTGGGAGGAACATTGGCACCTGCCGCCCACCAAACAGAGGATGTGCCACCGACACCACCACCTGCGTCACAAAGCATCTCCACCATGTCACACGGCAGCGTTCAGCTCTCCATCTCACAAACCTTGGAGAAAAAGCGTAAATTCCCACCTAGCCACCCTCGAGCCCTGGGTCTGAATGCCAGCATTTCTAAACTACTGACCTTTGAAATGCTGTCATTCAGGCTGGTGGACACAGCTTCAAACAGCTTATGTCCATGGCTGTCCCACAGAATGTTGTTCCCAGCCGCCACTACTTCTCCAAGACAGCCGTGCCTTCCCTGCACAACCAAGTATCCGATAAAATAAAGTGTGCACTGCGCAACACCATCTGTGGCAAGGTCCACCTAACCACAGATACGTGGACCAGTAAGCACGGCCAGGGACGCTATATCTCCCTAACTGCACACTGGGTAAATGTAGTGGCGGCTGGGCACAAGGTGGAGAGTTCCTTGGCGCACGTCCTTCCGCCGCCAAGGATCGCAGGGCATCATTCTTTGCCTCCTGTAGCCTCCTCCTCCTACTCGGCTTCCTCCTCCTCTGCTTCCACCAGCTCATCCAGTCAGCCACACACCTTCACCACCAACTTCAACACAGCCCGGGGTAAACATCAGCAGGCCATTCTGAAACTCATATGTTTGGGGGACAGGCCCCACACCGCGCAGGAGTTGTGGCGGGGTATTGAACAACAGACCGACGGTTTCTGCCGGTGGACCTCATGCCCGGTCTGGCGGTGTGCGATAATGGGCGAAATCTTGTCGCAGCTCTGGGACTAGCCGGTTTGACGCACAATCCTTGCCTGGTGCATGTGCTGAATTTGGTGATGCGGTAGCTCATTCACAACCCCGACATGTCAGAGCTGCTGCATAAAGTGCGGGCCGTCTGTGCGTGCTTCCGGTGTTCACATCCTGCCGCTGCTCGCCTGACTGTGCTGCAGCGGAACTTCGGCCTTCCCGCTCACCGCCTCATATGCGACGTGCCCACCAGGTAGAACTCCACCTTGCACATGCTGGAGAGACTGTGCGAGCAGCAGCAGGCCATAGGGGAGTTTCAGCTGCAGAACGCACGCGTCAGTCGCACTGCGGAACAGCACCACTTCACCACCAATGATTGGGCTTCCATGCGAGACCTGTGTGCCCTGTTGCGCTGTTTCGAGTACTCCACGAACATGGCCAGTGGCGATGACACCGTTATCAGCGTTACAATACCACTTCTATGTCTCCTTGAGAAAACGCTTAGGGCAATGATGGAAGAGGAGGTGGCCCAGGAGGAGGAGGAGAAGGAGGAGGATGAGGGGTCATTTTTAGCACTTAGAAGTTAGAAGTAGCTCAGAGGGAGGTTTTTTGCAACAGCAGAGGCCAGGTACAAATGTGGCCAGCCAGGGCCCACTACTGGAGGACGAGGAGGATGAGGAGGAGGAGGTGGAGGAGGATGAGGATGAGGATGAAGCAGGTTCACAGCGGGATAGCACCCGACACAGCTCAGGCACATCACTGGTGCGTGAATGGGGGGATACGGAGGACGATGACGATACGCCTCCCACAAAGGACAGCTTGTCCTTACCTCTGGGGAGCCTGGCACACATGAGCGACTACATGCTGCAGTGCCCACAGCAGAGTTGCCCACATTTTAACGTGTGCGGACTACTGGGTTGCCACCCTGCTGGATCCTTGGTACAAAGACAATGTGCCCACCTTACTTCCTGCACTGGAGCGTGATTGGAAGATGCGCGAGTACAAGCGCACGCTGGTAGAGGCGCTCCTGAGAGCATTCCCAAATGTCACAGGGGAACAGGTGGAAGCCCAAGGCGAAGGCAGAGGAGGAGCAAGAGGTCGCCAACGCAGCTGTGTCATGGCCAGCTCCTCTGAGGGCAGGGTTAGCATGGCAGAAATGTGGAAAAGTTTTGTCTCCACGCCACAGCTAACTGCACCACCACCTGATATGGAACGTGTTAGCAGGAGGCAGCATTTCACTAACATGGTTGAACAGTACGTCTGCACACCCCTCCACGTACTGACTCATGGTTCGGCCCCATTCAACTTCTGGGTCTCCAAATTGTCCACGTGGCCAGAGTTAGCATTTTATGCCTTGGAGGGGCTGGCCTGCCCGTCGGCCAGCGTTTTGTCTGAACGTGTATTCAGCACGGCAGGGGGTGTCATTACTGACAAACGCAGCCGCCTGTCCACAGCCAACGTGGACAAGCTGACGTTCATAAAAATGAACCAGGAATGGATGCCACAGGACCTGTTCCTCCCTTGTGCAGAATAGACATTTATAACTGCCTCCCCCTCAACCATGTATTCTTGTACTCCGGGGCACTTCTTTATTGAATCCTCATTTTTTTAAATTTACCATGATCTTGCGGTACAACCCAAAGTTGAATGAACCTCTCCTCAATCTGGGCACCAGGGCTAAAATAACTGAAAGTGTCCTTCTCCAGTGGTGGGTGATATGACGCCTTATTCCTTGCTGTGGGACCTCTCTCCTCTGTCTGGGTGCTGGGGCCGAAATAACTGAAAGTGGCCTTTTCCAGTGGTGGGTGATATGATGCCTTATTCCTTGCTGTGGGACCTCTCTCCTCTGTCTGGGTGCTGGGGCCGAAATAACTGAAAGTGGCCTTTTCCAGTGGTGGGTGATATGACGCATGATTCTCTGCTATGGGACCTCTCTCCAATTGATATTGGTTAATTTTTGTATTTATTTTATTTTATTTTAATTCATTTCCCTATTCACATTTGTTTGCATGGCATTTACCTACATTTTGCTGCCTTTTGCAGCCCTCTAGCCCTTTCCTGGACTATTTTACAGCCTTTTTAGTGCCTAAAAGTTCGGGTCCCCATTGACTTCAATGGGGTTTGGGTTCAGGATAAAGTTCGGGTCGAGTTCGGATCCTGAACCCGAACATTTTCGGGAAGTTCGGCCGAACTTCTCGAACCCGAACATTCAGGTGTTTGCTCATCTCTAGTCAGCAGCAATGAAATACCACCAAATGAAAGCTCTATTACTGAGAAGAAGAGGAGGCAAAATTCATGTGGGTGGTAAGTTGTATGACGGAGCAATAAACTGTGAAAGTAGTGTAGTGCAGAATTGTAAAAAGTGGCCTGGTCATTAACCACTTCAGTCCCCCTAGCTTAAACACCCTTAATGACCAGGCCACTTTTTACAATTCTGCACTTTGCTACTTTCACCGTTTATTGCTCCGTCATGAAACTTACCACCCAAATGAATTTTACCTCCTTTTCTTCTCACTAATAGAGCTTTCATTTGGTGGTATTTCATTGCTGCTGAGCGCTAACATTTTTACTTTTTTTGCTATTAATCAAAAATGACCGAAATTTTTGAAAAAAAATTACATTTTTCACTTTGTTGTAAAATTAAAAAAAAAAATACATTTCTATATAAATTTTTCTCTAAATTGATTGTTCTACATGTCTGATAAAAAAAATGCAATAAGTGTATATTTATTGGTCTGGGTAAAAGTTGTGCTAGAATGCCAGGATAGTATAAATACCCCCCAAATGACACCATTGTAGAATGAAGAAACCCCAAAGTATTCCCGGAGGGGCATGAATCATTTCATTTTTTTTCACAAGTTAGCAGAAAATGACACTTTCTGAGGAAAAAAAATTATAATAAAGTTTCCATTTCTGCTAACTTCTGCCAAAAAAAAAAGAATCTCCCACGGACTCACTATGCCCCTCAGTGAATACTTTGGGGTGTCTACTTTCGGAAATGGGGTCAATTGTGGGGTGTTTGTACTGTTCTGGCATTTTGGGTGGGGCTAAATTGTGAGCAACCTTGTAAAACCTAAGGCCCCTTTCACACGAGCGTGTCCGGATTAGGTCCGGATGCGTTGCGGATGCGTTCAGTGAAAACTGTGCGATTTCACAGGCAAAGCCATTCAGTTTTGCATGCGATTGCGTTCAGTTGTTCAGTTTTTTCCGCGCGGGTGCAATGCGTTTTGACGCGTTTTTCACGCGCGTGATAAAAAACTGAAGGTTTACAAACAACATCTCCTAGCAACCATCAGTGAAAAACGCAACGCACCCGCACTTGCTTGCAGATGCAATCCGTTTTTCACGCAGCCCCATTCACTTCTATAAGGCTAGGGATGCGTGAAAAACACAGAATATAGAACATGCTGCGATTTTCACGCAACGCACAAGTGATGCGTGAAAAAAAACGCTCATGTACACAGCCCCATTGAAATGAATGGGTCAGGATTCAGTGCGGGTGCAATGCGTTCACATCACGCATTGCACCCGCACGGAAAACTCGCTCGTGTGAAAGGGGCCTAAGGCCTCTTTCACACGGACGTCATGTTTGACATGGTCACATGGTCCAATCACATGGTCCATCTTACCATGGTGATGGACCATGTGATTGGACCATGTGATGTGACGTCATCACAGGTCCTGAAGCTGTTAGTTAAAGCATGAAGAGAGATGACAGATCGCAACTACACGATTAAGTGGCAAAGGTAAGTTAAGTTTTATTATTTTTAACCCCTTCATCTTCATTTTACTAAGCACTCTTTATTAAGAATGCCAATATTTTCCCTTATAACCATGTTATAAGGGAAAATAATACAGATCTGGTCCTGTTGCTAAGCAACCATGCGGGAAAATTGCAACGCATCTGCACTTGCTTGCGGATGCTTGCGATTTTCCCGCAGCCCCATTCACTTCTATGGGGCCTGCGTTGCGTGAAAAACGCACAATATAGAGCATGCTGCGATTTTCACATAACGCAGAAGTGATGCCGGAAAATTACCGCTCATGTGCACAGCCCCATAGAAATGGGTCCGGATTCAGTGCGGGTGCAATGCGTCCTCCTGAAAGGGCCCTAAAGGTACTCTTTGGAATTTGGGCCCCTTTGCGCACCCAGGCTGCAAAAAAGTGTCACTCATGTGGTATCGCCGTACTCAGGAGAAGTAGAGCAATGTGTTTTGGGGTGTATTTTTACATATACCCATGTTGGGTGAGAGAAATATCTCTGTAAACTGACAACTTTGTATAACATTTTTTAAAAAGTTGTAATTTACAGAGATATTTCTCACACCCAGCATGGGTATATATAAACATACACCCCAAAACACATTGCCCTACTTCTCCTGAGTACGGCGATACCACATGTGTGACACTTTGTTGCAGCCAAGATGCGCAAAGGGGCCCAAATTCCAATGAGTACTTTTTAGGAGGGCATTTTTACGCATTTTTCTTCTCACGCTTTAGGGCCCCTAAAATGCCAGGGCAGTATAAATACCCCACATGTGACCCCATTTTGGAAAGAAGACACCCCAAGGTAATCTGTGAGGGGCATGGCGAGTTCACAGAAATTTTTTATTTTTTTTGGCACAAGTTAGCGGAAATTGATATTTTATTTTTTTTTTTTTTTTTTTTTTACAAAGTCTCATATTTCACTAACTTGTGACAAAAAAATTAAATTTTACATGAACTCACCATAC